>OZ005741.1:104757445-105285373 GCA_963930735.1 Dioctria linearis
AGTACAGAGATGCCTGCTGATGAATTGTTACAGTTCGTAGGTGCTCAAAACCATGAGCTTAAAGTAGCTGAGTGGAAGTTACTAAGGAAAGTGACTGAAGGGATTGTCTCGCAGGTCACTCTCTCAGTGGACCACTTCTCGGCGGAAAAGCTCAAGAAGTTAAACTTCAAGATTAACTTCCTTTTTGGACAGGTGCAGCTTAGACCGAAAGGTGATCTAAAGCTACAAAAGGAGCAAAGCAACGCAACAGAGGCCAACTCAAAGGCTGGGGCGTCCAAGACTGCACATCGGCCATTAGGCCCAGCAGCTGCGGTCACCTCAACCTCGAGCATAAACCTCGATAGTAATGCTGATGCTCCTGAGAAAAGGGAAGTGGCTGAACCGGAGCCACCAAGGGCGATAACCCAAACGGGAACTCCACGACAGGTTGAGAAGGTAGCCACAACTACCAGTGGGCCTAACAGGCCGGTAATTGCGACACCCTCAACCTCTAAAAAGAGCAACAGGCTGTCCAGTACTGCTGGGGAGCAGGCAGTGGTTAAATTAAAACCGCCCTGCAAAACCACAGTACCCCTAAGTTTTTATTTAAAAGGGCCAAAACCCTTAAATGAAAACCAGGGGGCGAAAGCCCGTAAAAGCCTGAAAAAGGGAACTAAAAAGTGTCCCAGAAAAGAAGGTCATCCTTAATGACCAGAAGCAGGAGTGATATTAGGCTACTCCAAGTGAATCTTCATCATGCAAAAGCTGCATCAGATGTGCTTAGCAGAAGAATCATTAGGGGAAGTATAGACATAGCACTCTTGCAAGAACCTTGGGTTCTTGGAAGTCAAGTAAAAGGGCTTCCAACTAAACAAGGTAAGTTGATTTATGATAGGAACCATGTAATGCTTTTTAAACCTAATATCAACTTCCTTCCTATTACAGAATTAATCTCTCGGGACCTAGTGGCTGCCCTAGTGGAGGTGCCAACAGATAAAGGCAAACATGAGGTGGTAATGGCCTCAGCCTACTTCCCGGGTGAGATGGATCCACCTCCTCCAGAGGAAATTACAAAACTGCTGGAGTTCTGCAGAAAAAGGAATAAATCCTTCATCATTGGGTGTGATGCGAATGCCCACAACATCGTCTGGGGAAGCAGTGACACCAACAGACGAGGTGAGTACCTTTTTGACTACTTAGTTAAAAATAATGTAGACATAGCCAATATAGGGAATGAACCAACATTCTGCAATGCTATTCGCCAAGAGGTGCTGGACTTAACACTTATCAGCCCAAATATGGCGGATGGCATTGTGAATTGGCATGTCTCAAGCGAAGCCTCGATGTCGGACCATAACCATATCAGGTTCGATATTAAGGCTTCCCCTATGCAAAGGGAGGAAACAAGAGTTCCACGACTCACAGATTGGAATTCCTACAGGGAATACATCAGAATGGGTCTGGAGGAACTCGATAACGGCCAAAAAGAGACCCGTACGGATCTAGACCGTATCTCCTCCCAGTTGCACAGACTGAAAATCTGTTGCTATGAACAAAGTTGTCCTGCTAAACAACGGGAAACAACGCGAGCTGTACCCTGGTGGAACAGGGAACTAGATAGATTAAGAGCCAAGTCCAGAAGGCTCTTCAACAAGGCAAAAACAACTGGTGCTTGGGATGAATACAAGCGCGCCTTGACTGAGTATAATAAAGAGCCTAGGAAATCCAAGAGAAGAACTTGGAGAAAACTGTGCGAGGGTATAGATGATCTACCCACAAGTGCAAGACTTCAAAAGGTTCTCTCTAAGGATCACTCCAATAGTATCGGCCTTCTACGGAAAGTCGATGGTAGCTACACGAGTAGCCGGGAAGAAACAGTAAGTTTGTTATTACAAACTCACTTTCCTGATTCAAGAGTTATGCAATATGACGACGGAACCCCTGAAAAGCTAAGACTTGAATGCAGGCCTTCCCACAGGATTAAAAGTCTCTCTGGCAGAATTTTCACTCAAAAGAAAGTTAAATTGGCCGTCAACTCCTTTAAGCCATTCAAATCGCCTGGAGCTGATGGCATCTTTCCGGCCCTAATTCAACAAGGGCTAGAGGAGATACTGCCAAATCTCATTAAGACCTTTAGAGCAAGCTATGCTCTAGGGTATATACCCAGGACGTGGAGGGAAGTTAAGGTATCATTTATACCTAAAGGGGGAGGGCGTTCACCTGCACTACCCAAATCCTACCGTCCGATCAGTCTAACGTCATTTCTCCTCAAAACAATGGAGAAAGTGCTAGACAATTATATTAGGAGCGGTGCACTTAAGCGATCACCGCTGCACCCAAACCAACATGCTTACCAAGCAGGGAAGTCTACTACAACTGCCCTACATAGTCTTGTTCTAAGACTAGAACAGGCGGTAGAGGATAAAGAGACAGCCCTATGTGCATTCCTAGACATCGAAGGAGCATTTGATAATACCTCCTTTGCAGCCATTGAGAACGCAGCTACCAATAAAGGAATCGAACCTTCCTTAATAAAATGGATAAAAGCTATGCTTGAAAGCCGGAGAATCACAGCTAACCTGGGGGAGGACTCTATAACAGGAGTGGCTGCTAAGGGATGTCCTCAAGGTGGGGTTCTGTCCCCTCTACTATGGTCATTGGTTATAGATGATCTTCTACAGAAGCTAACCAACTCCGGCTTTGAAAATCAGGGATATGCAGGTGACCTGGTTATTATAATTAGGGGCAAATATGATCAGATAATCTCTGAACTATTGCAGAATGCCCTAAACATAGTCTGCAACTGGTGCCAAATAATGGGACTTCGAGCCAACCCGGGCAAGACAATAGTTGTTCCATTCACAAGAAAAAGGAAGCTTTGTTTGAAAGCACCATCTCTTGAGGGAACAACAGTGGGATTTTCAAAGGAAGTCAAATATCTGGGTATTACCTTAGATAATAGACTAACCTGGAACTCTCACTTAAAAAGAATACTAGATAAAGCTACAGTGGCAACATGGACATGCCGCAGGCTTTATGGCAAAACTTGGGGTCTAAAACCAAAAATGACTCTGTGGTCATATACATCTATTATAAGACCCATGGTCACATACGCTTCACTCGTTCGGTGGCCAAAAACAGAACAAAAGACGGCTCTTGAAGCAACTGGCTGAGACAAATGGGGTGACACTAATATGGGTACCAGGACATGAAGGCATTAAGGGGAACGAGATTGCGGAACGCCTTGCAAAGGAAGGAGCCAAATCTCCGTTTATTGGCCCGGAGCCTGTCTTTGGACACCCAAAGAGTCACCTCCTGGCTCAGATCAGGCTTTGGGAGGACAGAATTAAAAAGGAATACTGGGAAAACACCCCGGGGCTGAGACAAGTGAAAAAATTTATAAAGTATTCGCAACAGAGGACAAAAGAACTCCTCACACTCAGCAAGAAAGGAACTAAGGCTCATAACGGGCCTACTTACTGGGCATTGCCCACTTAGATACCATCTCAAGAAGATGAGTAAGGTCGATGATGAGACCTGTCGATTCTGTATGGAAGACGATGAAACTGCTGAGCATATCCTGTGTGATTGTGAAGCTCTATGCCGCATAAGGCTAAGACATCTAGGAAAGGCATTTCCACTGCCTGAGGATGTTGTTAAAATGGCCCCCAAGGACATTATAGGTTTCATTAAAGACCTTAAGTTCGCGAATGGGCGCCCTAGGGCGGTTAGGGGTAATGTCACAAAAGATCTCCTAGGTCGCGGTGGCAGGATGAGAGACGGGAGTCCTGTCTTCATCCCCCCGAATAATAATAATAATAATAATAATAAATAATAATCATAAGGTAGTAGGAGGAGTGGCTCCCGGGAAATATCCAACACATCCTGACCTTTGCTCGAATTCAGATTATCGTTTGCGTTACGCCCATAATTATTTAAGTTTTAGCTCTTTTAAGGAAGTGTATTGTTCCACACCGTAGTTTTCGAGAAATGGTTTATTTATATATTTTGCAGGATCTGCTGCAGATATTGAGATGTATCCTAAGGTGGTAGGAGATTGGTTCCCTAGAAATATTCAAAACATCCTGACCTTTCTCGGTTCGGGAATTTAGCTTTCTTTCAATCATTTGTGGTTAAATGTTTGCTCAGGAGAATTGTGCGATACCGTGTTTTTGGAGAAGGGGTCTAAGTTGGAAAAAGGAGTTGTTCCCGAGAAATATTCAAAACATCCTGACCTTTCTCGGTTCGGGAATTTCGCTTTGTTTCACTCCCTTGTGGTTAAATGTTTGCTCAGGAGAATTGTTCCACAGCGTAATTTTGGAAAAGGATACTATTTCGTTGTTTCACAGGTTCTCCAGGAGATACTGAGACTTATCCTAAGGTGGTAGGAGGAGTGGTTCCTCAGAAATACTCAAATCATCCTGATCTTTGCCCGGTTCGGGAATTTTGCTTTCTTTCATTCACTTGTGTTTAAATGTTTCACAGGATCTTCTGAAGATATTGAGGTGTTTCCTAAGGTGGAAAAAGGAGTAGCTTCCGAGAAATAATCAAAACATCCTGACCTTTGCCCGACTCGGAAATGTCGTTTCTGTTATATTCATAATTGGTTAAGTGTTTGCTCTTTTAAGTATAGTCCACCGTATTATTGGAGAAGTATACTATTTTAACATAATAGTTAGGTACTTTTAGGCTTCAAAGTATTTATTCTGTACTAGCTGGGAGAACAAATAAAATCCCTTTATTCGGAAAAGGCTGGATGGACTTCGTCAGGCAAAAAAGTTTATCGACACCTCTCAGGGCGCATCACCTAAACAAGATGGGCTTGGATGAGACTTCATCCTGCCGATTCAATCAGGATGCTCATGAAACCTCGAAAAACCAGTAGAGCTTTGGCTAGGTGTAGATTACGTCACCTCGAGCAGGCTTTTCCTCCACCAAACTACCTCAATCCCAGAATTTTTTTAGACTTTATTAACAGACTAAACCTAGAAGGGGAGTAAATTGAACGAACACATGCACAAATATAGGTATATTCATATTTTTTCTTTATAAATTCAACTTTATTTATCTAAAAACAGTAGTCACAAAATAATTGATTTTTTAAAAATAAATGTCTATTTCAGTAGTAACCCGAGGGTTAGACGTAATAGTACAGCTTGCATGCAAGCTGCACTGCCATAGTTCTTGCACGTGTAACCCCTACTGCCATGCTCGCAGCTCAGCTTTCAGCCAACTTGCATGATGAAAAACCATGGCAGCTGAGGTGATAGTAATTTGACATTATACAGTTTTCAAGATGGCGGAAAAGAAATGTTTGAGAGAAATTGATAAATTTATACTGGGAAAATGGGATTTTCTGGGATCATTTGCATTAAATTATTTACCACCATCTTCCTCTTCATTTTTTCTTGGGTTTTTATCATTCTGCTACTTTTTTCATTGCTATAATTTTCCAATATACGCAAGACTTTACGCTTCAATGCCATTTTTTAAATGAACTTGCATGCAAGATGATAAGACATCAACCGAACTGCCTTCTGCTGCCAAGTCAAAAATTGCGTTGGAAGGAAGGCTTGCATGCAAGCTGTACTATCTCGTGTAATCCATGGGTAACCATTGATGGAAGTTTTGAACTTTTTACAAATGGCCCACCTATACATTTTGTGTGAAAATTTGCTGTAGCAGGTGTTGATGGCATCGTAGCGACATTTTTGCTTGGGGTTTTACCAGCATCAAGCATAGTTAGTTTTTTATCTGCGATTTGAGGTGATAATACAATAATTAAACTATCATTACGTGCTATGAATTTGTGATAGTTATTATTTATATCAATAACTGTAACTCGTTTGAACACGCACCCAATTAAACTCAGTAATCATAGGAACTATAGCGTAGCAAAATTATTTTGATGACAGGTCCGGCGATGAGAGACATTCGGGGCACAGTCTGGGCACTAGTGTAGCAAAATGCGCGTGCTTCATTAGGCTAAATTTACGCGACGAGAGTAGCTTTCGTAAGTTAATTTCATGACAAGTATTTTCATGAAATTTTTGTTTACATGTGTACCGTTTGTACGTGCAAATAAAATAAAATCCTGCTCTCTCGATGTTGTTATTTTCTTCCCATTTTCATCTCTTTCAACTTTCATGACCTCTAGTTCCATTGGCCCAGAAAGTTATTTTCGTAAGTAGAAGATTTGTAAGGAAACGTCAAAATGAATCTACTTACGAAAGCTACTGTCACCGTGTAAATAAATGTAGCTTAATAGTTGGTTTAGTTTGACGAAAGTACACGTTGCAGCATGCTTCACTTTTCGTTGATAGGCAATCGGGGGGGGGGGGGGGGGGGGTGGCGGAGGAAAACTCCATTTTCTCGAGTGTCTCGCACTTACGAAAATTTAAGCATGCTGCAACGTGCGCCATTTTTGATATAAATAATAACTGTATCACAAATCCACAGAGCGTCGTGACAATTAAATTATTATATTATCACCTCAAATCGCAGATAATAAACTGCACAGTCGTCCGGTCAGAAATTTCACAATTTTAAAATGGCCAAAAGTAAAAAGTATTTCATTTATTAAAATAAATTAAAACAAATTTATTAATATAATTTTACAGGATTACTGAGACAATGGAATTTTTTGAATGTTCAGTCTCTACACAATTCTATCGACTGTCATTTTTACGCTCGCTATTATATATTATTGCATATAGTAAAAATGTAATTGTAGCTGCAAAATTATAAAGAGCATTAGATTTGTTTTAAAGTATAGAAAATTTAAAAATGTTAATCGAGTGAAATTTATATCTATTGTATCCCAGCCTTATTTTCGCAGCGCCATCTTTTAGAAAATAGAAATATATTGCATATATATGTATGCATATAAGATTATTTGCAATTTTCCTCCTAATCCCGTTATTTGTTGATTGTATGTGAACATTATTTTATAATAAACAACAGCTAGGTACTGCTTAAAATGAATTAAATTGATTAAATTAATTGTTTTTTTTTCAACAGACCCTCAAGTAAATTCGAATGTTTTCACCGATATCCAAAGCTCGGAAGGTATATTGGTTCCGGAAATTCTACTGGTTTATTAGCTCTGAAAATTATTTAGTAAGTTATGGCCGTGTCCGCGATGCTCAACAAAACGAATTAATTGTGAAGCGATACAACATGCGACCCAAGACATTTACGTTTACGCTGAAATACAAAGTGCATCAAGTTTAATTATCCGCAATCTTACAGGTAATCATTCTCCACCCACCCAAAACTTAAGACAGGAACGATGACTATTTCATACAGTGTTGCTTGGGATGCAAAAGTAAAGATCAAGTAAAACGGCACCAACCGGTGAGTACCTTCAAGGTGGAAGCTTTATGATAAGAGGAAAGAAAAACTTTACCTCTCTGCCACTTGATTATGGGACTCAATTTGTTGTCTAAATTAGCAGATAGTTTTGTGGAACGGTATCAAGGTGAACGTAGGGTGAGAACTTTTGATGAAGATGCCTCAGATAAATTTAATCAGGTCACAATAGAGAATAAGAAACTCAAAAGTGTTCAGGAGAAGAAATCGATTTAGAAGATTCAACAAACAACACGAAAGAGCAAAAGATAGATGAAGACGTTATAAAAACAACTCCTTAATTTGAACACGAAAGTTTAAGAGAATGGTTTGTCAGTAGACTATCGTGACTTCGCCGCACTAGATTCATGACATTCAGACTTGGATTTCTCATACCTTTTCAGTGCGCATTTCAAGTCCTTCATTGTACTTATTTCGTAGAGTAGCCATTTCCTGCCTTGCGAACACATACTGCTGTAGCGTTTCATTCTATTTCTCCTTATGTTTTCGCAGCTTATTGTGTAGTTCAGCCTTTGACGCACTTTTCGTAAATTCCTTCACCAATTTCGTTTTCAATTCAAGCCATGACACTGTAGAGACTGTACGGATGAATAACTTTGCAATACCAGTTAAAAGTCTTTTCCCATACATGAACTTCATGCGTGTATCCCAACCTAATGCGTCAAATGTTTAATCAAAATGCTGCACCCATCGTTGTACGCAGTAATTATCGTCACCACTGAAGGCTGGAATTGAATCCCTAACATCCTTAAAGTGGATAAACGGTAGTGAACTCGTGGCTGTCTCTTGTTTGCCTTCTAACTGGGACAATTGTTGTCTAAAGTCCTCAATTTTCTTTTTCTTCGTTAAAATAGACTTCAAACGTGAAATTTCATTATTTAAGTCACCTTATGTGTCAACGCCATTCGTATCCTCGATTGTATTTCCGTCATCACGTTGGAATTCGATCAAATCTGTGCCATCTCGGATGATTTCCGTAATTTCCTCGGCTGGAAGATCTTCCAGAGTCGCCTGAAGTCATATTTTCAGGGCGGCTTTTGCACCAGTAGTTGATGAATTCAATAGTCAGGTTTTCTTTCAGCACATGGACAGACGCACTATCCAAAAACTCAGAGCCCACTCCTGAGTTATAGGAAGCGAGCTCAGGGTGTTTTAGTTATACCCGTCTGAATGTCTATTAATAAAATCACATCCGTCTTATACACTCTTTTATTCTGCTTCAGTTCTCCGGACGTTTTACAAAGAACTCCCTGTACAAATCTTCTTCTTGTTTGGACTGACTCGTCGAACGCCACGGCACACCCGAGGTCATTCTCTCTAGACTTTTACAAAACTTAGTAGCATGGAGATGAGTAATGAGTCCTTGGCAAACATGACGCAAGCTTATCGGGACAAAGGTTTGGATACCTTTGTAAGAGGTCTTAAGGGGGGTCTACCAAGACCCCTCAGCATGCGAGAACCATCAGATCTGCTCCAGGCATTACATTTATGTCTTAAACCCGAAAATGTAAAATCCGGAGTTCAAGATGCCCATCCTACTACAAATAGACCTCGACATAGACCCTTACCGCCTACTCCTCCAAGGAGAAGTAATTACCGAGAAGAAAATAATTATCAATTTTACCCTGAACTTGTCCAATTCTCAGAGGATACAAAAATCTAACTTTCATTGGCATCAGCAACCACGCTGTTACTCCCGACAAACACCACTGCTGCCGAAACCATCGCCTAGATTCCCGCGCAGCGAACTATCAAAATAATCCAAACAGGAATCGCCAATTTATAAATAAACGACCACCCTCTCAACAGGTTCATCCTTCATATAAGCAGCATAGAATTAACCACATAGAACAGGAGGAGCCGAATGAAGTTGCGATTACCAATCAGCAAACTACCAAAGAAATCGAATATGAACAAGACATAAAAACTGAAGATTTGAACTACGATAAAAGCCTAAGTAATTATATAAGTTCTGACAGCTCTATGTTTGATCCACCCGAACGACTAGATGATATCTATTTTTTAGATTAAAGCGCTTCTCGCTTCCCTATCTTGAATACATAGCGAAGAGTGGAAAGGTTCTGAAATTCTTAATAGATGCAGGATCACACAAAAACTACATTCAACCTCATTATGTCTGATATCCCATACCGAATAAAAAACGATTTTTTGCTACCTCAGTCGGAGGCAATAATGAAATTACCCATCATATAATAGTAAATCGTTTAGGACTAGAAACGGCAACTTAAACTTTTTATTCATCCCAGTCTTATTTCATTCGACGGAATAATTGGCAACGACAGTCTTAAAAACTTAATGATGTTATCCACACAAACGAAGATTTCATGGTTATCTAACCAAACATTCACATAAAACACAAGCAGCACATATCTCATTCTATTAATTCAATTAATATTCGAACTTCGCACATAAATCAGGAGCAGATCGCTAAGCTTAGTGACATAATTAAGTAAATTTACAGTCTCTCCTCTGAGTCTGACGAAAAATTAACGTACACCACTACTAAGGCAAAATCTGAACAACTGCAACTGACCCAGTCTATTAAAAATCGCACCGTTACCCCATGTAATTAAAAGATGAAGTCGAAACCCAAGTAAAAAACTACTAGAAGTCGGTATCATTTGACCATCCACCACATCCACAATAACTAGATGCACAAACAGCAGAAAAACATGTCGTGTTACAATTACAATTTTACAAAAACTATTGCGGCTGTGCATTTTTTTTGCATGCCTGCACAATACCTACAGTGCTTCTAAAACAGAAACCGTCCGTTTTGATAACGGTAAATATGCTGCCATGAAAGTATGAAACTGGAAAATAGGAATGAGAAAAATAATGAGATTTTTCTTTAATATTAAAAAAAATCGAAAAACCGAAGATAAATTAATCGATGTGTAAGAAAAATCGCACGAAAATAATCGACTACAAATATCGGCTAATCGGTTTTAAAAACATCGATGTTTTTAGTCACTCGACTAATTTTCCCCACCACAACTTTTCTATCTATAATGGAAAGAATGAGTCACCCTTTGGGCTGAAAAATGCCCCTACTTTTTTTCAAAGAGCTATAGACGATATTCTGCTGGAATACATAGGCAAAATATGCTATGTTTACATCGATGATATTATCATATTCGGGAAAAGCGAATCATAACATTTTGAAAACCTAGCAAAAGTATTTAACACTTTAGAAGTAGCAAATATAAAGATCTGTAAGAGGCTGTTATGGTCGTAGCTATTGCATATAGCAATATGCTACCAAAAAAAGCTGATGCATGTTCGCCGGACCTCAAGTAAAACGAAAAAGGAACGCAACCCGATGAGAGTAAAGGCGAAATACAATGATAGCGACACAACAATTACGGCGACACCGTCGTCGTAAATGTCGCGAATAAACCCAATGGCGCCGACATATTCTTATGTTCGTCGACATAGCATTATATGTAGGTGCTAAAATTTCGTTCCATTTTTTTCTTCCAAATATGTATTTCGATATTGGGAATTTCTTTTGTTGTACAAATAACCTGTTTCCCTGAATAAATTTATTAATTCTTCCTCAAAAGACATCTTTTCTCTTGAACTCTGAACTGTCAAAATCAAATGTCGACGACACCACCGACAAAAAGTTGAAAAGTTCCCAACCTTGGTTACGACGACAAAATCGGTCGTCGTCATTGTATGTAGCCCGTAATGTTCCCTCACGCTCAGAGATCATGGTGACATGACTGATAAGGAAGAAGAAGACATTCATTCGTCTTGTCACAGCCGTACACTTAGCCGCATTGAGTAATTAGCCAGAAAAACTTTCCGTAGCCATCGAAGAGTAAAACAATCCTGTAAGTAAAATTATCATATTATTCCGTTCTAATACTGATTTAGTGTTAATCCTAGCGATCATTTTTCGTGCTGCTTTTCGGAATAAACTGTTCTTGTACCTGACTTTTCGTCTGTTGCTAACCTACACCGAGATTAGCATTTTAAGAGGCACTGAGTGAAAAAAAAACGTATAATTATAAGTTCCGAGCAAAAAGCGGACGGATAAATTGAGCGAAAACACAAGCCAAGCAACAATTTCTTTATATATGCATGTGTGGCGTTCAATGCGCTCAAGAAGAGTCATTTTCGACTTAAAATTTGATAGTCGATTGTTAGTTAATCGACGACGGAACCATATGAGTTCTAAGAGCGTAATCTCCTCGATGTAAATCGAAGCATACTGGGTGTACCACCAATAGTGAGCCCTAGAGTTCTCCCGACGAAGATAAGATCCCGTCCAAGCAAAATCTACGAAGCCTTCCTGTCATTAATGCAGGCAGCATGTCAGTTCACCCCCGGTGAAACCATGCAGACACATGAAGTAAAAGCAATAATGAAATGTTAGCAGAGCGGTCATCATAGGGAAGTCGTTGTGTAAACTAATGTAAATTTAGAATAATGTTCTGTATCATGTTATTTTAGGCACATATATATACGTCAAGTTAGTTAGTGGTCCGACATGGATGTGGGTGACCTGTAGGGTTCAAACAAAAAAGAAGAAGTCTAAATTTCTCTTCATCAGGCACAACGGATCATCTCGGAGGCGCCTCTGCGTGGGATCCCCAGCATAAAATATGCGCAAGTGTTGCCTTTTTGTTACAATGTTTGCTCAAATATATACACATGTGGTCCATGTTAAATTAAATTGCAATTGAATTAAGAAGATCGTGTATCGGCACGACAACCTTGTTATAAATAAAGTAGTTATTTAGATACTGCTCGTTAAGAAGAGCTACGAGTAAAATCCTGGAAGTAAGGCCTCAGGCCATAAAATTTTGAATTAAGTGTTCCATTATTGAACGCGGGGACCCAAGCCATGTTATGAACGGACATAGAGGTTAGGGGAGCACTACTTCCAATCACTCAAACTAAATTCCATTGTTAAGTGGCCTCAATACTATTTAGAGTTTCAACATTAATAATTTTCAAACATATTTCTATAGCCGGTGCCTTAGCTGCAAGGTTATTAACGACTCGCTAGTACACATCTCCATAGTATTGGATTTTTGAAACATTATATATTATCGTAGAAATAAGATATTTTCAATGCATTTGAATCGGTGAATACTTTATTTTTGAAACATTATATATTATCGTAGAAGTAAGATATTTTCAATGCATTTGAATCGGTGAATACTTTATTTTTGAAACATTATATATTATCGTAGAAGTAAGATATTTTCAATGCATTTGAATCGATGAATACTTTATTTTTGAAACATTATATATTATCGTAGAAGTAAGATATTTTCAATGCATTTGAACTGCCGAATACTTTAGTTTGAACTGGCTTGCTTTAGTTGTAGGATTGGGAGACACCCCCACTACGTAGTACGTTATTCAATAGTGATTAATGCATGTTTTACAATCAGGGCGTATATTCGTACTTAAACTTCTATGTAGTAGGAACATTTAATTTGATATGTTCAATTGTTTTCTCCTTAAATCCTCTCAGTTCATTGTATTTCTAAGTTCTATTGGTAATTTATTATACATTTGCAAGTCTGTATGCATAATCACATTTTGTGTGTTAGTATTACTCAATTTACTTGCCCTGAACCCGCCATTGTTTCTCCCAAGTTACGAGATTAGTATGATCCAGATAGGCTAGTAGCACGCCTATGTGTTTTTTTTTTCACCGGATGGTGACTTCGAGGATTGGAATCCAACTATTGGAAATGAGAATAAAACAAAATAAAACTTTTATTTATAACGTAACCATGTCCTAAACGTTTTTATTTCCCTTGCTATCCTGGAGCCCTCTCATCTGAAGGTCGTGTAGGTTTGCTCGCTTATTCTCTCTTTCACAGGTCAGCAAAGGAACTTTGCAAACAGTGCCACGCAAGGTCAATGGGAGGATGGGGCTTGGCATGAAGGCATATCATCTGCGCCTTCATGAGAAATAGGTAAGTGACGTAAAAGTCCCTTCAGGACTGAGTGGGTGCTCGTTTTGTGTATGTCCTGAGTAGTCACTCTCCTACAATACTACCATAACAAGGCCGTTTCAAAACAATAAAAACTCTATTTTTTCAGAAAGCGCTTTCGAACAACAAACACTTTATTTTTACACATTAATAATAATTTACATTTCAACTTCCCACGCGATGCCAAACCTAAACCAAAGTCCCATAATGACAACTTAGGAAGCAGGCGAGATTTCCGAGTGTTTTACATATAAAATGCACACGACAAGAAAAGGAAGAAAGAAAGAAAAAAAATCAAACTCTCTTTAAAACTTTTATGAATAAAGATAAAAAATGTGAAAGCGCAGAAACAGAATGGCAAATGTTTCATTTTCGTAAATAAATGAGAAGGGGCGGAGTTGTTCCCGCGTTTTGTGAAAACCGGTTTTTGCTGAAAAATTGAGAGAATCGGCCAATGTTTTTTATAGCATGGCTAATGTTTGTTAGTGTAATTTCTATGCTAATTGAGCAGCACGTGCTTCTGTTTACATTTTTTTGGTGTGAGGCGATTAAGTGGGAGAAATTCTTGCTGGATTCTCTGATAATTTCGGGAAAAATGAGAATTTCATTCGAGAGGAATTTTACATCTCCTTTTAGTGCGTTGTTCATTGCGAAATCTACCTTTTTCTGAAAAATGGGAGGTAGTGTGACCCGAAGTACATTATTATGAATAGTTGCATAGGATTTTGAGGAATCTATAATTCTCCTACGTTCTCTCAATTTTTGTTTTTAACTCGTTGTCTCAGTTGCACTACAATAGTGCATAGACAAGTTCTTTTCAATCATTCATACAAAAGACGAAAGTATATGAAATTACTTGTTTCATTCTAAAAAACACCAGAAATTTTCCAATTTTGCTGTACAGCTTCTTAACTTGTCATTAGGTTACTTTGCCTACACTATCATTCTTTTCTTGCGTCATCTCACGCACGCACTCTCTTGTCTACTCACTGAACAATATTTCGACTACGTTTTCACACCACCTCCTTGTGCTCGATTTATACAAAAATGAATAATATTTACAGTGCCTACAATCGGCCAACTTGACTATAATCGTCCTCGATTATATATGTGAATGCGTCTATAATTACAAAAATATGTTTTTTCTTACGTGGTCCTAAATGATCGACGTGTATAGTCAAAAATGGCTACACTCCTTTGCTTTCCACTAGAAGAGTTGAACGCAATACATTTCAAACAATTTTGTATATAGTTTTTAACTATTACATTCATGTTAGGAAACCAAAATGCTCGTTTGATAGACTCACAAACCTTTCCAACCCCGACATGTGAACGAAGATCATACGCATTTCTAAGAATATGAATTCGCATATTTTCCGGCACATAAAATAAAATTCGATTCTTTTCCGTTTTTATACCCTAGATGAAATCTAAGGGGTATACTAAGTTTGTCATTCCGTTTGTAACACCTCGAAATAATGATGGTAGAGCAAAATGGATTGGACACCCATTCATAATATTAAAAGTTATTTTGATTTTTGCATGTCCGTCGGTCCGTCCGTCCGTCCGTCCGTGCGCACGATAACTCGAGAACGCGTACACATAGAGAGCTGAAATTTTGTACGTGGACTTTGAAAAAAAAAGTCAAATTAAGATCGAAAATGAGACAAATCGGGCAACTCCTTCGTAGGGTTGCCATATAAAAATTTCGTTTTCCGCTATATATTTGGACACTGCCTGAGAACACGTCGATGTAGAGAGCTAAAATTTCGTACATGATGTTTCTACTACATTAGCAATTAAAATGTCTGAAATGGACTAAATCCGGCAACTCCTTCTTGGTGTTGCCATATAAAAATTTAGGTTTTTTACGTATACTTTAAAAACGATAAGTCCAAGACATTTTTATTGTACTAAAAACCTCTGCAGAATACGAAATCCTATAAAATTGATTATAATCATTTTTTCTGTGCGACAAACCGTTCTAGAAATATATGCGAAAAACAACTTCAAAATCAAACTTGAATAGATCGGTGACCATACGAAATTTAATACGGGCATTCATCTAGGGTATCATAAGAATTGGTCTTAGACCAATTCTAGCTTTTTTACTTGTTCTATATACAAGTCCATCACGCAGCTCACAAAAAGAACTTTCTTCTTTTTCTAACTTCTGCTTAATTTCCTTAATAGTAGTGTCTTCTGACTGACAAATCGCTAATTGTTGCTCGATTGGGCTCTAATGAAGAACCAAAATATTGTGACACCGACTAAGTGCATCAACATGTTGCATGCGATTATTTGACCTATGCTCAATATCATAGTCATAATCTTGTAATTCAAGCACTCAACAATTAATTCTACAATTAATAAGTTTTTTATCTAGAGTTAATGCCAGAGCAGGTAAATTTTAAGCCGTCTAAGCGCATAAATAATAGCAAGTGTCTCCAACTCGTAACTGTGATATCTACCATGGATTCAGATATGCTAACAATTCTGGAACTCTTAGACTTTTCGAAGGCTTTTGATAGCGTTGCTCATCAGTTATTGGTGGAGAAACTATCATCATTATACGGATTTTCTGGTATGGCCTGTAAGCTTATCGCCTCGTATGTAAGCAACAGGTATAAATGATCTTGTGACTACTATTAATTATAGCAAATATCATATGTACGCGGATGATATCCAAATTACTTGTCCTCACCCCTCGGTCTAATTGAAGATAGTTTATGCAAAATAATGATGATCTCTCTTGCATTTATCGATGGGCCACGAGTAATAAACTATTGCTGAATGCAACTAAGTCTAACGCAATTGTCTTCTATAAGAACGAACTGGATACACCCTAATTCTCGCAGATCCTCCTCGATAATAGTATTATAAAAATTAAAAATTCTGTCAAAAATATGGGTATAATCTTAAATAGTACACTTACATACTTACACTTACAGCCTTGTGTCTAGAGTATATGGTGCTCTTCGCAAGCCCTCTGCCTCTGCTAACGTTTTACCTTTGTTTACAAGATTAAAAATCGCTTAAAGTTTAGTATTCCTGATTCTTACCTACGGCTGTGAAATATTTGACCAACTTGACTCTGTATCAATGAGGAAATTGAATGTTGCATTCAACTCTGCTGTCAGATATGCGTACAACCTGAGACGATATCATCACGTATCATCATATGTTAAAAATTTATTTGGATGTGGTCTACACTCATAACTCAAGCAAAGTATAAATATATATAAGTAGAGACAGAGGCACACCAAATAGGAAATTTTTCGTGTTTTTTAGAATAAGCAAGTAATTTCATATACTTTCGTCTTTTGCATGAATGGGGGAAAAGAACTTGTCTATGCACTATTGTAGTGCAACTGAGACAACGAGTTAAAAACAAAAATTGAGAGAACGTAGGATTACCCGAACGACAAAATCTTATTAAATCCCTCAAAATCCTTTCAACCTATTCATAATAATGTACATCAGGTCACACTACCTCCCATTTTTAAGAAAAAGATAAATTTCGCTTTGGCCCAGATGCTGAAAGGAGATGTAAAATTCCTCTCAAATTGTTCGAACCAAATCGGTTCGAATATATTTTGGTTTTACCGATTACTTTAACAGGAAAACATCCTGAAAACAAAGCATCAAATTTTTAGGAAAATTAAATCTAATTTGATTACTCTTAATCAAAAAACAGGCACACAACCTAACAAAGCCATGTATTTGTCATCTACATAACACATTGCACAAATACAATTAGATTCGAGCTAAAAACAATTGCTGAAAAAGAACATATGCAAAAATACCATGCTAAAATTGAGTTCTAAAAGCAAAACAAATTCAATCTAATTACAAATTTTCCCAAAAATAGGTACAGCATCTAACCAAAGCATGTGTTGTCATGTAGCATACAATGCACCGCACAAATACAATCAGATCAAGCAGATCAATTTGCAACTCTATCATCATTATAAGTACTATCGAACGGGAATTTCTTCTCTACGTGATAGAGATAACATTTTTTGCAAATATACAGAATTCAATTTAACACAGCAGCATGGGTTGCTTTAAATCTCTTGTTACTATACATTCTTGTTCGTTGCTATGCATATTTTATCTCTAGTACCGTAAAATTACAGAATCACGGCCAATTCTTGTGATCATGCGCCTCTGCTACCCCATCATTGGTGTCAACAGCAGTTTGACTTGATTCGATCTCTTTTGTGATTTAGCAGTGCAGTGATTAACTTGGCAATTTATTCCTTTGTGTTCTTTCCTAATGATCTTTCCTAGTGTTATATTTTATTACTAAATTAAATACTTTGTTTAATTGACGGCTAAAATAAAATATTCTTATTCTGGGTACCGACTGGATTAAGGAGTTTATTTTAGATAGCGATTAAACTAAAGTTTTTTTTATTGTGAGTAGCGACTGCAATAAAAAATATTACTAACAATACACTTTATTTCTGGTCTCGACGGAAATAAAGAATCTTTCTTCGGGTCTCGACTGAAGTTAAGATACATACTAACATTCACTTTAAGTCGGGTCTCGACTGACTTAAAGAATATTATCCCGGGTATCGACTGAGATAATATATTACTAACAAATAACTTTACTGCGGGTCTCGACTGTTTCTTATTGTGGGTCTCGACTGTAATAAGAAATTTACTAACTCAAACCACTTTATTGCGGGTCTCGACTGTAATAAGACAATTACTAACAAAACCACTTTACTGCGGGTATCGACTGTAATAAAGAGTCTTACTGCGGGTCTCGACTGTAGTAAGGCAATTACTAACACAAACACTTTATTGCGGGTATCGACTGTAATAAAGAGTCTTATTGCGGGTTTCGACTGCAATAAGACGATTCCTAATAAATCCACTTTATTGCGGGTATCGACTGCAATAAAGAATATCCTCATCCCAAACCTCAGTCAAATAAAAAGTCAAGAAAATCAGCTACTATATATCGATCAGGTGAGTTCAAGTCAATTGCTACAGTTGTATAAAACAAATTTATATATTAACCATTTATTAAACATTGGTTTCAGCTTTTTATATTATAAAATATATATATATACATCTTGTAGCTCTCAAGTTATAGCATTTATTGAACTTGAAACATTTAGTGCAGTGAATAAACAAATAAAAACCACTAGCTTTATACCAGTGGCATAAATATCTCCACACCTTTCATTTATTGCATGTACGCTCTAACAACGGGCAGTACATTTTATGGTCCTTCGTAACCAAATTTAAAGTCTAGTGGTAAATATTATTTATCTTTCAAACAGGACTGCACTTCAAAAACTTTTCGCTAACCAAGTCACCTCTGCACAAATATTCCAAAAATCGTTCAATAACTACAAAAATACTGATGTAGAAAAACGAACGAGAGGACTTATTTCTGAGCGGTTAATCGCCCTAAACGAAATTTGGTCCGACTATAAGAATACGCATTATACGATTATCCAAGCTACTCAGGCTTTAGAAGATAGCGAATTGCAAAAATACGACTATTTTGCAAACGATCAGTTCTCAAGCGTGGAAAATAAATACTACACGTTTCGAGGTATTCCCAGAGATGCACTAGATGCATTCGAAACAAAATTAGGATCAAAGCCAAACACTGAGAATGAATCTTCTTCGTTTTTGAGGCTACCTAGTATCACAATCCCAAAGTTCTCAGGGTCATATGATTCATGGAGGTCGTTTCGCGATCTATTCCAGTCACTGGTGTATACAAATTCTGCGTTATCTCCAGTGCAGAAATTGCAATATTTAAAATCTAATATTTCTAGAGAAGCAGCACATTTGTTGCGTCAGCTTCCAATGACCAATGCGAGTTACGACAACGCATGGAAGATATTGCTCAATAGGTATGACAATAAGCGAGTATTAATTAATGTTCAGCTAAAAATTCTGTTCAATCTACCTAAAGCGACACACGAGTCAGCCAAGGCAATAAAAACTGTGCTAGACAAATCGTCAGAATTTATTTATGAGCTCGAAGCATTGGAAGTCCCCACTAAACACTGGGATACAATCCTGATTTACATGCTAGTGCAATGTTTACCATCAGAGACGCATCGCTTATGGGAACAAGAAGTGAATAGTACAAATGAACTTCCTAACCTAGAATCTCTAAAGGCTTTTCTAAAGACGAGATTCCGAACTCTAGAAGCAATTTCAGAAGCAATTTCAGAAGCAAAACCATATTCTGTAACCAAACCAGCTCAAATTCCAAGAGCATCCACTCACCTTTTATCTTCTGGTGACAGATGTATAATGTGCAAAGAGCAACATCGGATATTCAAATGTCCAAAATTTATTAAACAAGACGTAGATTCAAGATTCAAAATAGTCACGTCAAACAACTTGTGCATTAACTGCCTTGTAAAAGGTCACAACTCGAAGTTTTGCTAAAGCAAAGTCACGTGCCAGCGATGTGGAAGGAAACATCATTCCTTACTCCATAGGAATAACGCAATTCCACAGGGTTTGATCAAAGCATCAGAAACTCCAGATATGCAAGCTCAATCTTCACCCTCCACATCCAATCTTCACACGCTGCACGCGAATCAATCAGTAGGAACTACACAAGCCTTGCTTGCCACAGCATTGGTGAAAGTTCCGTCAAAAAAGCGTAACATGCTTACTCTACCAGCCTTGATTGACTCTGGCTCTCGAGTCACGTCCATAATACAAGCCGCCGCACGCAAGCTGCAATTGGCCATTGTGAACACGTCGACACGAATCACTGGCTTAGGGCAGTCAGAAGCTGCGTTTGTTAAAAACCAAGCAGCAATGAACATGCACCCTTATTCAACATCGAATATAGCAACAATAAATAATGCTGTTATCGTGAATACTATCACAGATATATTACCTCCGTCCACCATTCCAAACAAGGATAGGAGTCATGTACGTTATCTGCAGCTCGCCGATCCATACTTTTTCAAGCCAGGAAAAATCGACCTGCTCTTAGGAGCGGATGTATACGGAGAAATCCTCTTAGAAGGATTACGAAAACGTCCTCCAGGAACACCAATCGCGCAAAATAGCACGCTCGGTTGGATTCTTCTCTGAAGTCTAAAAAACACTTCCACAATCTCCACAGCGTCTATTTTAACAGCAAACGCTCACTACGAGCATAAGTCTTCACTGGATAACCGTCAACGACGATTTCGAGAGACCGAAAAGGTTACTCCAGGAAGCCAACTGTATAAAGAAGATCGAGATTGTGAAGATTATCCCCAAAAAAACATTCCCGAAACGCCAACGGCCCATATCAAGCTCATTTTCCTTTTATAAAAGATAGTCCCAGCTCAGGCCACTTTCGCGGCATGAATTTACGTCGAGTCTGCAATCAAAAACATCCAATAATCTTGCCAAAAAAAAGTAACTTGACAAGATTAAAAAATAATTCACACGAAAATAGTACATGCTGGTCTACAATTGGTTCTGTACACATAAGACATAAATTAGTACACCCGAAGAGTAGAAAAAAGGTAAATTTTGCTTCGCATCAATCTACAATGGGATTTAAATAACCCATTTCAAACAAAACCAACTATGGTGTTGCAAAAACACCAACATAAATGTTCAGACGGATGCTTTGTACACAAAACAAATGGCAGCCTAGAGTGAAGCACTAAATTATAGCCCTTCAATACGTTGACACCATTCAGAAAAATAAAGTGCATTTAAAAGGAAAAAATCTTTTTTTTTGCCTCCTCTTTCATTTTTCTGAAATAAGACAAAAATTCATTTATTGGTTTCGTGGGAAAATTTCAATAAAATTCATATTCCCCAAAAATCGAAAGTGCATTGCTAACAACTGCACATATATACCTACCCACACAAAAAATCAAACAAATAAACAAAATACCCCACGAAACACTTATTTCCTCCTAATAAATTTTTTTTTTATTCATTTTACAAAAATTTCATATCTATGCAACATTTTTAACTTAATTAATAAAACAATAAGTGGCAAGATCTTTACATTTGAAAGACATTACAGCCTTTCAACGGGGGGCAGTATGTTCGAACCAAATCGGTTCGCATATATTTTGGTTTTACCGAATACTTTAACAGGAAAACATCCTGAGAACAAAGCATCAAATTTTTAGGAAAATTAAATCTAATTTGCTTACTCTTAATCAAAAAACAGGTACACAACCTAACAAAGCCATGTATTTGTCATCTACATAACACATTGCACAAATACAATACAACAATATAGCCTCATTGAGCAGATCAAATTAAAATTCTTATCATATGATTGAAGCAATTAGATTCGTGCTAAAAACAATTGCTGAAAAAGAACATATGCAAAAATACCATGCTAAAATTGAGTTCTAAAAGCAAAACAAATTCAATCTAATTACAAATGTTCCCAAAAATAGGTACAGCATCTAACCAAAGCATGTGTTGTCATGTAGCATACAATGCACCGCACAAATACAATCAGATCAAGCAGATCAATTTGCAACTCTATCATCATTATAAGTACTATCGAACGGGAATTTCTTCTCTACGTGATAGAGATAACATTTTTTGCAAATATACAGAATTCAATTTAACACAGCAGCATGGGTTGCTTTAAATCTCTTGTTACTATACATTCTTGTTCGTTGCTATGCATATTTTATCTCTAGTACCGTAAAATTACAGAATCACGGCCAATTCTTGTGATCATGCGCCTCTGCTACTCCATCATTGGTGTCGTGTGCAAGCAAAGGCTATATAAACAGCAGTTTGACTTGATTCGATCTCTTTTGTGATTTAGCAGTGCTGTTATTAACTTGGCAATTTATTCCTTTGTGTTCTTTCCTAGTGATTTTTCCTAGTGTTATATTTTATTACTAAATTAAATACTTTGTTTAATTGACGGCTAAAATAAAATATTCTTATTCTGGGTACCGACTGGATTAAGGAGTTTATTTTAGATAGCCATTAAACTAAAGTTTGTTTTATTGTCGGTAGCAACTGCAATAACAAATATTACTAACAAAACACTTTATTTCTGGTCCCGACGGAAATAAAGAATCTTTCTTCGGGTCTCGACTGAAGTTAAGATACATACTAACATTCACTTTAAGTCGGGTCTCGACTGACTTAAAGAATATTATCCCGGGTCTCGACTGAGATAATATATTACTAACAAATAACTTTATTGCGGGTCTCGACTGTAATAAAGTTTCTTATTGTGGGTCTCGACTGTAATAAGAAATTTACTAACTCAAACCACTTTATTGCGGGTCTCGACTGTAATAAAGAGTCTTACTGCGGGTTTCTACTGTAATTAGACGATTCCTAATAAATCCACTTTATTGCGAGTATCGACTGCAATAAAGAATATCCTCATCCCAAATCTCAGTCAAATAAAAACTAAAAAAAATCAGCTGCTATATATCAATCAGGTGAGTTCAAGTCAATTGCTACAGTTGTATAAAACAAATTTATATATTAACCATTTATTAAACATTGGTTTCAGCTTTTTATATTATAATATATATATATATATATATATATATATATCTTGTAGTTCTCAAGTTATAGCATTTATTGAACTTGAAACATTTAGTGCAGTGAATAAACAAATAAAAACCACTAGCTTTATACCAGTGGCATAAATTTCACCACACCTTTCATTTATTGCATGTACGCTCTAAGTACGGGCAGTACACAAATGAAATTCTCATTTTTCCCGAAAATATCAGAGAATCCTGCAAGAATTTCTCTCTTCACAGCAAAACGAATGTTAAGAGAAGCCAGTGATCCCACCAAGTGAGACAAAAGGAGTAGTAAAATCGAAAATATATAGTAGTAACTTTGAAAAAAAGGGAGTATATGTATTTCAAATGTTTATTATCAATATATTTAACGATTTTGCACGATTTGTAATTTAAAATACATTTTTATAGTTTCATTCTGATCTTAATTCAATTATGAATGAATAACCACTTAACTTTCAATATCACATGTGCTGCTTTGTGGAAGAGGCTTTACAAGATTTTTAATTGAAGGCAATTCTCCTGTTCAAATTCAAGTAGATCTGAATATTTCAATAATGATGTTTGGATCTAAAACATTAAATCTTTTTATAATTTAGCCGGCAAAGTATTATTGAAAATTCCAAATATTTTGTTTTATTAAATTATGCTGATCCAAATCACGCTGCAAATTAATTGAATTAATATATTCCTCTAATTTAATTCCAAAAAACATCAAATCAAAATAAACATCAGTTATAAAATCCGGCTTAATAAAATTTTGTTTAAAGAGTTTTTCAATTGATTTTTGCAATAAATGAATTATTTTTTCAGACTGACATTTTTTGTTAATGTTATTTATATAATGGAGTGTGTGTATTTCAGATGTTTATTATATTATTAATATATTTAGCATTATTGCACGTATTGTAATAAAAGAGGTACCTTTTATACTTTTATGCTGAATTTATGTAGTTTAATTCATTTTGGTAAAGTAACCTGCATGAAAAGCAAACACATCGGCATAATTTATTAGCTTATCGCAAGGTTCCCAATCGTAATCATTTTCAATATTAAGCTGTTTAGCTAGCATCATATACTTGACAGTATTAATGTTCAAATGATTTGTTTTCTTGGTTTTTATCAAATTAAGCTGAGAGAAAAGCCTTTCTGCACAAGCACTACTCTGTGGCAATGTACACAATTTTAATATAAAGTCAGCAAGATAACTAAACTCATTTTCGTCTAACGCATTTTTTGCTTTTTGTAAATTGACCCAAAATTGAACAATATCTTCATTATAATATTTCGAAATAATAGTCCTGTTTAATTAGAAAACAATTTGTTCAGCAAATCTTTATTCAAAGGAATTTGATTTGGACTGGATATGAAATTAAATGAGAAGACGTGCGGACTTTCATATATTAAATTTTCTCTCCTTTATTCAAATTCAATTTAACACAAGCTTTTCTTACTCCAATACGTTCCTTACTTAATGCTACGTTTTAGTAAAAAAATTCAGTAATTAAACTATAACTATAAATTTTATAAAAAAACCACTTGCACTTAATTAATTTCACCAATTTAAGCTAGCAGGCATGTTCATTCAACGTATAAATCATTGAATGATTTTCCCCTGCAACATTTAACTATCTTATATTTGACTTTCTGAAAATTATATAAAAAAAAAACAAAACAATAAAAAATTATAAAATAATACCAGTTGCTGATGAAAAATAATAATTGAAAGTAATAAAACAATAAAAAAAACTGAAGATATAAGATTATAACTTGATATAATGAAAACAATAAAACTGAAGCTAGTGAACTGACTGAATAAACTGAAGATGAATACCAAAAACCAAACGAATTCGTTGACTGATTGATGATAAAGAAGAAGGATTCGTTTCGTGTTCGCCCTTTTATTTCCACGTCCAGCCAACTTTTGTAAGGACTGCCAACCTACGTTAATCTCCACATGATTTGAAAATAAAATTGAATGGCTTAATTATAATTCTTCGAATAATTCAGTTACATAACTGGACGCTGATACCCTTTTTTTATAAATTTTATTTATGATTTATCGTTTTTAATATGAAACAAAAATAAAATATTTTAAGCTCTTCCTACTGTGGTGAGTATAAAACCATCAATTCTGCAAGAAAACACGCACGGCAGTACTCTTTATTGCAGAACTAGAGTTTTCGTCGTGAATTTTCGTGCGAATCGATAATTTCAACTCTTTTACTCTTTTCGTTGTCTTTTTCCTACCAATTGCGTAAATAGAAAATATTAAAATTATTAAATAACTCAAAAACTATTAAATTTTGAGTGAAATTAATTGCAAATTTGATTTCTACGAGAAGTTTTACATTTTCCGAACGCTCTTTTCTTGAACTGTCAGTAAAGTTCAAGACGTCAGCTAGTTTTAAAGTTTTCGCGGTTTGTCAGTTTTGCCTTTTTAATTTGCATGAGTTTCATCTGAACTTGGATATATTTTCGTAGACGAAATGGTAAGTAAATGTTTCTATTTTATTATTTAATTATTTTGATTGTAATTTAAAGTAAAAAAAAAATATTAAATGGACTTCACGTATTTGTGAGGTTAACTTTGTTTATTTCTCCAAAATTCATTTATTAAGTTGTTTTTTATATATTAATTCATTCTTAAATTATGTTTTCTTTTTAGATATTTCAAGTGCAGAAATAGATTGGCCAAGCTTTACAACATGTATTATTTCATAAAAAGAGAAAATTGTTTTTTTTTTTTATTTCAACGTTTATTTTATTTTTATAAATGTCCAGGCAGTAATTTACTGTTGAATGATCCCGCTTTAGGTTGGGCGCAGACTCAGCCACTTCCTGCCACAGAAAAGATAGACAGGTGTGAGTAAACACTTAGTGGGTTGTATGCTCTAGCTACCACTACTACTAATGCTAACGATGTAAGTCAGCTCTAGCTACAAAGAACTCCTTGGGTCGTAACATACCTGACCCAGCAGAAGGAAAAATTATCCCTCTTTCTCTACAACATATGCAGAGAACGAGAAATAAAGAGACACAGAAGCCTAATTAAGGCATGTGTATAGCGTGTAACACACCAGCGCAGGCTGAACATACCAGCCTATCACAGTCACGATCTCATCTCACTCTCACAACTCTATTGATCTAACTAAAGTATACTATTACACTAAACTACTCTACTATATCGATTATATCGAATAATTCTACAATTACAAAACTACTACTAAAAACTATCACCCACTTTTTTTTTATATTAAAAATCCTCGTCGTATCTTATCGCGATTAATATAACTCACTCTAACTCGATGGTCGCACTCAAACTAATCATTAAGTAGACACAAATCGAGAGTTGAGCCTTGGCAGGTACAACCACTTTCTGCCTTATAATTTAATATTGGCACCGGTGGTGCTCTAAAGGTTAACAACATCCTTGTTAATTACTTTGAAGGTTGTTCTGGCTCATAAAAGATCCGGGTGTACTTGTATTTTTCCCAGAAGGCAAGAAGGAAACAAATCTGTTTATTATAGCTTCCTTCTGGGTTTTTTTTTCGATTTTCTTACCTTCTTGTGTTGTCTGTTGTTGGCACATGACAGCTCGGCCATCCTGATGTTTTGAACGTCCTCGTTCAGCTTCCTCTTATTCCTCACCATCATTACAGCTTGAGTCATCTGGGTAATAAATATTAGATCCCCACAATTTCAGGCAATCCACGGCTTCTACGCTCTCGTATGCAGCTCGCCTCGTTCGATATGATCCGGGGAGTTCGCTGATAACATACCTGTCATTTCTCAGTATGCGCTTAATTTGGAATGGAACTTTATAATGCGGTGCCAATTTCTTGCTTTGCCCTTCACTGTTCTGATTCTTCTTTGCCAGCACTAAGTTTCCTACTTTGTATCGATGGGGAAACTTTCGTTTTCGATCAAATCTTTCTTTTTGCTTCTCCTGATTTTTGTGTATTTCCTGTGCCACCACCTTACGCACATTTGTTATCTCTTCTACGATAGGTGGGGAAATTGCCAATTCCCCTGTAAGGATACTATCGCTTGATGCTCTCGGTTTATATCCAAATAATAGCTCACTTGCCGTCCTCTTGGTAACACTATGTACACTATTATTGATAGCGAATTGTATTTTTTTTAATTCCTTATCCCAATGTATATCGTCTTTGGCTGTAGTAGCTAACGCTGATAATATGGTCGAATTGAAACGCTCCACTTGTCCGTTTGCACGAGGCGTCGACACAGCTGTTTGAATGTGTTTTATACCTTTCTGCTCACAGAACTTTTTAAAAGCATGAGAAGTATAGCATGTTCCCTTATCGGTTACAATTCTTGATGGTACTCCAAATGAACTTATTATCTCTTCCAAGAATCGTAATACTGGTGATGTTCTGGTATCTTTAACTGCTTTCAGAAATAAATACTTTGTGAAACTTTCTACCGCAACAATTAAATATATAAATGGTCGCAAATGGTCCATGTGTATTGTGTGAAAAGGCGTTGGTACCTTCCCAATTGGACGTAACAGTCCTTCTTGTTTTCCCTTGGGCTTTTTGTGGTATAGGCAAGGGATACAATTACTTATGTATCGCATTGTATATTTCTTCATGTCCGGGAACCAATAGCTTTCACAGATCTTTTTGAGAGTCTTCTCCAATCCAAAATGTCCGAAATCATCATGAGATGCTCGTAAAATTTGATTTCGCATGTCCTTCGGTATCACCCATATATCGCCATTTGCAGTTTTCTTGTAGACTCTACCATCTCGTAGAGTATAATCTTTGTGAGCATTTTTTTCATAATCAGACATAGGCTTCTTCTGCAGCATTCCGTATATCATTTTAATTTTTTCATCATTCAGTTGTCCCGCTAGCACCCAATCATCTACTTTTATTCTCAATATTTCGTTATCCTTAAGCGGTGAATCATTTTCGATCGCATTCCTGCTTAATGCGTCTACATGTCGCATTTGCTTTCCCGGTCTGTGCTCCACCGTAAAAGAAAACTCTTGTAACAGCAACCACCATTTGGCTATTCGTGGGATAATATCTCTTTTAATTGATGCTGCCCTAACAGCGCTACAATCAGTAATTACCTTAAATGGTTTGTCGACAAGATACGTTCGAAACTTTTTCAGAGTCTCGACTACGGCAAGTGTTTCCAATTCATATGAATGGTATTTTTCCTCAGTTGGCGATGTTTGTCTACCATAGTAGGCTACCGGCTGTAATTTTGAATTGAACTGCTTTTGGAGTAGTATTCCATCTAATCTCTTTTGGCTTGCATCTGTGTGTACTTCCGTTTCCGCTGTTGAATTATAGATGGCTAATAGTGGTCGTTTTATAAGTTGATTTTTTAATATAATAAAGGCCTGTTCTTCTTCGTTGTTCCATTGCCATTTCTGCTCCTTCTTGGTCAGTTGAGTAAGTGGCTTCGCAATATTCGCATAACCTTCGATAAATTGACGGAAGAATCCCGTTAGTCCTAAAAACTTTCTGACGTTATATACGTTTGCTGGTTTGGGAAACTCTTGAATGCTTTTCGTCTTTTCTGTTCCAGGTTTAATACCATCTTTATTTATTTCAAATCCAAGGTAATTTATGTTGCACTTGAAAAGATGACATTTTTCCGGATTTAGCGTCAATTTATGTTTCCTCAATATCGCCAATACGGTTTCTAAACGCTGCATACCCTGCTCGAAATTCACTGATGGAATCAAAATGTCGTCCAAATATGCAACTGCAATAGTTCCTCGCAGCGGGTCAAGTATTTTATTGATCATTCGTTGAAATACACCTGGTGCCGTTGTTATTCCGAATGGCATTCTATTAAATTCATACTGGCCATCACATGTAACAAAAGATGTTTTATTCCTAGAATTTTGCTCGACTGGAATCTGATAGTAACCTGACATCAGATCCAAGGTTGTAAAAAATTGATAGCCTTGCAATTGATCAATTTGTTCGTCCATCCTTGGTAATGGAAAACGATTTTGTTTAATTTTAGCATTGAGTTGACGATAGTCAATGCAGAGTCTGTCCTGACCATTTTTTTCCTTGACAAGCAAAACAGGGGATGCAAAAGGCGAGTCGGACTCTCGCATTATTCCACATTCTAAAAGTTCCTCTAGAATCGCGTTGACTTTGTCTCGTTCTAAATTTGACATTCGGTATGGTCTATACCTAACCGGTTTGTCGTCTTCTAATTCTATTTTAAGCTCACAGACAGTGGTGCATCCTAGATTTTTAATATTTGTAGCAAAACAGTTCTCATAGATTATCAGTTTTTCTTCCAAGATCTTTATTTGTTGAAATGATAAATCCTCTCCGACATTCAGTGCTTTAACGTTTAGTTTCTCTGCAGTGTTTTTTGTTGATTTGTCGTTCAGGATTTCATTCTCAATTGCGCATTTTACACGACGGGCTAGAACTTTCTTGGGGTTTATTCGAAGATCTTTATCTGACGCATTTATTACAGGAATAACGCAGTCACCATTTCCATCACATTGAACTATACACCTTAATATATAATTTTCGTTGCATTCTATCATTCTAATACTAGTATCAATAAAAAGGTCTCCTGTAAATGCTGTTTGACATAAAATATTTTGAACGAGTTTTGGTGGTATCACAACTGCACTTTTAGCCCAAATTGGAACTTTAAGATTAGGTAAGTCGGTAATATTTGGTAGTATATCATTGAAATATTCATAAACTCTTAAGATATCTTTAGTTTTATGGAGAATAATATGTGGTTGTTCGGTGAAAGGTTGCCCAATAATTACCGCAATATTTTGCACTGAATTTGGTACTACTAGAAATTCTGTGATTGCGATTGCTTGATCTATTTGTACTTTAATATTCTTAACCTTCCCCTTTGTTGATAATTTTCCACCGCCGAATCCACTAATCACTTCAACCCCTCTGTACATATTTACTTTTAATTTTGCAAAAAGGTCTACCGTCATTGTATTTACACTGGCCCCAAGGTCAATAAAAGCCTTAGCTTCAAATCCATTTATTATTACATTCATAAAATATTTCTCACCTGATTTATTACTTTTCTCCAGTGTAAGGATTTGTTTTCTCTCCCTTTGGTGATTTCTGTTGCAATATCCCATGTGATATTGGCCACACTTATCACAGCGTCTAGTCTTTTGAGGAAAACCTGGTAACATATGGTCTCTACTGCCGCATCCATAACATTTTCGTCGATTAGCTTTACCTGATACTATTGACCTGCTAGAATTTTTATTATATTGACTAGCAGAGCTATAATAACGCTTAGATGATTCCAACTTGTATCTCTTCACTTCACACTGAGCACTATTATCAACGGCTTGAATTGATTTTAAAAACTTTAGCAACTCCTCTGGGTTTACGTAATTTCCTGCTTTGGCAGCGACTCGCAAGTTCTTGTCAAGAATTCCTCCTATTATGCACGAAGTTGCTTTCTTTCCCTGTATTTCACACAAGTTGAGGAGTGCCAATTTCTCATAATAGTGGGCCGTCACCGATTCATCTGCTTGCTTTGTCCTTCTCATCATAATTTCCAGTGATGAGTGGAAATCTATTTCATCGGGGAATGCGTTTTGAAGTTTAATCTTCCAGGTATCCCAGGTGAAGTTCACACTTGGTAAGCTCTCCAACCAAGTTTGCGCATGGCCTCGTAATTTACTCGTAGCATAGTTGCAAGTTGCCGTATCACTCCAACCGTTTATGTCTCTCAGTTCATCAACTTTTCTTATCCACGCCGTCATATCTTGAACTTTGCTATCCGGATAGAAAGACGGTATCACTTCACTTCCTACACTAGGTACTTTATTAATACTAATAGTATTAACATTACTTGTTAAGGTACACAGTAATTCCGTTAGTTTGTCAATACTAGACATTTCACTCCAGCTTTCCGAAGTTTCACTCACTCTTGCATAGTTTTCATACCGCTTTCGTTTCGTAGGTTTTACACTTTGCTCTTTCAATTCAATTGCCTTATATTTTGGGTTAATGGGAGCCATTCTCTTTCTTATATGAGAACAATTATAAATTATAAACTATAATTTGTTAATTCACTAGTAGAATATTTAAGGTTGTAACTAGCACAGTCCCACAACACACAAAAAAAAATACTTTGTTCTATCTATCTGTATTACAGTCAAATGGCTGAATCCCACTTCTGAAGTTATTATATCATAAAAAGAAAAAATTGTTTTTTTTTTATTTCAACGTTTATTTTATTTTTATAAATGTCAGGCAGTACTTCACTGTTGAATGATCCCGCTTTAGGTTGGGCGCAGACTCAGCCACTTCCTGCCACAGAAAAGATAGACAGGTGTGAGTAAACACTCAGTGGGTTATGTCAAAACCCTCGAGAATACTTTCCAAGCCATGAAACAGAAATCTATATGTGTGCGTTCGGAGTCTGTTCTCTAAAATGTTCTATATTGATACTTATGGAAAAGTGCCAAACATTGACTTTATATATGCTATAGAGCCTAAACTACTATCCATACAGGAAAATAGTCATGTAGTAATTTAAAGCTTGGTTCCTTACCTTCCCAAAGGCTACACTTCCTATATAGCTTACTTAACAAAATAATAAAATAGTTTTGATTACAATGTAACCTTACCATTTTACGCTCAATACCTCTCTGCTGAGTGATAATTGCATGTGTTTATGTGCAGCCGTAGTCCGAATCTGTAGGCAGCTACATTCGATATCATCAGCCCACGGCATGCCATGACGGCACAGCGACATTATAATGATTACTCAGCTGAGAATTTTTGTTTGAGGAATCGTAGTCATTTGGTTAAAATAAATTTTTTAAAATAATTTTGTTAGGAAAGGTATGAAAATTTTATTACGGTTCGGAAGAGAAGAAAGCAAGCTTAAGATTATCAGAACACCATTTTTCTGTATGAATAGTAGTTTAGGGCGGAGGAGCTATTCAAATCAAACTTTTGTCACTTTTACATAAGAACACTGCAAATATTTTAGAATGGAAGGACTACGGGGGGCCTCGCATGTGGTAGGAAGGGACTCTGTTTCATGGCTTGTGAAGTATTCTCGAGGGATTTGGTTGTGTGCTCTAGCTACCACTACTACTAATGCTAACGATGTACGTCAGCTCTAGCTACAAAGAACTCCTTGGGTCGTAACATACCTGACCCAGCACAAGGACAAATAGTCCTTCTTTCTCTACAACATATGCAGAGAACGAGAAATAAAGAGACACAGAAGCCTAATTAAGGCCTGTGTATAGCGCGTAACACACCAGCGCAGGCTGAACATACCAGCCTCTCACACTCACGATCTCATCTCACTTTCACAACTCTATTGATCTAACTAAAGTATACTATTACACTAAACTACTCTACTATATCGATTATATCGAATAATTCTACAATTACAAAACTACTACTAAAAACTATCACCCACTTTTTTTTATATTAAAAATCCTCGTCGTATCTTATCGCGATTAATATAACTCACTCTAACTCGATGGTCGCACTCAAACTAATCATTAAGTAGATACAAATCGAGAGTTGAGCCTTGGCAGGTACAACCACTTTCTGCCTTATAATTTAATATTGGCACCGGTGGTGCTCTCAAGGTTAACAACATCCTTGTTAATTACTTTGAAGGTTGTTCTGGCTCATAAAAGATCCGGGTGTGCTTGTATTTTTCCCAGAAGGCAAGAAGGAAACAAATCTGTTTATTATAGCTTCCTTCTGGGTTTTTTTTCGATTTTCTTACCTTCTTGTGTTGTCTGTTGTTGGCACATGACACATGCAACTTGGATTCTGATTAAGAAAGGTTAAGGGACACTTTATTCGTTTTAGGGAAGTATTAATTCAATTTGAAGTGCAAATACTTTGTAAAATTCTTTAATTATAATTTCAGTATTTATAGAAACGGTAGACCTGAGTCTGGAATGTTTTAGGAAAGGAATGGAAGGAGGTTCACTTTTCAAATAAAGGAAATCAGACGTTTTTTGATTCAGCTGCCAGGTGAGTCGTTGTAGAACAGTCCTTTCACCGATAAGTGAACGCCATTGGGCATTTAATATTTCAATATCACATGTGTTATGTGGAAAAACCTTTACAAGATCTTTAATTGAAGGCAGTTCTCCTGTACAAATCTCAAGTGGATCTAAATATTTCAATAATGATGTTTTTGGATCTAAAAAATTAAATCTTTTTTTAATTTGCCGGCGAAGTTTTATTTGAAAATTCAAAATATTTTGTTTTGTTAAATTAAGCTGATCCAAATCACACTTCAAATTATTTGAATCAATATATTCATCAAATTTTATGCCAAAAAACATTAAATCAATTGGCAAATGATACTCCTTACTTTCAAAATCAACATCAATACTTATAAAATCCTGCTTAATAAATTTTTTTTTAATTTCTTTACGGAGTTTTTGCATTGATTTTTGCAATAAATGAATTGTTGTTTTTACAGACTGAAATTTTTTGTTAATGTTATTTATGTAAGCGAGTATATATGATAGAAAAAAGAAATATAATTTATTATACTGATTACTTAAAAACGTAAGAATTGATTCTGCATTTGTCGTACTTGCTGCTTCTGAATTTTCAAAGGAAAATTATGTGAAATAGAGAAACAGCGGCTGCCATTGTTCCAAAATGCGATTAATTACACTCTCAAAAGACAGCCAGCGTAACGTAAAATGTTTTAAAATTGTATACATTTTTACTTTAAATTCCTTTTGGAAGTCCTGAAACTCAGCCTGTCTTTTGGTACTAAAAGCGAAAAAAACCATATATATTCTTTACAGATTTCTCAAGTTCTGAAGGCAATTCTTTGGCAGCTGCTGATAGACAAAGCGCCAAACTATGACAAACACATCCTTGATAAAATAAATTATTGTTTACACATTGAAGTTTAGTTTTGACGCCATTCAGATTCCCTTACATAACAGAGGCATTATCGGTACAAAAACCAATAAAATTACTCAATGGAATATTCAAATTATCTAATTTTGTAGTTATTGCCTCATAAATAGCATCGGCATTTGCTTCCTTTAGTTCTATCATGTCAAGAAACCTGTTCAGCACTTTTTCTTTGCTTTTATCGAAATATCCCACAACTATTATAAGACATTTACTGCAGCTTATGTCTGTAGTTTCATCAATTATGAGTGAAAATACGTTTTCCTTAAATGTATCTGACAATATTTGTTACGCGAAAGGACCTATGATATCCTTTATAAGAGCTGCGTTTTTTGTTTGCCCACAATTTATTTCCTTTGCAATGTTAGAATCAGAGTATAGAGATACCAAGAATTTAGGGAAGGAATCCATAATTTGAAAGAGTAGATTATTTCTCATGCAATACATAACTGATTTTATTTCTGCTCTGAGTTTCTGCTTTTTTAAAACTACGGTTTTAGAATTTGATATAAAACTATCAATAGGTTTTTGATGGCCGTCAAAATTTCTTTTGTGCTAGGTTGTATTTTCATGTCTTTCTAAATGCGTTCTGTTGTTGCTCAGGCTTTTATAACAAACCTTACAAAATGGAACTTCGTTGATTTTCCTAACCCAAGGAAATAAAACTTCCCAGTGAATTCTGAATTTTTGCTTGCATTTGTCTTTTTTATTTTGTTTATTTTCTGGTTCTTCCGAATCTGCGGACTCTTCTAATTCATGGGAAGATAATCTAAAATTAAATAACTCACCTTAAAAAGTCTTAAAAATCTTTATCTTTATCTTTATCACTGTTGACATTTTTTAAAATTTGGTTCTCCTCAAGCATTCTTAAATCCTCTTCAGTTCTACAAATTTAAAAAATCAAAAAATATTCTTTTGAGGTATAGTTTTCTCACCTTTGTTACTTATTACTTTGAAATATCTTTTCATTTTTCACGTTTTAAAATCTGGATCGTAACTAAAACAAATGAAAAAAGGTATGTTGCAACTAGATACTTCTTAAGTTCTTACTTCTGTTTTTGTCTATTCTGTTCTGAATGTGGTTAGACTGTTGTATATATACCAATGTAATTCGTAGCTTGTGATTTTTTAAAAGATGCGATTGCAATGCATGGGTGAGTTCAGATATTTCATGAAGGAAATTTGCGTTCGCATTCATTTAGCTAAATATGTAAAAAATTATTGGATTCAATCGAAAATTCGATTTTATATTATGATGTTTTTTTCATTTCATTTGAATGCGGTATCGTATTGTACGTACATTTGGAAATCGGGAAAAAGGAGTAGAATTTGAATACTCCGGAGTATATATCCATGGAAAGAAAAAAGTAGTAAATCTACTCCAATCGGAGTAGGGTGGGATCACTGAGAGAAGCACGTGCTGCTCAAATTGTATAGAAATTACACTAACAAACATTGGCTATGCTATAAAAAACATTGTATATTTCTGATAAGAATTCACAGAAAACCGGTTTTCACAAAAGCGCGGGAACATTTTTTGATTGTAAAACGTGAAAACTCCGCCACTTCTCATTTATTTACGAAAATGAAACATTTGCCATTCCGTTTCGTTGCATGTAATCTTCGCTTTCACATTTTTTGTCTTACTCGTAAAATGTTCAAAGAGGGTTTGATTTTTTTTTTTTTTTTACCTTTTTTCCATCCTTTTCTCGCCGTGTATATTTAAATGGAAAACAATTGGAACACTCTTCTGTGTCCGTTCTTTTAGTTATTTATTCTTTGACTCAAGTGTCGAGCGGTTCTATTCCTCTTTAATGTGATTTGTTCTCGTAAACCTGAATACTTGTATGAAAAAATCAGCTTTGCTCGCTCTAACCGTACGCTAACTTTGCTTTTGCTTCGTGTAGGCAGTGTTGCTACAGGACATCAATTTTTTGTCGGGACCATCAGACTGTGGAATGATCTCCCATTTGAATTAAGGCGTGGCAGTCGGGACAGCCCCGGAGAAATATTTTCTTATATTTCTCGAATTTATAGCTATAACTTAACTACATCTACTTTGAAATCTTAAAATCAATTTGTAAATATAAGTGCATATAAATAGGTATATATATAATGAATTTATGAATTTTCCATCATTCTAGACTAATTATAAATAAGCATTTTCGTATATTAATTTTTTCTGTGCATATCTACCTACACATAATTAGAAATTAAGGCTTAATTGTGTACAGTTTACATTAAATAAATAATAATAATAATAATAATATCTCGACTCGTAGTACGTTTAGAGAAATACATTACTGGATGCAGATGTCCATCCTGTTTTCGTTGTAACAAAACAGCTCCATAAGTTAAAGAACTAGCATCGCAATGTAATTCTGTATGGTCGCTTGAAGAATAAATACTTTAAAGCGGAGCCTTAACTAAATGATTTTTTAAGGATTCGAAACAGTTATGCTTTTCCTCGTCTAACACAAATTCTTGACCATCCTTAAGCATGTCATAAAGAGACTTGCTCATCAAAGAAAAGTTTTTAATAATCTTCCTGAAATACGAACACAATCCCAAGAAACTTCTTAGGACCTTGAAATTTTTCTGAACACTAAAATCTTTTACGGCTTGTAATTTAGAAGGATTTTATCCCATTTTCGGAAACTAAATAACCTAGACAGTCAATTTCGCTATAGAGAAATTTACATTTGTCTAGTCCCAGTTCTAATAAATTATCTTTCATAATTTCAAAAATTTCTTTTAGGATACCCATATGCTCATCTATACGTTTTGTAGCGATCAAAATATCACCCAAGTAAATGAATACCTTCTAATCATCAATAAGCTCCCTAAAAATTTTATGAATAAACCGTTGGAATACGGAAGGTGCATTTTTTAGCCCAAACGGTATTTTAACATATTCAAATTGGACTAATGGAGTTACGAAACTTGTATATTAAATTGAAGTTTCCGGCATTTTCACATGATGAAATCCACTTTTTAAATCAAGACTCGTGAATCATCGTCTTTCTTGTAACTCGTCAATCAAATCCTCGATTAATGGCAAGGGATAATTATCACGTTGAGTAATTTTATTCAATAACCTATAGTCAACACACATACGCAACTCATTATTTTTTTCTGACTAAAACTATTGGTGATGAGTATGAAGAATCATTATGACGAATAATACCCTTTTCCAACAACTCGTTTATAATCTTCTGCACGTCATTTTTATCGAAATATGACAACGGCCTTGGTTCTATATTTACCCCTTTGTCACTAGTTAACTTTATCGACATTTTATAGTTAGTTTTGGGTTCATTTGGTCTTGGTCCTAGATAACATTTTTCATACGTTTCCAAAATCAAATCATTTTCACATTTACTCAAACCAGGATTTATGATTTATATTTAATTGATCAACTGAGTTATTACCAATTGCCTTATGTTATGGTCGTAGCATACTGCATGCAGCAGTATGCTACACTGAAGCTAGCGGCATGATGTATGCGCGGGCTGCTTTCTATATGGACGGAGTGTCTATACGCGCGGAACGCACCCGAATTGTGGAGAAGAAGAAGAGCGCTTCCTGGCACTTTGATTGGAATTGTGAAAAGTTAGCTGAGGCGGAATTTTCTTTAACGCGAAAAACCAAGTAAATCCGGAATCATCCAGTGAGTATAGACCCGATTTGTGCATCCGCGAAGTTATTCGACAGTTTGGTTATACGGCAACCACAAACGTAGCGGAAGAAATCTTCAGCTGTCCAGGAGATCGCAATATCCCACAAATCAAGAAAAACTGCTATTTCTGCCCATTCAGGAAAAGCGGCTGATTTGGGATTTTTTTTGGATTTGGGGTGCTATAGCCGCAGTGCTTAGACAAATTTGTCGCAAGCTAACACGAAACGCATGTGGAAGTCTCTTAAAGCAAATTCTAGCAACAGAGAAGAGTCTACCTTGGCCTGAAACTGCAGTAATTTGCTCTTCAATTGATCCACAACATTGACGTCCAGCAAAAGGTATTCCGACATTTCGGGCTGAAGTGCGTGTTGCACAGATCCGTAAAGTAAATTGAAGTATCATACTGCTGAGAAATTTATAACTGTGAGGAATTTACCGCTGGAATTTAACTGCCGGTTACCTGGTATTACATGGGGCAAGTAGCATTGTCGGCTAAGTTCTAAAATACCAAAATGTTGTGATTACGAAGTATTCGTAGAAAAAGATGACTCTTGAGAACAGCAGAATCTAGAAGACATACTCATCATGGTACCGTACACAAATTGAACTCTTCCAGTCAACTGTATTGCAGATTGTGTTCGGTATGTACATCAATGTAGAAAGTTCTGTAGATTATAATATAAATTATATAATCATAAAAAATCAGATAAATAATAATCAATGAAATAAGTAAGTGAATGAACGCAATGAATAACTTAAATTCTGGCATTAGTGCCAAAAATGTGTAAACGGTACACAGCTGTTCTTAAATCATAAAGTTTTCAAACTTGAATGATAGGGTTTGTCTAGTGAGGTGCCATAAGATCTGTGTGCGAAAGATAGGAATGCGTGTAAAATGAAGGCAGGTTTAAGTTTGAATACTATGCAACCGTACGCCACACAGAGTTTCAATTTGTCCCAGCAAACATTACGATTCGATTTCGAATCGATAGCGATTTGCTTATGCGAAGTTTAACTTCGATCTCGAAGTCGTTTTCGAATCGATCTCGATTCGAGAACGAAGAAAAAGGAACGCTATATCGAATCGAGAATACGACTCGATATCGAATCACTTTTATGGGACCTTTTCGAAGATTTTGTTTGTGTGAGTGTGATAAGCAATATATTTGTCTCAATATTTATGTCTAATCCATTGCATTCCAATTAATACAGCCGTACTAACGAAGCTATAAGCTGTCCGAATTCGTTCGTTTGCTTACCCGGAGGTAACTACAATCTGCATAAGCTTGCATATGTAAGCCTTGAAAGTATCACGTATGCTTCCTTATGCATCACTAAAATTTGGCTAATATTTACACAACCTGTCAAATTGGCTTATGCAAAGTACGTCGTACGATAATGAGCGTACAAAAGACAGAAGTTGACGAAAGGAATTAAAACTTGACGAACGGCTTGTTCTACCTATTGTGGGTTGTTATTATGAAAAGCAATTGTCGTGTTTTTGCGTATGCACATTTGTGGTTAGGCCTTTACATCTGCACAGCCTGTATGCAATCTGCACTGCACTGCACTGCCGCCAATAGTGTATCGTACGTATTGTATTATTACTGTGTCATTGTCTGCCGGCCAGCGTGGGTTTGTTTGACTGCCATTATAATGTGTTAAGTTAATTGTTAAGTTGTAATGTGTTAATTTAAGTTGATTGTTAAGTTGTAATGTGTTAATTTAATTATTAAATAGATCGACTGCTTCTAAAAGGTGAGTTAAATTTAAATTGTTTCATTATATTATTAGTTGATGGTAAATGTGAGGAAAAATTATTGTTTTTACATTGCCACCCATCTCTGTAAGCGACTGTCTTTACGGTAGTTCCCCCCGATAACGGCGTCACCAACACCACTTTATTATAAAATTCAAGGAATTTTCATTTGATCATGTACATGTTTGCATGTTAAATATTTTCCAATAAGAAAATCTAACCGTTCTTATAAAACTCTCGCACAGAGATGGGTGGCAATGTAAAAACATATATTTTTCCTCACATTTACAATTTATCACATTCGAACTTTATGATAAATTTGAAAAAAAAATTTGATTAAAAACTTCGATTTTTGTTCCAGTAAATTTATGTAATTACACGGCTGATGTCTTATCATCTTGCATGCAAGTTCATTTAAAAAATGGCATTGAGACGTAAAGTGTTGCGTATGTTGGAAAATTATAGCAATAAAGGAAGTAGGAGGATGATAAAAACAGACAAAAAATGAAGAGGAGGCTATTAGTAAATGACGCAATGCAATGTGTGTTTTATTCGTTTCGTCATGGCAGTAATGAATTCATGGCTTAAGTATCAACAAAAGGAATTTGTTACATAAGATAAGTAAAAATTTTTTCTACACATTTAGCAACTAAATCTAGGCATAGTATAATCTTAGCAAACAGGAATGGTGATAAGCCAGATTTTGCCTAATGAATTTCTGGTTGTGTTGGTAGTCCATTTTTACATGTATTTACCCAGCAAACATTGCGATTGGAGATCGATGCGAAATCGATTCAGCTATAAGTGAAGTTATGTTTCGATATCGAAGTCGAATACGGATTGGTTTCGATCCGATAACGAAAAATAAGGAACGCTATATCGAATCATAATAACGATTCGATATCGACTTATATTTTCGGAAATATTTCGAATGATTTAGGTGTGTTTGTATAGTATATATTAGCTTTATGTACTCGATTTTTCTTCTAGAAAACGAGTCGTATTCGAATCGGAAAATAGGGCTGATTTTAATTTTGTACATTTGTAACGTATTCACAGGTTCTTGAAGATCTATATTACTGTTCATGGTAAGTTTCCATGAGACACCCTGTATAATAAAAAATGCTGATTTAATATTTTATATTTTATTTAAAGTTGACATAAATTCACACTTTTATCACAACCTGCATACATAAAAAAAAAACAAAGTATAAAAAATTTAAAACAAAAACGCAAACAAAACGAAAAATTTCCACTATCATCGAAATTACACAAAAAATTATTTTAGTAGGTGAAATTTCGTCGTCTATTCGGAGTTCATTGTTTGTATTTAATAACAAAATAATATACCTATTCATAAGGTTTTAGAAATAATATTAGTTAGTAATATTTATGGTAACAAAAATTCAGAATGTCCAGTTTCACATTACATTTTTAGTATCGAAATGTGCAGCTCTTCTAGTTTTCCTGATATTTCTCCCTCTTTTTTAATCGATCATTCACATAATGAAAATGATGCGTCGCAAATCTATCAAATACTTCCTCAGGACTATTGGAAAATTTTTCATGAATTGCATCTGAAATAATATTGCAAACCTAGTGTTATGGTTCATTTGATTATAAAGAGTTCATACTTTTCAATGCTTTAATGATACGAAGTTCTCTAGCTGATCTTATCTTTTTTGTTCCAAGCCAGCAAAATTCTTTGGCTATCTCATCGCGAAAACTCATTTTCCGGCAATCTTTAATAAATTTACGTGAGTCTGTAGATCCCCTTTGTACAAATGCGGCTTGCTGTAATTATAAAAGAAATATTTATTTTTATAAATCTTTTACATTATTGGATATGCATACCAACTGCTCAAATTTTGATTGGTCGTTTTGGATTTCATTCTCAAACCATAACAAGTTCTCAGGTGTTGGAAACGGTAAAAGTATATCTTTGTCAAATAGATCCTTTCGATCTATTTTTAGTGAGCGCACCTCTTTTCTCAACTGAATGATGTTTCCTGTCAACTCCTTGAAAAGTTGTTTCATATCTTTTTTCATATTTAATACTGCTTCTAATACGTTATCGTTGGACAAGGCCCTGGAGCTAATTTCAGTGGTAGAATTTCCTACTTGTGAAGGTATAATACTAAGCACTTGTGAACACTCTTCTAATGAATATGGTGGAATGCTGTCAAGATTTGTATATGTTATTGGGGATGGTGGCAGGTCTGTGTTACTGACAACTGGGACGGTAGACAAATTCTCCTCCGTTTTATTTGACTTGATTTCGAATTACAAAAGCGTATAAATTACGAGAAGCAATAAAAAGTTAAAGCTGTATGAAAAATTTTATTTTATTAAAAAAAATTGGAAAAAGAACACGGTCAGAAAAACAAATTTTTTCCAGTTAAAGGCATAAATCAATAATTGCTAAAAACGAAATTTATGCATAGTTCATTTGTACACTTCATATAGGCTCGAAACTTTTAGTCCTTAAGTGCTTACAGGATTAATAAAAACTTACAGTAAATACTGGAATTTCAAAAAAAAAAGAAAAACAAAAATAATTTTAATTCAGTTAATAGAATAAACTTAAATAGGAAAAATGTTCCTGAGCAAAATATTAATAAGAATTCATTTACATATATTGACCTTTGCCGGAACTTTTTAATTTTTAGATTGATATTTTAATTTTTTGGACATACGATCATTTACATATTGGAAATGACGCATAGCAAATTTATCAAACACCTCTTCTGCAGTTTGCGGGAATTTTTGATGAAACGCATCTAAAATAAACCATGAAAATACAGGAATCTAAGCTTCTGAATTAATATACTCACTCTTTATTGCAGTAACCACTCGAAGCGCTCGTGCAGATTTTTTGGTTTTCTTCCCCAGCCAACAAAACTCTTTAGGAACTTCGTCTATGAAGATTAATTTCAAACTGCTTTTTATAAATTGTACGGGATCTGCATACCCCATACGCATAAAGGCCTGTTGCTGCAACAAATAATATTATTATTTAAATATAAAGGCTAGAATTTACCACCGGAAGTACTTACCAACTCATCGAATTTTTTAGAATCTTTAGAAATTCCTTCTTCGAATTTTAAAAATTCTTCTATTGTCGGAAAAGGTAAACTCTCTTTATCTATTGGGCTGTCTTTATGACTTTTCAAGTTAGTTTTTAGCGATCTTATTTCTTTCCTTAATTGCACAATGGTACAGGTAAGTTCTGTGAACATTCGGGTCATATCTGATCTTAGCTCCTTTATAGCAGCTGACACTTCTTCGCAACATTTGCAAGCTATATTTACGTTGTTTGGTTCATTTGGTAATAAAGATGTTTTTGTTGTGGCCTTTGTACCTTCTGCTGGAATAGTTGATAACATGATTAACATTAAATTTATCGGTATACCCTCTTCAAAAGAATATTAAGACATTCTGCAGAATATAGTAATTTATACATACCATATACTGGAACTTCCTGTAAGAGGGAGTAATTTTTGCCTGAGTCCTGCAGTTCGCTTCTAATATTTTCCGCGGGTACTTGCTCCATTGGTGAAGGGTAAGTTTGATTAATTACCTCAATTCCGGAAACTAAGAAGAGTTCGAATTATTGGCTGTTTACAAAACATTACATCATTACCTATTGCATCGGATATCTCCGTGTTGTAAGTGAAATTATCTTCATTTGCTGCTAATGAGGTGGACATTTTTGATAATCTAAGCTTGAGTATTAGTATGCAGTTATTTTAAATAGGAGTAGGTATCTGATATTAAAGGAAGAAATTAAAAATGAATGAGTGGTATGAAGCAAGTACAGGGATTATCTTCATCATTGATTTTAAAAGCTACTACTTTTCTTTTGATATCATCTAATCTGTGCATAGCTTTATTTCCAGATATTCCAAAATCATTTGCACTTGAGCAAAATATATTTAATTGCATTGAATTTATAGGACTTTCGAAGAAAGGGAACATATTTTCATCAGCAATATAGCTCTCAAAAAGTGGTATATTGTTTTCTTGTTTTATTTTATGTATTTTGTATATTTGATTATTTTGCGTAAAATACAAATTATTAGGAGCGTTTATAGATAATTTGAAGTTTACAGTTGACACTGACTGGAAAGAAGTTCCGTTGAAATTCCCAAATATGGGATACTGCTTCGATTGGGAGTCAGTACATTGTATACTTCGTTCAACCAAACGATTGTAAATTTGGCTGCATATGGCACTTCCCTTCTTCACATCTTTCTTTAAATGCTGTAAAAAATTTTCATACTTAAATGCACTAAATTTCCCTAAGGATCAATGAAAAAGTACATCTGCAGCTAAGTGTGTTAAGCAATGAAAATTGAAAGTGAGGTACTGCTCACTATATAATCTGGGAATATCCTTCACAAAGCTAATCAAAAGATCGCGAGCACATTTATTATTTGTAATGCAGTCATCTTGATCCAAAAGAATTCTAATGGCAATACTAAATTTTAGAAAGTGTTTGTATCTATCAGCATCTAATATATATTTTAAAATGCATGGACCAGTGTACAGCAAGAATTGGCGAAATTCCGTAGCTTTCCAACGATCCAAGTCTAATAAATTTCGAGGATGTCTACAAAATTCGGATGGAATTTTCACTTCGAGATTATCAAGTAAGTTATTGAACCGAGTTATTTTCCAAGAGGAAAGAGAAAAATTGTAACCTCTGGACTTTATCCACGCTTGTATTAAAGTTCTTGTAATCCCCAAACAAACAACATGCATGTAGTCAAAGGGAATCTGCTTTACAAAATCTAAATTTAGAGATTCCAAAATAGTTTGATCCATTTGATGGTGATGCTCAGGCTGTTCCCTTGAACGATATGAATTGTTTGTTCGTAGCTCACTATTTTGATATGGGAATATTACTTTTCTGCCTGCAAGTGTGCCCTTTTGGGTACATTTTATACAGGGATAATAACCTGTATGACCTTTCGTCTTTAAAACAAAGGATCGGGCTGGAGCGTCAAAAATAAATCTCCCTATCTTCATTGAATATTTTTTATTATTAAAAATAATACCTTCAGCAATAAGGTCTTTTAAATCGGACACGAAAACTCTCAGAAAATCATCTGAATTCAACGGTTTACTAATACCTTCATAGGCACCTATTAAGAAAACGTGTCCGGTATGTACAATATTAGAAAGTATAGGCCAAACCTGTTTTCTTGAGCTTTTCGCAAAGGGAAGACCATCTACATTAAAATCCAATCTAAAAATAGTACTGTCATAAGCGTTACAAATTAAAAAATCTGTTAATCCATCTCTAATGCCATAGTGAAAATATTCACCGCTATCTAAAGGTATTGCTACTGATTCCCTAGGAGTTCGTTTTAATGTCCTTGGATCCTTTGGCAGATTAGGAATTTTCTTCGAAAGAATGTCCAGCAAGTCCTTTAAGCAATTGTACCCTATTCGGTGTTTGACAGCCCATTGACCTAATTCTGAAGATAAGCCCTGTTCCGATGATTGGACGACATCTCCATCGGAGACATAAGGGAATGAATTATCGCTACAGGAAGAAATAGGTTCATGGTCAGCAGCAGGATGAGAGTTATGTGAAGAGGAAGATATTCCGATATATTCCGAGTCATGTAAAAATGAGGAAGGAGAAGGCATTACAGGAGATTCACTGCTTGTACTCATTACAGAGTTAACAATATCCTCAGCTTCCCTACGAACTCTTTTGTATTTCTTCATAGCGATGCAGTTAACTTGTTTCCAAATATAAGAATTGCTTTGGTGACATATTTTTCTTATTTTATTATGATGTAATAAAACGAAATCCTTTAAAAAGTTGGACTGCAAATTTATAAAAAACCCGAAACATAAAAATAACCTAAGTAAAAAAATAGGATACTTACCAAATTCAAGTTTATATGACTTCCAATACGTATTTTTATATTTTTTTAAACTTCACTACAATTTTCCATCAACCTTTTCCTTACAAAAGCGAACACAGAATCGTTGGACGGTAGCACTTGTAACTCGCAAATTTTTAGTAAAAGTAAAATGTTCCGTTATTTCTCAGAAAAAATTATCTCCCGGCAACAAATTCTCCAATCTTTACTGTTTCATGCTGCGGAGGCCTAATAATTCGAGTATTCTTCGATAAAACTGCAAATTCTCGAAGAGTGATTCCTTGAAAATTTGACGTTAATTTTTCAATTTCGAACAACCTGATAAGTCGAGTATTCTTCGATAAAACAACAAATTCTCGAAGAGTGATTCGTCAAAAGTTTGTCGTTAAATGCGAGAATTCGAGAAAATGTTTGCTGGGGTTGGTTAATGTTTTTCCCTCGCAGTGGAAAATCGATCACATTAGTTTCGACAGAACAATCGAATGTGTATAAAAGAATTTCAAATACAAAATACTAAATTATTTTCAATCGAACAGGTTAATAATGCCCTATAGGATAGAGAGGTTCTACATGGTGTGTGTATGGATGTGCGTGATCGTGTGAATGTTCAGTAAGGAAAAAAGGGGTTTATAGTGAGATCATAGCATAAAAAAAACAAACAAAAGATTAATAACAAAATTGTTTATCATTAGGACTAGTTATGTCATTAAGTGTAATTTAGTAATTTTCAAAGATTTTATTCACTAGAAGATAGCTCATAAGAAAAAACCACTGACTAGATCGTATATTTTCTTTTAAATTAAAGGAACGATTTTAACGTAATTATGGATTACCGAATACTTTTAATTTCTGCTTCCACTCTTCTGGAGCCCTCTTGCTGTTGGGGTTGAAAAGGTCCGCTCCTCTGCTCTCGTTTCATGTCAGTACAGGGACACTGTTAAATCCCAATATGGGTTTAATCATAAAATTCGGGGAGGTGCCGGTTGGAAGGATAAGACTGAAAAAACCTGTTTTTGGTATGTCAATAATTCAACCTTTATTTCTCACAACTATTCTCTTAACCTAGACCTTATTGCTACTCAATCCAAATGAAATTAAAACGAAATAATAAAATCCAAATGATACAAATAATAATTCAACCAAGGAAAAATCAAAAGTTCAAAAAGTAAATGAAATTATAAAAACAAAAATCAAAAGTTCAAAAATGAAATAATACTTCAAAAAAATCAAAAGAAGGAATGGCGTTTTTAATGCTTAGATGCTGGACTTTTTACCCTGAAAAATAGAATTATCGATTAGTTTTAATTCTATTAAAAATGAGTAGTAATGTGAGCTTCACTTGATCTGCTCATATGAAAAAACGCTAGGCTTTAAATATTCCGCCTGCTAATAAAGCTGAAAAAATAATTATGATTAAATAATGATTAGTAATATCGGGCTCAAATGTCTCCCTTTAGAAACACATCAACTATGGGAACATGAACAAGGAAGCAAGAATGAACTCCCGACATACGGCGATCTGTCAGTATTTCTAGAGACAAGATTTCATACTCTAGAAGCCCTCCAAGAGTGTCAAAATAGTAAGGCACAAAATAGGAGTCCAAGTTATATCGAGGCACGCGTCCGTACTCGAGAGCCCCGCTGCGGCTTCAAAGCAGATTCGCACATCAGTGCATCCCAAAAAAACCACGCTGACAAAAATGCGTATTCATTCCTAAATAAACCCCACACATGTGCAATGTGCAAACAGAATCATACTCTGTATCATTGCACTTCATTTAGGAAAACACATCCAAAGGAGAGAATAAATTTCATTCAACGAAATAAGTTATGTAAAAACTGCCATGTAGCAGGGCATAACTGTTATAGATCATACCATAAAAAACGTAATGTAAAATCTATATTAAATTAACTGTGCATTTTTCCATTATATTTTTGCCAAATCAACAAAATCCAATTTACATTTTCGTTCAAGTTCACTCATGTTCAGATTTGACAACAATAACTTCCGTTCCCGTGAGAATGAAGGTATAATATTAAATTCACCTTTTCCTTCGCGGCAGACGCGAAGTCAGCAATTTTATTAAAGTAAAAAGCGCACAAATTCGTTCCTCGTATATAAGTCGCCAATGTAATTTCTAAATCTTTTCCTAAATTGATTTCAATAAAGGGTTAATTAATAGTTAAAGTTGGTATTTTCATTTATATTTTTTTTTCTGAACAATAAAAATAGATTATTAAACTCATAACCTCAACGGCTACCCAAGCCAAAAAACATGCCTCCAATGCCAAAAGCGGCATAATTCTCTCCTACATTTAAATCAGCCATATAAGACTAACACAACGCAGAATCAGAGGCAAGCTGAAGTGAAGCATACCGAGCCTAATGGCAGTAATAAACCATAACCAAGTATACATACGGTAGACTTACGCTTTTTGATTTGAAGACGAATACGAATTTTTCCGTCAGCTAATTTTTGGAATCGTAAAGTATCTCCCTCATTGGTGTCCATGCGAAAGCACTTTCTTGCCGAGAGCGCTCTCCACCAAGGTATTGGTTGATGACGGATTTGCTCCCATAGGCGAGGATCGACAATAAAATTTGCGGGAGGTCGTAGTGGTGGATACCTTGCAGGTTGTGGTTCTGGAGCCAAAGCTGGCACTACTGGAACTACTCCTGGTACCACTGGAGCTACTGCTGGTACCACTGGATTTACTGCTGGTACTACTGGAGCTACTGCTGGTACCACTGGCGCTACTGCTGGTACCATTGGAGTTACTGGTGGTATTATTGGAGCTATAGCTGGCGTTATGTCCCTTTTTGTACGTTTAGGACCTGGTGGAGCTTGGCTGGTGCCGTAATTTTTCCTTAATTGGAATTCGTTCTAAATCGGGTACGTCGTCGATTAGAAGACAATCCTCCAGTGATGGTAGTGAATCCATTTTAGATATAAAAACTCAAAAATAAATAAATAAAGAAACAAAAAACCAACAAATGAAAAATAATAAGAAACGAAGAAACTGAGAAAAAATGAAAAATAAGTGTTAATCTTTAATGGCGTGTACTTCTGTCGAATGATGTTTTTTCGGATTGGAGTGAAGTTGGTTTTCTTTTTGCTTCTGCTGTTGTAGTGTTTTTATTTTCATTCACATGGGAACCGCTTGCATTTTTCACTCTTTGCTGACGCATTCGGGGATAAATTTGTGCTATGAATTCTGATACAATATTATTACAATAATTGGGTTTATTATGCACAAATTAATCTTACTGTCCATTAATTAATATTTTGTCGTGAAGTTTTTGTGCTGGTGCGTCTGGGCACGTGGGCAATAAACTACTCCTAATTGGTGCTGCAGCGTGTGGGTGTTGTATTTGATATAATTTATTATATATTTGGGTAAGTAAATTGTAGAATATTGTTGTGTCATTTTCGTGAAAGGTTTGGTTTATATGGGAAGCTTATATAATTTAGTAATTGGTCGAATTACTTGATTATTCGGCGTTTTTACGGTTCTATCATGTCCTGGGTGAATTTGAATTATTCGACCCATCGGCCATTTTGTGGTTGGACAGTGATGGTCTTGAATTAAAACCAAATCGTTGATTTGTAAGTTACTTTCAGGAGTCTGCCATTTTTTGCGGGATTGTAATTTGGTCACATATTCCTTTGACCATTGGTTCCAAAAATGTTGTGTCAAAGCCTGAATGTATTGCGAGCGTTTAAGAGATGTTATATTCTCGGGCATAGATGGCTCTGGTATAGCCTTTAAATTTCGATTGACCAAAAAGTGGCATTGAAATCGGTTGAGTCATTAGATAGTGGAGACAGCGATAGGTTACAGTTGACAGTTCTTCAAAGGTCAATATGGCATTTTGCAACGTGCCTTTCATATGTGTTTTTATTGCCTTAACTCCAGGCGCTGAGGGTGGATTAAAATATCATGTAATGCCGGTAAGTTCTGCGATACTGGAACTGTCATATGTAAACTCCTTTAAATTACTTTTGAACTGACTAGATAGCTCCTTACTGGCGCCGACAAAGTTAGTGCCGCAATCAGAATATATGTGGGAACTCAAGCCTCGGCGACTTATGAATCGTTTCAATGCTGTGATGAATGCCGCTGTCGTCAAATCGCACACGACCTCAGTATGGATGGCCTTGGTAGCCATACACACAAAGATACTTAAATAGCCTTTTACGATTTCGGCATTTCTCAATCTTGACGTTTTAATTTCAATAGGGCCGGCGTAATCGACTCCAGTGTGTTCGAAAGCTAGCGTTGGAGTAATTCGAGCTGCCGGAAGATTTCCTATAATTTGGGTAGATGGCACTGGCTTCGCCTTGAAACATGGAATGCATTTTATTATTCTCTGGCGAATGGTATTTCTAGCATTTAGCAGCCAGTATTTATTCCGTAATGTATTGAGAGTAAGTTGAGTGCCTCCATGTAGAGTGTAACGATGTCTGTGATCAATGATGACATGAGTCACATAATGGTAGAATAATTGGGTGTTTTTGGTTATAGTTTAAAAGAGACCTTTCAAGTCTGCCTCTGACTCGAATAAGTTGATTCTTGCACATAAATGGATTAAGTGGGAGCAGGCGGCTGGCCTTGGAGACTGGTTTGTTGTTATTCAGGCATTGGAACTCGTTTGGAAAGGCAAACCGCTGTACAATTGATAGAATCGTATTTTCAGCTTCTTGTAACTTAACAAATGTGAGATATTGCGTTTTTCTTTGTGCAGATGTTGTTCTACAATTTGTGTAGAATCTTTTGCAAAATGCTATGATTCTCACTAGTTTGGGAAACGAAGAGTATTTTGTGAGTCGTTAGTACAAGTCAATGTCTTGATTGGACGAGTTTCAAGCTCATAGCACTTGTTAAAACTGGGTTGCTCTGGCCAATTATCCGTCGGTTCTTGCAACCACGATGGTCCATTCCACCAGAGCTTGGATTGGATAAGTTCCTTTTGTTTCCCTTGTAGCGCAATCTGCTGGATTTGATTTTGAGGGTACGTATCGCACCATGATCGTGGATGGATAACTTCCTGGATTTCAGCTACTCTGTGGGTGACAAATGTTTTCCAGCTAGAAGGCTGCTTTTGGATCCATGACAAGGTGACTTCTGAGTCTGACCAAGCAAGTGTGGGACTGTCTCTCAAATTTAGGTCGATTTTAATATGCTTTATTACTCTTGCTAGAAGGACAGCTCCACACAACTCGAGTCTTGGGAGTGAAATGGTTTTTGTGGGAGCAACTCTGGTTTGTGACGTAAACAAATGTGTGAATATTGCACCATTTTCGTTGACAATTCTTAAGTACACGACACTTGCAAAAGCCTTTTCAGATGCGTTACAAAATCCATGCAATTCTAGCTTGGTCGACGTCAGTGAGTACTTTTTCCATCTTGGTATCCTGTATTCATTGATATCGTTTAGATTCTCTCTGAATTCCGTCCATTTAGCAGTGGTGGTATCTGGTAGTCTTTCGTCCCATGAGCATTTGGATAGCCACAATGTCTGGATAAATATTTTTGCGATAATAATGATTGGTGCGAACCATCCTAATGGATCGAATAGTGATGCAGTTTCAGATAGAATTGTTCGGTTAGTAAAATGTGTTTCTTTTTTTGGGGGTGTTACCTTGAAACTGAATTCATCACTTGCTGGGTGCCATTGAAGGCCGAGAATTTTGATGGTATCCTTTTCTGACAGATCTAGGATGGAATTAATATCTCAGTCGATCAGAGGAATGTTTTTGATCAATACTGGATGGTTGGCAGTCCATTTACGGAGATTGAATCCTGCTTTAGAGCGAACACTAATTAGCTCGTTTTGTAGTGTCAAGCCAGTTTTGACGTTATGAGCTCCTGTCAAAAGATCGTCGACGTAAAAATCGGTTCTTAGGCTTTGAGCGGGAAGTGGATAATTGTCCTGTTCGTCTTTTGACAGTTGATGGAGTTTGCGAATTGGTATGGACCTGACGTGGTGCCAAATGTGACAGTTGTTAGGTTGTAATCCTTGTTGGGCTCACTTCGAGATTCTCTGTAAATCTGTGTGATCTGGGTGCATTTGGACCATTCTATACTTTTTTTTCAATGTCAGCTGTAAATGCGATTTTGTATAAACGCCATTTCAGAATGGTAGCCCATAAGGTCGGTTGAATTGTTGGCCCTGCTAGCATCTGTTCATTCAATGACCTCCCATTTGATGATTTGGCAAATGCATTGAACACCACTCTCAGCTTAGTAGTAAAACTGTCCTTGATAACAGCGTGGTGTGGCAGGTAATAATGACTAATTCGTTCCGTTTCAGTTTGTTCCGCTGTATTTGGTTTTATTTCCACCATATGTCCTAGCTTTACGTATTGTTGTATGCACTTTTTATATTGTGCATGAAGTTCAGGCTGTTTCTCGAAGCGTTTTTCTAATTGTAGATATTGCCTTACCGCGATCTGTGGTGTGTGACCAAGATCAGGTCCATCTGGTTGTTTAAATGTTTAAAGGGTAGTTTTACTTGGTACTGACCCTGACTTAAGCGCTTATAGGATTCTGCATATAATATTTCACATAATTCGTTATCGGGATGTGCAATATTTGTTGGGACCTCCTTTATTTCCCAAAATCGTTTTAGTTGTTGTTCCAGCGGACAGTCTGGGTGAATTTGCACTGTACGTGACCCTACTTTACTGCTTTTACTTTTGCCTTTCAGTTTTCGCATTGAGATCCACCCGAAGTGTGTACATTGACCAGAGGGGTCTCCGGGGCCGCCTTTTATGACTCCGCTCTCGATGATTTCGGCGTAAATATCGGCTCCTAATAGTACGTCAATTTGGCCGGGTGTGTTGGCGAGTTGCAGGTGTTGTAGGTAGTGCAAGTTCGTTATATTGATCGTGTCAGCAGCAACGAAATCCGTAATTCTTTTGAGTATTAGTGCGTTTACACTGATCTCGAATTTTGTGTGCAATGATTTCAACTTAAACATTGTGTGTTTGTTGACGTGGGCCGTTTGTATTTTTCCTAACCCCTTGACTTCAACGTGGGTTGGCTTCGTTTGTAATTTCAAACGCTTGCTAGTAGCTTCGCTAATAAAGGATACTTGAGATCCTGAATCTATCAGAGCTCTCAATGTGTAGATTTGTCCATTTGGATTTTTCGATGTTGGCCAACGCAGTTGACAGTAATGCTTGACCGACGTTTATCGAAAAGAATGTTTTTATGGCTGGTTCATTACTGCCATTAGGCTCGGTATGCTTCACTTCTGATTCTGCGTTGTGTTAGTCTCATATGGCTGATTTAAATGTAGGAGAGAATTATGCCGCTTTTGGCATTGGAGGCATGTTTTTTGGCTTGAGCAGCCGTTGAGGTTGCCCTGCTGCAAGGCAGTTTTTGCATAACTTATTTTCTTGAATGAAATTTATTCTCTCCTTTGGATGTAATTTCCGAAATGAAGTGCAATGAAACAGAGTATGATTCTGTTTGCACATATGTGGGGTTTATTTAGGAATGAATACGCATTTTTGTCTGCGTGGTTTTTTTTGGGATGCACTGATGTGCGAATCTGTTTTGTAGCCGCTGCGGGGCTCTCGAGTACGGACGCGTGCCTTGATATAACTTGGACTCCTATTTTGTGCCTTACTATTTTGACACTCTTGGAGGGCTTTTAGAGTACGAAACCTTGTCTCTAGAAATACTGACAGATCGGCGTATGTCGGGAGTTTGTTCTTGTTTCCTTGTTCATGTTCCCATAGTTGCATGTGTTTCTGATGGGAGACGTTGTACAAGATTATATATTAGGATGGCATCCCAGTGTTCAACTGGTAAGCCCAAATATTTTAGTTCATGTAGTCTCTCTTCTGTTAAATCTAAAAGAGAGTGAATGGCGTGCGCAGATTCAGTTTTGATTGCTGCTTGACTGAGCAGTGATTTCAAGTAAGTATTCACTAAAACTCTTGTTATCGAATCTGTTCTGTAGTAGTTCCCATGCTTTAGTATAATTTTTGTCGATTACCTTAAATTGTCGTGGTAAGCGTTCCGCTTCCCCAGTAACGCTGAGTTTGAGGTAATGTAATTTTTGAACTTTCGATAAATTTGGATCTTTATGAATTAATGAATTGATTAAATCATGGAATGTATGCCATGATTTATAATTTCCATCAAATGTTGGAATTTGTATTGGCGGAAGCCTAGTTTCTCGCCTTGGTGGATGTGTTGTCTATGTGCTAGGCTGTTCTGTATTAGCAGGCCGTACTGGAAAAGACTCTTCTAGCTCTTGTGACAACTTTGGCATGAGATTGATGTATAATTCTTCAGTCTCTTCGTATAAGTTGCCTTCGGCATATTCGCTGTCAGCGCCGTTTTCAGCTGACCAGATTGCTATATGCGTCGCTGTTAATGCTTGCCATAGCTTTTCAAGAGATTGAATGCGAGTAGCATAATACCTTTATCCTTGTTTGGTTTCTGATTTGCCGTGGTATGGTTAATTCCGGCTTTATCAATTTGACCGTGTAGAGCTTGTTGTGTTAAAACTAAAATATTGACAATCCGCCATTTATCCGGCTTTGAAGGACAAATGTTAAATCCAGTATGGGTTTAATCATAAAATTCCGGGGGGTGCCGGTTGGAAGGATAAGACTGAAAAAACCTGTTTTTGGTATGTCAATAATTCAATTTTTATTTCTCACAACTATTCTCTTAACCTAGATCTTATTGCTACTCAATCCAAATGAAATTAACACGAAATAATAAAGTCCAAATGATACAAATAATAATTCAACCAAGGAAAAATCAAAGTTCAAAAAATAAATGAAATTATAAAAAGAAAAATCAAAAGTTCAAAAATGAAATAATACTTCAAAAAAATCAAAAGCAGGAATGGCGTTTTTAATCGATCCAATGCTTAGATGCTGGACTTTTTACCCTGAAAAATAGAATTATCGATTAGTTTTAATTCTATTAAAAATGGGTAGTAATGTGAGCTTCAGTTGATCTGCTCATATGAAAAAACGCTAGGCTTCAAATATTCTGCCTGCTAATAAAACTAAAAAAAAATTATGATTAAATAATAGTAATATAGGGCTCAAATGTCTCCCTTTAGATTTTGTTAAACAAGACTTAATTTCGGTTTTACACTGCCGATCTGTGTTGCCGACTGATTGCTACTTCCAGTAGCTCACTATTTATAGGCAGAAACACAATAGAAATTGTGTCTGCGGGTGGCGTTGCTATGACGCTCGCGTCGTTTGTGAGATTTTTATATATTTAGACACCCAGTGGCGTCATCATAGTCTAATGAGAATATTTTTCTCTATGCTATGAGCTGCCATTTTGGTTATGTCAAAACTTTCATAGCAGCTGTTAGTTGGACGTATGCTTGTGATGTTTTAAATATTTATTTATATATTTATTAATAATATGTTTCTTTTTTCAGATTTTTGGTTTCCCTGAGACATCGTGGGATAATTCCTTGCATCGTGGGAATTAATATGTAATTTGTTTCACGTGAGTTTTCGTTTTAATTGAAGTCTCAGATCGTGAATGATCTGAGACTTCTATCTGTTTATTATTTTTTATAGATGCCTCTGCTTGGTTTGTTTATTTTTTATCTGCTGCGGCACCGTGGCAGGATTATCATCGTGGGATATTTGAATCGTGAGTTTTGTTTTATTTTAATTTGTGTTCCGCGACGGAACAGACACTGAAATTAGATTGCTGCCCTCAGTGTCGTATGGGTGGATGGGGCAAAGCAGCTGAAGGTACGTCACCTGCGCCTTCAAGTAAGTATTGGTAAGTAGTGTATGGGTCCCTTCTGGACACTCTCTGCCAATAGACGGGGCGAGCTAGCGTGCCGCACTGCATGTCAACGCTGTCTAACGAGTGATCTGTCAGCTCATGCTTGCAGTCTGGACTTTACGTCCAAGTCAATCGCTCAACATGGATCCATAACACTAAGTTAAGAACCTCATTAGTCCATTCATTATTAGAAATTTTAATTTAACTGTCTGCACAAATATCTGTTGGTAAAGACAGTTTAGTATTCGTAACTGCTAAAAATTCTCGTCCCAAAATGGAGCCACAACGCATTGTGCTATTTGGTACAACATAAATTTTTTAGCTTAACTGTCATTTAATTTGCTTTTAACATTAATGGTACCATGTATTTCTAGTTTTGACTCATTAATTCTAGATAAGTATCTATATTCTGGTTGTTCCAATTCAACAAAATCTGGTATTAAGTTTTTTTTTATCAAACTTACAGGACTACCTGTATGTACTAATGCTTTGACATTTAGTTCTAAATTTACACCTACAGCATCACTCATAACTTGTAATTTAAAATTAATACAAAATTCATCACACTTAATTATCTGTAAAACTGAATTATTCAGCATCTGAATTTGACCTATTGTTATCGTACGACAGTTGACCTTTGAATGTTCTGGTTTTCCACAGGCATAGCACAGTCCTCGTGATTACTTTGACTTAGAACACTTCGTAGAAAAATGTCCAACATCACCACAATTATAGCATTTCAACTGCGGCTGCTTACTTGTCCTTGGAACAGCTATAGTATCGCCCTTCTGCTCCTATATCTCTCTGTATTCTGTTCGACCGATGGATATGTGTTGTGAGGAAACTAATTTGACGTTTTCGTATCTTTTAAGATGATGCAACAACTCGGTAATGCAATCGAATTTCTGTAATGAAAGAATTTGCTTAACAGTAGGATCTCTAAGACCCCTTACAATATATTTAATTAAGGCCTTTTCACCGATATAGCCTTGTTTCGCTAAATTTTTCATTACGTAGACATAATCTTCATAAGACTCATCTGCCTTCTTTGGTCTGTTTGCCAGTGTGAAGTGTACATCCGATTTATCTCGAGTAGGAAGAAAAACTTTTAGGAATTCCTTGCCGAAAGTTTCCCAATTCGAGAATTCATCCTTCAGCTGTAAACAAGCGTAGATAATGCAGTAGAGTTTCATCTCTCCAATCGTAAATTTGTTGAGATTTCTCCAATTTCGCCACCCATTGCATTGCAGGAAGACATCTTTCATCTTTCGGATCAAACAGGGCCAAAAATTATCTAACTTCCAATGGATGAAGCAATTTCTCTTTCCTTCGTATATGGACGACAGAACCTTCGTCATTCATAGACGACACAACATACAAATTATTCTTTCGTTTGAGAAGATCACTTTCCCGTTTCAATAACTCAATTTCTCGTTGTAATAGAGACAAAATTACACAAAATTTCTGACATTTTTCTTTATGACTTCTGGCATTTGCCATTTGACGTTCACATTCCATCCTATCGTTTGCTATGACGTCTCGTTCGACGCATTAGCTTCAGCTACATCTCGACCAGAGCACCTATCTCCGTCACTTCTCCTCATCCGAGTACTACTGTGAGGAATACATGTTTAATCAAATTCCCCTTCGGAATAGTTGCTTCTCTGAACTTGTTCGAACATGCCACTGACATCCAACATGGCAGCATCTTAGCGTTCATGAAGCAAACCTTTATTCCCTGTGATTGAATGTGCAAGCGACTTTAACCTGACCTGTAAGTCCTTTTTCTTCCCTCTTAAGAGGGAAGATGGACATGTGTCCGAAAATCGCTCGAAAAATAAAGTTATTCATCTCGGCGTAGAAGTCATGCATTTAACAAAATCAAATTATCACTAACATCACAAGAAACTATTCTACACCACCCAGACTTCGAAAAAGAATTTGAGCTCGCAACTGATGCATCAGACCACGCGCTGGAGGCAGTGGTATCTTAAAACAATTGACCAATAACATTTCTGTCCAGAACAATAAGAAAAACTGAAGACAACTATACCACCAAGGAAATGCTGGCAATTATTTGATCCTTAAACTCTTTATGAAACTACCTTTATGGGACAAGAAAGATAAAAATCTATACGGATCATCACCTCCTTACGTACGCTCTCATTAACAAAACCACTAATTGTAAGATGAAGCCATGGAAACCTATCCTCGAAGAGTACAATTAAAAACTCGAGCACAAACCTGGCAAAGCGAATGTGGTAGCAGATGCGCTATCAAGACCACCCTTAGAAACGCATCCAAACCCACTGACCACAACACAACACAGTGATGAGTGTTCATTACATAATCTCATTCCAACAGTACCACAACAGAAATTATTAATTTATTCAAAAGATATATTAATACAAGATATTTACCCAATACACTTTCGATATTACAAAATTAGATTTACCCAAACTATTGTGCAAGACATAGTAAATGAAACAGAACAAGAAGAAACAATTCTGAGAGTCCATCAAAGAGCTCATCGTAATGCTGAAGAAAATAGAATTCAATTATTAGAAAAATACTACTTCCCCTCTGAACGAAGAACTTGTTGTTTTTATTGATCGCCCGGTTATATTTTACCTACGCACGAATGAGTTCTAAAATAAAATATCTGGTTAAACGCTGCAATACATGCAAAGAAAACAAGTATGATAGACATCCAAACAATCAACATATAAATCCTACACCTATTCCAAATTACCCCGGTCACATTGTTCACATTGATATCTATTCCACCGAAAAAAACCTTGTTCTTAAAGGCACTTTCATATCAAAAACAAAAACCGAAAAATGTAAACCGAAAAACTCAATTTATTCCACTTTAAAACAAGATTTTTGATCCAATGATTAATAAAATCCAGGGAAATAGGATAAACTAATAGTGTTACTAATAAAATAGTATATTTATCTCTCTCTTAGAAAAACACAATTTTTGTGTTTTATCGGCCGAAAAACCTTTTCGCCCGAAAAATTCGGCTGATAAAACATAAAAGTTATGTTTTTCTTAAAAATCTGAAATAAATACACTATTTGTTTTAGTAAAGTTATTAATTTATCCTATTTCCTATGATTTTATTAATCATTGGAGCAAAAATCTTGTTTTAAAGTGGAATAAATTGAGTTTTTCGGTTTACATTTTCTCGGTTCTTGTTTTCGATGTGAAAGTTTCTTTACTGCCTGTTGAGATACGAAAATCCATGGACACTCATAACTTATTGCTGAACAAGTCAACGACCGTAATTTCAATCTAATATGCAATTTCTACCTTCACCTAGCTATTCAAATCTTACGTTCACCAAAATTCTATGTCAGCAATTGCATGGAGGTGCAAGTGAAATTACGGTCGGTGACATGCCTACGAAATAAATTTACGCTGATCTTGTGATTCTTATTTCATTGATATAAATTCATTCTGGTTTGTTTTGGTTTATTGTCATCATATGTATATACAGGGTGTCCCGTAAGTGGACGTCAAGCCGGAATCGGGTGATAGACCAAATCATAACAGTAACCAGATAAATATAAAAAAAAAATCTAAGTCATGAATTTTTTAAATTATAGACATTTCTTTTGTTTTCGAGAAAATTTACACCCTGTTAAGGGTTTTAAGTCCTGTTGCTACAAATTTTCACTTTTTTTATGTAACCTGTTGCTTTAAGTTCTAAGCAAACTGCTCTAGCTTGGAAGAAAATGTCACATTTTGCCGAACCAAGAAACCAACAAACAGAGCTGAGGTGGATATTATGTGGAGCTGTTAGTACCAGAAACAATGAAAATAAGCTTACGTGCATTTTATTACAAATAGATATAACCAGGGAGCTGCAGAGATATTGGGAATGCGAAGAACAGGCAGCCGAAACTATTACCATACAAGAAGACATAGCTTTGTGGTGAAAGTTACTACCAACAAACGCACAGAGAGGACGAGAATGGTCGATATAGCGTTCGCCTTCCATTTAAACAAAATCCTAAAGAAGCCAATTTGAGCAGATCAAGAGAACTAGCGCTTGCCCGACTGTTTTAAATGGCGCGAAAATTTAACCAAGACAAAGTATTTGAAACCATGTATAAGGATTTTATGAAGGAATACCAACGCTTAGGTCATATGGCTCCAGCCGAAGATGATGGTGCGATAAAATACTACCTACCTCACCATACGGTTTTCAAACAAAACAGTACAACGACCAAATTATGTGTAGTGTTTGACGCTTCGGGCAAAAGAAATAACAGCAGATGTCTAAATGACATCATGATAACCGGTCGCCAACTGTAACGAAGCTTAATCTCCATTCTGTTAAGATGGAGAAAACATAAAATAGTATTCACGGCAGACATAGAAAAAATGTACCGCCAGATAAAACTGGATCTGAGAGATCAGTAGTATCAATGTATTCTTTGGCGAGAGTCTCCAATCACCTATCAAGGAATATAAGCTGACAACTGTTACTTACGGCACACCTCAGCACCGTTTTTTCGCAATACACACTCTGCAGCAACTCGCGCAAGATGAGAAAAACGAATCTTAGAATTAAAAAAATCTTAGAATTAAAATAATGTAAAGTCATTGTACGTGCATATCCAACAAATTTATTGTCAGCACATACTCACACCTTATTACATTCCATTCATTCAATTTGTTGCATATGCACAAAGTTCATTGCTCCATATGTGAATTCTTCGATAATTTCAAACGCACATTTCCTCACCGTCACAAATCCCATAATTTTCAAGCACGACTTGCGACAGTGAGTTAATGCTAGCAAGAATTACTTTTAAATAAATTTTAAATATAAAGAGGAACAAGTTAAATAAATCAGTCAGTTTGTTTTCAAATCAGGTATCAGTATTTTTCATTTTATATTTGACCCGTTATCTTTCAGAGTATTTTCAGGTGTAGTGGTTTATGTACGGGTACACCCCATCAAATAACAGCTAGGGTTTAAAACCTTGACTGCGTCTACATACACGTGAAATAAAAGAATTTCACATTATTGGAGACCCCGACGTGATTTAGTGTAACACTTGAAACACAATTAAACACATCAACCATCATTTCTGAGATTTCGGCTTGATACAATCCAGAAGAATTTCAAGTCCGACAAGAAGAAACATGTCAAAGGGTACGTAATCCAGAGAGATGGATCAGCTAGCTGTTGAGCAAAAGGAATATGCGACAGAGTGAAACAAGTCACTTCTAACTACGATAAAGATCCACTCGATAGGAAAAAAAACAGTAACTTACTATGAAGAGAGGCCTCGTCGTCTAGAAGCAGCATGGTAGCCTTTCGAGAAGATCGATGAAGAAATTAGAAATCGGCCTTCTCCGTCTATAAGTCATTCATACTTCACCATGGGGTGCTATGAAACGACGGCTCAATTGTATGAACAATATGCTGAACATTTCACTGAACAAATCATGCAACTGAAGAAAGACTAAAATAGTCAAACATCTGAAGAGCCACTAATTTCAATGGCCAACGATGAACAACAAAACCAATTGACGAATACATCAACCACAAAAGTAGTTTCCAAGGGAGTTATGCCCAAGCCCTTGGTAGCAGGCAATTTACCTGAATCTGCTAAGCCATTACCAGAGATAACCAGAATATTGAGAAGACAAAAAGTGATAATTCAGTCACTATATCGCTTATTCGCCACACTCGAGAGCTTGGACCCCGACCAACATCCACAGTCCTTCTTCGAGTTAAAAATCAAGACAATTCAGCACTACTGGTTCCAAGAGGAAGAGCAAAACAGCACCATATGGGAGCTAGTAAAGGACCCCGCTACACTGCGTTACGATACCAAAGGCTATATTCAGCTAGAAGACACTGTGCATCGCCATCTAATCGAATTATCTGCAATAATAGAAAGACAAGGCCATGCTCCACTGCCATCAACATAGGATCCAGCATCTAATACAGTTATTGCAAGTTTACTAAAAATAACGCTACCTAAGTTTGATGGCGAATATGCAAAATGGCGACAATTCTTCGATCTGTTCTCTCAGATGGTCCACAATCAGATAATGAGCAATTGCCAAAAGATGTGGTACTTAAAGATGAATCTAGTGGGAAAAGCTGAGAGACTGGTGAGACACTTCACACTATCTGATGAAAATTACTCCACTGCTTGGAAAATATTACAGGACAGATACGAGAACAAACAAAAGGCTATTAGTCGCAGCACTCATCAACAAACTACTAAACCAGAAGCAGAAACTTCATCAGCCACAATGCATGACACAACGCAAGAGTGCATATTAGGATTGGAAAATCTTGGCATTCCTACCAACAATTGGGATCCACTTCTGCTACACATTTTGCTAAAAAAAGTGGATTAGACCACACACCAGCTTTACGAGAAATCGCTAGCCAAGCCAAAGGAGATTCAATCACTTATGGAATTTCTGGCATTTCTTGAAACTCGCTTTCAATCTCAGGAAGCACTGGGCCATAAGGGCAAGGGTCCAAATGATTGTAACAAAAGACAGAGTACAGCCAAAACTCCAACATCAACTATTATCATCAAATCAAAGATGTGAAGCATGCAGTGATAAGCACCAACTGTTTCCATGCAGTAGATTCCTGAGAATGTCACCCAGCTGCAGGCTGAATTTACTACGTAAACACAACCTGTGCATTAATTGCCTAAAGCCAGGTCATTCGGTTTCGACTTGTACCCTCAGAAATTGCACCAGATGCGCTAAGGGGCATAATACCTTAGTGCACATAGAGCAAACTCTAATGACTGAACCTCCGAAGGCATTCAACAAGCCAGCAGATCATCAATTAAGGCCTAATGTTCAGAAATTCATCCCTTCTCCTTCCGTTAACATCGGGATAAGCGATCAGCCACTTTCTTTAACTGCCTACAAGAACAAAGATAAGATGGATCATGTACTTCTGAGTACTGCATGAGTTAAATTAGTAACTGACAGTGGTAAGGAAATAGAATGCCGTGCCATCCTTGATTCAGGCTCATAAATAAACCTGATTACCATAAAAATTGTTAAAATACTAAGTGTGAATCCAACGCAAGAATAATTGCACATACAAGGCATTGGAAGTGGAAAGCAGCACTCACAGAATAGAATAAGTGCCACATTGAACTCCAGAATAAATCGGTTTTCTACCAGATTGGAGGCCTTTGTCCTCACTCATATAATTTCTAATCAACCCAGTCAACCAATGGACACATCATCTTGAAAAATACCACAGAATATCGCACTAGCTGATCCAACATTCGATCATCCAGATCGCATCGACCTTCTCCTCGGAGCCTATCTTCAACTTCTATCTATTGGACAAATCAGTTTGGGACCAAATCTACCAACCTTACAAAACACTGTCTTTGGTTGGATCGTAGCTGGCAAGATTAGTGGTACAACGGCAGCAGTGGCAACTTGTGGAATATGTACAGACTCTGAGGTAGATTTAGACAAGGCCATCAAAAGATTCTGGAAGATTGAGGAAGCGGAAGAAGTTCCAAGAAAAAATTTCATGCTTTCAGAAAAACAATGCGAAGCACACATCAACCAAACGTTTCAACGGGATGAGACCGGACGATTTATTGTACACCTAACATTTGCAGGAAACCCAAGCACCCTCTACCAGTCAAGAGACATTACCCTACGAAGATTCAATGCCTTAGAAAAAAGGCTTGCAAGAAACGAAGACTTACGTAAACAGTATATCGATTTTATGGACGAATACATACGACTACATACGACTGGGTTGTGATGAAATGTGACTTGAATTGATTTCCCCCAATTCAAGACACATTTCATCACAACACTACTTTCTTCCTCATCATTGTGTAATAAAGCCAAATAGTAGCACCACAAAACTAAGAGTGGTTTTTGATGCGTCAACGAAAACCGCCACAAACATTTCTTTAAATGACATTTTACACAAAGGTCCAACAATCCAGAATGACCTATTTACCACACTTCTCCGGTTTCACTTGTCGCGTTTTGTATTCACAGCGGATATACAAAAAATGTATCGGCAAGTGAGGGTACATGAAGAAGACAGAAAATACCACTCCATCTTATGTGATCCAAACCAAACGCTGAAATTCTATCAACTATGTACTGTTACATATGGCACATCTGTGGTATCATACTTAGCCGTGAAATGTCTTCAACGGTTAGCCCAAATAGAAGCACCCAAATATCCAGTTGGAAGCGAAATACTACTGTGACGTCGTGTGTATTGTGAATGCACGGGTAGTCAGGAGTCGTCCAGGGCAAGGTTCCACGACGTTGAAATAATATACTTAGAGCACTGTTGAGTGATGCGTCCGAATATTATCACTACGGCCTGTACGGATAACGTACGGATGCTGTAGTTTTAATCAGCACAGAAAGAAGCGGTGGAGTGATTCGTGCGAATATTATCACTACGGCCTGAACGGATGACGTACGGATACTGTAGTTCTAATCAGCACGGAGAGAAGCGGTTGAGTATTCGTGCGATTTTATATTTTCCTCTGACGGACTGGGCTGGTCGGCGGCCTACTGGACTTCGATCAGCTCATTATCAGACTCGCGGCTTTGACTGGTCTACTGGTCTCCACTTACGGGCGGAAAATAAGCTGGTCTCTGGTGATCTTTACTGGATGACTCTCGGTTGATAACTATATTTTCTACTCTGGCGGCAGCCTTTATATAGGCGCAGATCACTAAAATTCACAAAATTTTATTAAACCTAAATAGTTGGAGTTCTTTTAAAACGAAACATTTATTCTAATTTGCCATTAAAAAAAAATGGATAATTTCCAAAAAAAAGCTAAACTTTCATAGGCGCTATAATTAAACCAACGCTAATAAACATTTTTTTTGTTATTAAACTAAACAATAGAAAATATTTTTATATATATATATAGATAAGTCCAAAGATTATCACTGGTTTAGTAGTGCCCTGGTTTTAGTGGCTGGAAGAAATCTGCGGCTTCCATTGGGCATTCTCTGTAGAATTTCTATGTGCTGCTCAATAATATTTTGCATTTCCGCATGATCGACCTGTTGACGTCTTTCCCTAATGGTTGTAGCGTTTGGGGGCTTATAGTCTTTCACTCGGTATCGTTACAGAAAAGCGTGGCTGTTTTGCTGCTGGTTCTTCAGTGCTAATCAGTTGAGTTGGTGTATTGCTGTTCTTAATTATATCTCGCATTTCCGCCTGATTGATCTGCGGACGTTTTTCCTTGCAGCTGTAGTGACTGAGGCTGCCTGTTGTTCACGTGTGGCTGATTTTCTGCTGGTTCTTTAGTGCTAATCAGTTGAGTTGGTGTATTGCTTTTCTTTATGATATATCGCATTTCAGCCTGATTGATCTGTGGACGTTTTTCCTTTGCGGATGTAGTGACTGGGGCTGGCTGTTGTGCACGTGGTATTGTCATAGTGAAGCGTTTCTGATTTTCTGCAGATTCTTTAGTTGATGTACATAGGCTGCTGATAAGTTGGGTCGGCGTGATTTTGTGCAGGGTTGTGTCGGTTGTAGGAGTCCTCTGTTTATGTTCCTGCCATGTCTCGAAGATCTTCCATTTCACTATGGGGCCTTTTCTGACAAAATCTTCAGCGGATGGCTCCAGGCTGCGGGCGTATACAGATTCGATTCGTTTCGAATGAATCTGTTTTTTTTTAATTTTTTTAAAAAATTTTAATAACATTTTTTTTCAATTTTTCTCAATCTTTTTCATTTTTGCATTTCTCAGTTCTTTTCTTTATTCTATTTTTCACTTGTTTATCAAGTCACTCAATTTCGCTATTTGGGACCTGTTGATGAGTCACACCAAGACTTGAAAATTGCCACCAAAAATATAATGGGTTGTGTGAATTAAAAATATTTTTTAGCTTTTGCTATATACCGGAGAATCTAAAAAAATTCCTTCCTGAACAAATTTATACATAAGATGAATCACAAGAACTCCTTCCGCAAGCTACAACAGGTGGTTGGATATATTCTACGATTTATCAAAAGAAGTAAAGGACTAGGTGATAAACTCATGAATGGAAGGAAGAGATGGATGATTCATTATTCTTCATCGTAGGTAAAATGCAAGAAAAAGTATTCAAGGAAGATATTCACCAGCTACAATGAGGTTAACAAAACAAGCTCATTGGCCACTCTGTCGCCATTTTTAGATGATAGAGGTATCTTATGAGTAGGAGGTCGTTTAAAAGTTTCTATCCTTTCATATGACGCAAAACATCCTATGTTGCTGCCCTATGCACACGAATTAACCAAATTCTTAATGGTCGATACGCATCGAGAAAAGTACCACGTTGGCCCACAGGGGTTACTATCCAAAACATGACAGCGGTTTTGGCCTATAAAAGGTAAGACCCTCGCACGTGCTGTAGTACAACATTACGTCAAATGCGCAAGAAGCAAACCACAATTGCTAACACTAATAATGGGCAACCTACCACCATTGAGAGTTTAACCAGCCCGGCCATTCATTAACGCAGGCGTGGATTTCTGTGGTCCTCTCTGGGTTCACTACAAAATAAGTGGCAAGCGACCGCATATAGCCTATGTGGCAGTGTTTTGTTGCTTTGCCACAAAGGCTGCACACCTGGAAGTAGTGAGCGACCTTTCAAGCGACGCTTTCATTGGAGCATCAAAACGATTTATTGGTAGAAAGGGGCACTGTAGAAATATATTCTGTGATAACGCCACAAATTTTTTAGACGAAAAAATCAATTAGCAGAACTGCAGGATCAGATATATTCAGACCCAGCTCAGGAGAAAATAACATAATTTTGTAGCAACAGGAATCTCGATTTTCATTTCATTCTACCAAGAACCCATCACTTCGGTGCATTGTGGGAGGCTGCAGTAAAGTCAGCCAAATACCTGCTACCGCGAAGCTTCTCATCAGCATCGCTCACATATGAGGAATTGGAAACTGCAATTATAGAAATAGAAGTAATCCTCAATTCACGTCCTCTGACGGCAATGTCTTCAGATCCAAATGACGTCACAGCACTCACTCTGGGGCACTTTTTAGTAGGAGAACCATTAACCACCCCAGTAGATGCTCAAGGGAAACCTACCAACGTCAACCTTTTGAGACACTGGAAGGCAGTATGTCACCTCAAGCAGCAATTCTGGAAACGTTGGTCAGTCGAATACTTGCAACAGCTTCAACTTCGTTTTAAGTGGAAGCAAGCATCCCAAGATGCTAAGCCAGGGACAATAGTTGTGATAAAAGTAGACAATGCACCTATAATGAAATGGCCTTTAGGGAGGATTGTAGAAGTACACAAGGGAAACGACGGTCGAGTACGGGTAGCCGACGTGCTGTAGCGTTTTCCCCGCACGCTACCTTTTTCTCTTTCCAAAAGCAAAAGCTAGCCCTATGCTACGTTCTCATAAATATACTTACGGCATAAGCATTGTCATACCTGAAAAGGGGGAAAAGGTATATAATTTTGGAAAGTAGTCCTCTGCTACTTAGTCATAAAGAATCCAGAAAAGAGAATCAGTCTAGTCTTAAACAGAAGTATTTTAATTCGTGCAGAACGCGCACAAATTATAATCCTTCTTAACAACCCTAAAACCCTGTAAAAGACAAAAAGAAAAAAAAATAGTACTCCTCTACGAAAAATTCCAATTTGGGCAGAACCCGCGCAAATTGGAATTTGCGCATTAACCCTACTAAAAAGAACCTGAAACTGTACAACAACACGAAATATTTTCAACAGAAAAAATCTAATCTGTACCAAAATGCGCACAAGTTACAATTTTTCCTAGGAAACTTACCGCTACTCTTACAAATTCCAGCGAACCAACGGCAATTCGCCTAGCAGTACCATGTCATGTGATCAACACACACAAAGCATCACCGCAAGCCCGCCCGAAATTCCGTGAAGATTCTTGCTCGACAGCACACGATATTGCATAAAGAATACACGCACGCCCGTACCCAGGCAGTAGCTCCAGCGCTAAATCTCACCTGGAATTGCCGAAAAATGAAAAACGTTCGTCTAGCGGTGGGCACCAGAGACACGAAAAGAGTCGGAGAAAGGCGGAATGTAGGGAGATTACGTGAGGGATTGAGGAGTCTGGTTTAAGTTCTGATTGCGCGCGGATCTAATGAGTTTAGCGGTAGAGTTTTAGTAAAAGTTTTTTTTTTGGGATTTTCTTTTATGTGAAAAGAGAGAAGTTGAAACGTCGGTGCGCGACGATATCAGTACTTTTGGGGTTTTTTTTTATTTTATCACGAAATTCGTGGTCGTGTCGAGGAAAAATCTAATTTACCTGTGTCGAGGAGTGTAATACCCTAGGCAGACGGGCAAAATCAATGATCATTCGTTCGTAATTGAATTTTTCAAAAATCGATTTACCATTGAATTTTAATTTTAATTATTAAAAATGTGCTGTCAATTACATACCAAAATTGACAGGACTTTTCGTTTTAATCAACAAAACCTTGGGTAACTTGATTTTTGAAAAAATCAATTACGAACGAATGATCATTGATTTTGCCCGTCTGCCTAGGGTATCACGGCAAACTTTTCAGGGTCATTTTCAGCAGCATCCAGTCTGCAAGAAAGAATCGTGAAATTGTGCTTTAATAATGAATTTACTAATTTACCTGTGTGCATAATTGCCGCAGTGGAGTTTAAGCAGCATTTAGCCTGCAAAAAAGAAAGGTGAAATTGTGCTCTATTAATGAAAATGCTTAGAAGTACCGTCGCCAGCAGCAGGATATCCGGGGCTTAAAGATTGAAACTCACGGATTCGGCGGGTGAGATAATAATTCGTCCAGTTGTGCATTATAATATTTACCTGTCGGAACGCTCCATCTATTTGACACTCAGAGAAGAAGAAGGGGCTTTACTACGGCTCGTGCAAGTATGAGATTGAGGTAACCTTCACAATTGTCTTTGGTTGAGTTGCATGCGGGACCCATCTGGTCAAATAGTAGTTTTGTTTCATAGTTACTAGAGGCCGTTTTTTTTCTTTGTTTTTTTAAAACTTGAAATAAATTACATTTATATATAGGGAAAGGAAAAGAAGAGGAAATAGGTAGAGAAATAGTGACTTTGGTCCGTTTAGTGGAACATCAATAGTGAAGTTGATAAGATTTAGAGGTAAGATTTCTCAGATTAGGACTCGAGCAAATTAGGTAGGTAAAGCATACGAAGTCTGTCTTGTTTTTTTTTGGTGTGCCACAAGGTGATCATCTTTTTTCTATGTAAAAAAATTAGCTATGCAGGTAAGAGATAAGTCTCTTTCTGGATTGTAAACAGTTTGTGAACAGTAGTCGTCGTAAAACCATACCGAATTATAAAGTTTTGAAATCTCAAATCTACGTTTATATTTTTTTTCTTTCTCCCCGTTTTATTGCAGATTTCGACTATTCGTCCGCTGGCTGATCAGGTCCCTATGTTCGCGAAAAAGAAAAACCAAACGAGGAGGGGAGGGGTGGCAAGGTTATGTGGTGAGAAGCTTGAACATCGCACACCAAGTAGAAACAAATGGGGCTGAGCATTTTGATACGGCTTTGGAGGCATATCCAGGGTGGATAGGGCGATTGGGCCCAATATTACCCAAAGTCGGGGTCTCAACAACATCGGAGACCCCCCTCTCAGCTCTCTCACTCTCTCTCAATCGTTCACCTGCCAGCGTTGAAAACTCTCCGGGTGAATTAGCAATTGTTCGGAGTTGCTGGGGTCTCCTGTTCTCCTTCTTTTTGCAGCATTTAATAAAGTAAATTTTCTTCTTTCTAGGCTTTCAGGTTCCACAAAGAGAAGGAAGCCTGGATAGATCTTTTTTTTCTGTCTGTCTGTCCGTCTGCAGTCACACACTCAAGTCCTTTTTTTTAAATTGTCCGTCCGTCTGTCCGGTCAAACATTTTACTTCTCTATGCACAGCTTAACAAGCATATAAGGGATGTGGGACTCCCCCTCGCCGACTGATCGCTGGCGGCAATTGTTGTGCAGCCACCCACGCATATCCTGAATATGATTTTTGTGGCAAAGAGGTGTCGGATGCGGTATGTATCTACATTCAGGTACAAGTGGATGTAGGTAGATCTGTCGCCTGATAAGCTCTTTGTTACAGTGCATACTACAACGAATGTATTACGACGTGTAGTACATAAGCTTGCCCCTTTACCATGTGAAGAAGAGCATACAAGGGAATTTCTGGCAGATCAAGAGGAACAGATTGTAACGAAGTCACATGACCACCCATTAATTCAAACACATCCAGTCCGTACCAGATAAAATGTCCACATGAATACCTGCTGATAAGCTCTGCACAGAAAATCAGTAGATGACTGCGCTTCTCGGTGGGCAGATCACTCGACAACATAGTTATCTACGCCTATATAAAGGGAGCCGCCAGAGCAGATTTTTTAGTTATCAATCGAGAGTCACCCAGTACAGATCACCAGAGACCAGCTTATTTTCCGCCAGTAAAGTACAGACCAGTAGACCAGTCAAAGCCGCCAGTTGGGTAGAGGAAAGTATAAGAAAAGGAGCCGCACCTGACCAGCAGCCAGTTGCCTCCCAGCATCTCGACTGGACACATCGTTCTCTAGTCTTCCCGTGCTGATTAGAACTACAGCATCCGTACGTTATTCGTACAGGCCATAGTGATAATATTCGCATGAACCAGTCGACCGCTTCTCTCCGTGCTGATTAGAACTACAGCATCCGTACGTCTTCCCTACAGGCCGCAGTGATAATATTCGCACGAACCAGTCAACCGCTTCTCTCCGTGCTGATTAGAACTACAGCATCCGTACGTCATCCGTACAGGCCATAGTGATAATATTCGCACGAACCAGTCAACCGCTTCTCTCCGTGCTGATTAGAACTAGAACATGCGTACGTCATCCGTACCGGCCGTAGTGATAATATTGGCACGAGCCAGTCGACCACTTCTCTCCGTGCTGATTAGAACTACAGCATCCCTACGTCATCCGTACCGGCCGTAGTGATATTATTCGCACGAATTACGCCACCGCGTCGTTCCGTGCCGATTGAAACTACAGCACCACTCAACCGTATAGTAAACATCTCTTCATATTCCAACATCTGAGTGTTAGAAGTATAAGTGCCGACCTACCGTAGGAATAAACAGACTACAAGAATTGAAACAAGTGTAATAGTGCTAATACTCTAGAAGATGGAACTAAGTGGAAAAGAAATACATTTATAATAACATTAGAGGTAGATGTGAAAACTGTGTATCATAGTAGTTAAGTAAATAAATGACTATTGAAGTGAATTAATAGTGTTCTTAGTGTATTAGGGGTAGATGTGAAAACTGTGTATCATAGTACTTAAGTAAATAAATGACTATTGAAGTGAATTAATAGTATTCTAAGTGTATTATTTCAACGTCGTGGAACCTTGCCCTGGACGACTCCTGACTACCCATTGTATTCACAATACACCCGACGTTACATAAATTTGGCGCCCGAGCAGGGACCGGTTATTGAACGAACAAATAACGGAAGACCGGCTATGCACCGAATACATTGAAAGCAACCGGCTGTTCGTAAAATACAAAGAAGACGACCGGCTGTTCACCGAGTACCTAGAAAGCAGTACACCAGAAAAGGAAATCAATAATATAGATCTGAGAAGAAATTATTTTACTAGAGCCCCGATAAAGACGACCACACCGACAAAATGACCACTGAGAAAACTGCCAGCTGGGTTTACACTCTAAAGAAGAAAGAACTAGTGGAGGAGTTATTCCAACTAGGGTTAGATAGCTCAGGAACAGTTGATGAGCTAAGAAGAAGACTGAGTGAAAAAATCCAAGAGGAGAAGAGACTCCAAGAGCTAGGGAATAAGCTTACTGCCACACTAGCTAGCGTTACCATGACTACCGTCACGATCACTACAACAACCAGCAGATTGACAACAACTAGTGCTCCGACCAGCATTATATCAGTCCGCAATTACGACATACTCAGTAGTCAAACCCCGACCTATGCTTTCCCCTCACTCGCATTACCAATTACTCATCCGACGACAATGAATCAGCCACCAGTTAATGCAAGAGGAATCGAAAGCATACCAGATTCAGAAATCATGGACAAAGTGCGAAAGTGGAACGTGAAGTTCGATCAAGAACTAGATCCGCTCAACTTTTTAGAAAGGGTAGAAGAATTAGCTGAGTGCTACCAAATAACAGTAAATCGATTACTGCGATCACTTCCGGAACTTCTACATAAAACAGACATGGTATAGAAACAACCGACAAAGTTGGTCAGAGTGGAAAGAATTTGTCCACGATTTCAAAACATTCTTCCTACCTCCACGTTTTGAACTCAAATTAGGCGATGATATTAGAGCTCGAATACAGAAGTCTACTGAAAAGGCAAAGGCGTATATTACTCCGATCCAGTCGCTAATGCGTTGGCAACAAGATCGCACACCAGAAGAGAAATTGTATCGTATTTACGAGTACTTACTACCAGAATATCGGTTATACATATGCCCTCGGGATTTTACCAGTCTAACCTAACTCATGAAGTTAGCCGAGTAGTACGAGCTGGTAAAAGAAGAAGAAAAGAAATTAAAAGCAAGACCAAACACTCGAGAGGAGAATAGACCATTTTCAATGGTGAGTACGGCAAACCCCGTGATAATGCAGTATTCACGAAACGAGTGTTGCTGGAGATGCGGACAGCGCGGACATACAAGAGTTAATTGCAGGAATCCAGCAGTCTTATTCTGTTCACGTTGCGGAAAACAAGGCGCACTTTCCAGAAACTGCCAGTGTAACCAATACGAACAGAAGAACCAGGGAAATGCCAGCGGGATGCAAGGCCAGAAGGGCGGCCCTGCATCCCCAAATATCAAGCCATAAGCCAAGAACCAGACCTTCGATATTTCCTCACACTGCGCATACTCCAAAGAGACATCAAGGCTCTCATTGACACCGGGGCAGGATACAGGAGAGGAAATATTAACCGCACTAAGAAAAGCCAAAGTACCTCCCTCGAAATGTGAACTCCACACATCTCTAGCCAATGGTACAAAAGTTACCATCAATGCAGCCTATCATATACGGGTTCATTAGGAGAAGTTCAGTGTAAACCACACCTTTTACTATATGCCGAAGTTGGCCGATTCTGTAATTTTAGGAATGGACTTCCTACAGAAAACCAAAACCCAAATATCATTATGGGCAGAAGAAATTACACCCGAACCGCTCCCCCCACAAAATTTCTTGTATACCGTAGACACCCCAACTGAGCTAACACCAGCGCAAGAACATCAATTCAAGGAATTACTGATGAATCATTTGCCTAGGTTTAAGGCAATCACGAAGCCTACACATTTGACGTCCCACCGAATCCACATGAAGAATGACGCACAATTCAAACAACGATATTATCCAAGAAACCCCGCAATGCAAGAGGTAATCAACACGGAAATCAAGGAATTGTTAGACACCATTAAAATAGAGCCGTCCAATAGTCCATATAGTTCACACATAGTTCTCGTGAGAAAGAAGCAAGGAGGGTGGAGACTTTGCATACACTACCGCCAGTTAAACGAACGGTCTATCGAAGATGCATATCCATTACCTCAAATAAATCACATTCCCGATAAACTAAAAGGATCACAATACATCTCCACGATAGATTTGAAACAAGGCTACTGGCAAATACCAATAGAAGAATCCAGCCGACAATATACGGCATTCACTGTACCAGGAAGAGGACTTTTTCAGTGGAAGGTAATGCCGTTTGGACATCACTCCGCTCCCGCTACTTTTCAGAGGGTATTAGACCGAGTTATAGGCCCCGAAATTGAGCCATATGCATTCGCATACTTGCATGATATAATCATAGTCACAAAAACATTCGACCAGCACATTTCGAAATTACGTGAAGTCTTCGAAAGACTGATAAACGCAAATCTGAAAATAAACGTAGAGAAATGTAAATTTTTGAAGAATGAGATCAAATATCTGGGACATATGGTAAGCAGGCAGGGCATACAAACAGATCCCGACAAGATAGAAGCCATTAAAGCAATACCACCACCAACCAATATCACAGAATTGAGAAGGTTTTTAGGTGTAACCTCATGGTATAGACGTTTCGTTAAATCCTTCCCGGAGCTCGTAGCACCATTAAACAAGCTGCTACGGAAACACAAGAAATGGCTATGGAGTGAGGAGCAGCAACAAGCATTTGAGACACTGAAGCACCAGCTCACAGTAGCACCCGTCCTGGCCTGCCCAGATTTTACCAGACTATTCACTCTCCAGACCGATGCAAGCCATAATGGACTAGGGGTAGTACTCTCACAAGAAATAGAAGGAAATGAAAGTGTCATCGCATATGCCAGCCGCACACTAAATGAGGTTGAAATTAAGTACTCCATAACAGAAAAGGAATGTCTCGCTGTAATATGGGATATACGGAAAATGAGGCCATATTTGGAAGGGTACTAGTTCACCGTCCTTACCGATCATCAAGCTCTCCGATGGCTCCACTCCATAGAAAACCCCTCCGGAAGACTAGCCCGATGGGCCCTAGAGCTCCAGCAGTATGATTTCCACATTAAATACTGAAGAGGCAAACAAAATGTGGTAGCAGACGCACTCTCACGCCAACCACTAGCAGCTACTCCCCAGCAAGAAGTATACCTGATTACTCCAACCACCGATACACCTGAATGTTCCTGGTACAGGAATAAAATTCAAGCCGTGAAAGACAAACCTGCAGCATTTCCAGATTATGCCATCATAGAAGAACATCTATATCGCCATTTTCACGACACGACTACCTATGCCGACAATGATACCGGTTCCGAATGGAAACTTTGCGTCCCGACATCTCTGCGAATCAGAGTACTGAAAGAGAACCATGACGATGTCACCGCCGGACATTTTGGAGTAGCAAAACAATTGCGCGAATAGTTAAAAATTACTACTATCCAGGAATGTTCAGAGATATTGCCAGATACGTAAGAAGCTGCCCATCATGTCTAAAATACAAGCCTCTACAACAACAACCAGCCGGAAGAATGCATATGACAAAAGCTACAGAACCATGGCAAATAGCTAGTTCTGATTTTATTGGACGATTACCAAGATCCACCAAAGGAAATACAATGTTGCTAGTATTCCAAGACAAATTCACAAAGTGGACTGAGTTTCTACCTATTAGAGAAGCGACCACACCAGCTTTAGTCAAAGGCTTCAAAGAACCAATTCTCGCTCGATATGGTTGCCCCAAAATATTAATCACCGACAATGGAAGGCAGTATACCAGCCATATTTTTACGCGAATGCTAAAAGACTTCCGCATCCAGCACCGGCTAACCCCACCATATACTCCTCAAGCTAACCCGACCGAGAGAGTCAATCGTGTTATAAAAACCATAATAGCATAACACATTGACCGAGACCATCGAAAATGGGATGAATTTCTGCCTGAACTAATGCCAGCTTTTAACACCAGCCAAAGTGAAACAACTGGTTACACTCCTGCATTTCTAAATTATGGAAGAGAATTGCATCTTCCCACAACTCTATACAGCGAACAGAATATCGACGACCCTAAAAATAGCACACCAGAGCATAACCATAAAAACTGCAAGAAATATTTAAGCTCGTACACAGCAATATGAGCCAGGCATTTACAAAACAGAGCCAACATTACAATCTCCGCCGTCGATTATGGTGTCCGAAAGTAGGCGAGCAAGTACTGAGGAAAGAGAGGCATTTGTCTTCTCGTATCAAAAATTTCAATGCCAAACTGGGACCAAAATACGAGGAACCATTCGATGTAAGCAGAATAATCTCGCCTGTAATAGTAGAAATAAAAAACAACACAACTAAAGCAATTGAGAGAGCCCATGTGAAAGATTTCAAAACTTATAACAACCGATTAAGTACTATTGATTATAAATACGGAGCTGCAAATCAAAATTCCCCAAACGTAAAAATGAGTTCAAAGCGAGCACCAAAAATTACCGACGCCAGAAAAATACTGGACAAGAAGAACCAGCAGATGAAGCAAGACCCTACAGTGAGGGCTCATACAAGACCGCTGAAGCCAGCCAAAGTGATACCCGGGAGATCGATGCCGAGCCTGGAGCTGTCCACTGAAGAATTTGTCAGAAAAGGCCCCATAGTGAAAAGGAAGATCTTCGAAATATGGCAGGAACATAAACAGAAGACCCCTACAAGAGACACAACCCTGCACAAAATCAGTACGCCGACCCAACTTATCAGCAACCTATGCACATCAACTAAAGAACCAGCAGAAAATCAGCCACGCTTCACTGTGACAATACCACGTGCACAACAGCCAGCCCCTGTCACTACAGCCGCAAGAGAAAAACGTCCACAGATCAAACAGGCTGGCATGCAAAATATCATTAAGAAGAGCAATACATCAACTCAACTGATTAGCGCTGAAGAACCAGCAGAAAACCAGCCACACTGCACTCTGACAATTCCACGTGAACAACAGCCAGCCCCAGTCGCTACAGCCGCAAGGGAAGTGCGAAATAACATTCAGAGCAGCAATATACCAACTCAACTGATTAACACTGAAGAACCAGCAGCAAAGCAGCCACGCTTTTCAGTAACGACACCGAGCAAAAGACTACCAGCCCCAACCGCCACAACCACTAGGGAAAGACGTCCGCAGGTCGATCAGGCAGAAATGCAAAACATTATTGAGCAACACGTAGAAATGCTACAGAGAATGCCCAATGGAAGCCGCAGATTTGTTCCAGCTACTAAGACAAGGGCACTTCACCGTACTCGTCGCCGGACAGATGGCACATATAATGTGCAGTATAAGGGCCTGAAAGGGTATCGAAACAGCAACCTAGCAAGACCATAAAACCAGTAATAATTTTTTGACTTATATATATATATAATAAAAAAAATGTTGGTTTAATTTTAGCGCCTAATGAAAGGTTAGACTTTTTTTTGGAAATTATTCATTTTTTTGTATGGCATATTAGAATAAATGTTTAGTTACAAAGAACTCCCACTATTTAGTTTTAATGAAATTTTGTGAATAAAACGGACATATAAAGTAAGATAGCTAACCACGTTATTCATAGTCTTTATGGAGAGGCCGGCCTAGTATTCGGACCGTCGATTATGGAGAGGTCGTAAAGAAATGTTGCACATTTCTTTTTTTGAAGGAAGGGGGAGATGTAACATGACCACCCATTAATTCAAACACATCCAGTCCCTACCAGATAAAATGTCCACGTGAACACCTGCTCATAAGCTCTTCACAGAAAATCAGTAGATGACTGCGCTTCTCGGTGGGCAGATCACTAGACACCAAGGTGATCTACGCCTATATAAAGGGAGCCGCCAGAGAAGATTTTTTAGTTATCAACCGAGAGTCACCCAGTACAGATCACCAGAGACCAGCTTATTTTCCGCCAGCAAAGTACAGACCAGTAGATCAGTCAAAGCGGCCAGTCGGATAGAGGAAATTATAAGAATAGGAGCCGCACTAGACCAGCAGCCAGTTGCCTCCCAGCATCTCGACTGGACACATCGTTCTGTAGTTTTCGCGTGCTGATTAGAACTACAGCATCCGTACGTTATCCGTACAGGCCGTTGTGATAATATTCGCACGAACCTGTCTACCGCTTCTCTCCGTGCTGAGTAGAACTACAGCATCCGTACGTCTTCCGTACAGGCCGTAGTGATAATATTCGCACGAACCAGTCAACCGCTTCTCTCCGTGCTGATTAGAACTCCAGCATCCGTACGTCATCCGTACAGGCCGTAGTGATAATATTCGCACGAACCAGTCAACCGCTTCTCTCCGTGCTGATTAGAACTGCAGCATCCGTACGTTATCCGTATCGGCCGTAGTGGAAATATTCGCACTCACCACTCAACCGTATAGTAAACATCTCTTCATATTCAAACATCTGAGTGTTAGAAGTATAAGTGCCGACCTGCCGTAGGAATAAGCACACTACAAGAATTGAAACAAGTGTAATAGTGTTAATAGTCTAGAAGATAGAACTAAGTGGAAAAGAAATACATTTGTAATAACATTAGAGGTAGATGTGAAAACTGTGTATCATAGTAGTTAAGTAAATAAATGACTATTGAAGTGAATTAATAGTGTTCTAAGTGTATTAGAGGTAGAGGTGAAAACTGTGTATCATAGTACTTAAGTAAATAAATGACTATTGAAGTGAATTTATAGTATTTTAAGTGTATTATTTCAACATCGTGGAACCTTGCCCTGGACGACTCCTGACTACCCATTGCATTCACAATACACCCGACGTTACAAGATGAAACAACCTCCTCCAAAACCATACAGTATAGACCACAATGCTGCAGAAAATTCCACCACCACAAATCAGTCACCTAGAAAAATAGTACGATCATCGCTAGGTAGCTCAATAGTAACACTATTGCTTGTCTGCCTCATACTCCCAGTTATAAAAGGAGATCCTGTTGAAGTTACCCAATTTAAGATCCAACTTGGCATGCACTTTGAAAATCTCGCAACAAGAAATATAATAACAACTGAGTGGAAGCTGATAGTATACTACGATTTGCAGACTTATTGGATGGAATTCAGCACACTAAAAAATGGGACCACAGGATTACAACAGCTGTGCAATCAATTAATTATAATTAACAAGGACTCGTGCCTACAAGTAGTTCACCAATTTGAGCATATCCTGAAAGAATTAAATAAAGATAATGAATTAATATCGCAGCAACATCTCCTATACAGACAAAAAAGAGGGGCAATCAACGTCATGGGTAGTATAGCGAACGCATTGTTCGGCATTCTCGATTCCAAATATGCAGAAGAAATGTTTAGAACAATAAAGTCGGTTCAGGAGAATGAACAACATCTCCTAGAGCTTTTGAAAAATCAAACATCTGTAATCGATTCAACCATAAACATCATCAAACACGACCAAACGACGACAGAAGAGAAGTTTAAGGCGCTAGATGCTCAAATATGTCAAATAATCGGCAGAATAAACAATGAAGACGAACAAGGGCATCAAACCAAGATCCAGCGTTTATTCAGTTCATTGGCAATCCAAATGTTACTCGTCACCAGCAACCTCCAACGATTTCAATCAACAAATATTGAAGTACTTACAGACACTCGCCATAGAAAATAAACCCGCTGATATTATCGGGTAAACATCTAAGGCAAGAAATTATGATAATTCGGAACAATTTACTACTAAACTTCCGGCTTCCTATTAATCAAGAGAATGTGTTAGAATTATACCACATTATGACGGCCAAGGCTGGAATTGTTAATGACCATGTCATATTTCAAATAATGCTGCAACTGATAAATGGAGAGAATTTCGACCTATTTAGAGTGATACCAATACCTATTTGTATCAACAATTCATTCATCGAAATAGAATCACATTCTCCTTACTTGGCAGTAAGTCCGCATCGAAATGAATACTTTCCCCTAAAAGAGCAAGACCTGTACAATGTAAACTAACTGAAGTACAAGAACAACCCATTTGGATACAATTGTCTAACACTAATGACTGGATATTTTCTCTAAGGTTCGGAACCTTAATTAACGTAGTCTGTGATGGTGAAGTCTTCCTAATCGTCTTGAATAACTCTGGTCTTCTAAAAATCAAGCCAAATTTTGTAATAAAGGAGGACTATTTTACCATACATGGGCACCAAATTTATTCAAGTAACTCGAAAACTTCATATACGAAGCTCAGGCTATTCTACGAAAACATAGCTCCCGAGCAGAGACCAATAACGCTAGCTGATAGCCCTCGATATTCAGGCGAAGTGGGATCATTAGAAGATCCTCAAAAACACCATAAGTCGCTAAACCTATCGGTCCTGCCACACCAGACTTACACGGATGCGTCTCATCATATCGGTGTAAGTTATTTCGCTCTGTCATAGCAGTATATCTCGGATGGACATCTATAACAAAATATTGCAGCCCAAGTGTAGAGATACAAAATCCATAGTTTGTCATAACTTATTACAGAACAAGCTCAATAAGTCAACAACCGTAATTTCATTTTTTAATATAATTTCTACCTTCACTTAGCTATGCAATTCTTACATTCACCAAAGTTCTACGTCAGCAATTGCATGGAAGTACAAGTGAAATTACGGTCGGTGACATTGCCTACGAAGTAAATTTATGCTGATCTTGTGATTTGTGTTTCATTGACATAAATTTTTGTTATATTTGTTTTTCATTTATTGTCATCATATATATATATATGTATATTAATTATTGTATAAATAAGCGAATCGAATTAATAAAAATGGAATTGATTATCAGATAGCAATCGATCAAGTTTAATTTATATCCATCAGTTCACAGTACATTCATTCGTCCTTCGGGCTTGCTTTGTTGAACTTAGTGTCTTCAAAGCAGTACAAAATTTCTGCAGAACTTAGTGCCTGCATTTAATTGTTATTCAGCGCAGAAATGCCTGTTGAACTTAGTGTCCTCAGGCAATTTATTTACTAATAATAAATATTTTTTCCAGTCCTAATACCTAAAGCAATATTGGCGAGAAGCGAAGAAGTCCGTTCAATCTAGCAACATCAGCTCATTATCTACTCGAAAATTCAACGAATATATACTACTATGGAGCAGTTAATTAAAGCAAACAAGGCAGATGCTGTAAAACTTCAGAAATTTATCACAAACCACACCAAAGATTCTGACGTGCGTAACACAAGTGATTATTTTGAAACCCGTTTGATTAAAATAAGCAAGCTATGGGAAAGTTTTGACAAAAGAAATGATGATCTGGAGCTATACCGTGAAACTAATTCAGAACAGCCATACTTTAAAGAGAATTTTTATGACACCGTGGAAAAATTGTATGAAGAAACACGGGATATGTTAGAAAATTCCTTGGCGGATTTAATGTCAAGAGCGAAAATCACTGAAGTATTGCAAGATCAACTGAAGGCAATAAAGAAGCAATATGCCATTATAGAAACTCTACAGAAGGCATCGGTTTCAATTAAAGAAGAGATTAAGCAAGAGGTATCTGCAGCTTACTGTATGCAAAAAATCAAGTTGGTGAATGACTATTGGGAGCACTTTGTGCGAAACCATGGAGAGATCATGTCGATGGGTAGAACAAACCACGAATATATGGAGAATGATATATTCTGAAGCATTGCGGATACCTATCAAACTACCACAATTCAACTACAAGAAGTATTGAATAAATTAAATCCTCAAGCTAAAAATTCGATCAGCACCAACGAGTCAAAGGGAACACAAATAAAGTTGCCAAGAGTCGATATTCCGTCATTTAAGGGTGACTATATCAAGTGGCAATCATTTAGAAATTTGTTCATGGAACTCATCTATAAAGATGTCTGGAGCTCAAAAATTATTCTATCTCAAAGGCAATCTCATAGGTGACCCAAGTGAACTCATACAGCATCTACAAATAACAAACGAAAACTTTGAGACGGCCTGGGAAATTCTTGAAAAAAGATATAACAATAAGAGGACTCTCTTGACCGCGCAATTCAATATACTTCTAAAACAACCTTCACTGTTCAAAGAATCATCGGAAGGCTTGAAGAAGTTACATGACGTGACAATGTTATCATGTGTGCCGCGCTCTGAGAGGAGAGCACACACTCTTGAAATTTCTATTCCTTGTTTTAGTTAGCGGAAGAAAACAAAACAATTTTGGGTCACGTTTCCGTTTTTTATTTAGTTTCAGTAGAACTTATTTTATGGTTATAGGTTCACAATTCTTAGAACTTTCACTACTAGTGTTTACAACTATAGTTTTACAATGCGAGCAACTTTCATACACTTATTTATAACGCTTTACAGTTTATTACGATTAGTACTTCCGACGATTCGCCTTATAATTTGTTTTACAATTTTTTCAAGACTTTTTATTAACAACGACTTCTCCAAAAATCTTTTGCAACTTTTTCTTAATAAACTTTTACTTTTCGATTTCTGCGCACCTCCGCGACGGATTTTAAAAACCAACTCCTCGAGGGTCGACGATATTGCACCCAGGTACCCGTGATAGCTTCAAAAGCTCTCTTTTCATTTTTATTACTTTCTCACGACGTTGAAAAAACGTACGTGAGAAAATGCAAAAGTTTTTTTGATGCGAGCTATATGCATCAATGTAAAACCGTAATCCGATATGCACTTGTGTACGTAGGTAAGTATGCAGTGCATATCGTGAGAATGTAATGCCTGCCTGATAACAAAATGCAATTTATGCTAAATTGCATTTTGTTATGACATGGAAATGCATTTTTAAATGCATCTTAAATTGTAAACGAAATTTTAAATGAAATGATTTTTCTTTTTCAGGGTCACTTGTAATGCATCAATATATTGCATAGGGCAATATATTGTTGTATTGACCTTATGGTTGTGATTTAGGGCATTGGTACTGAGTCACAACATCCCTCCCCCCTGGGGAAAAGAAAGTTTTATTCTTTGTAGAAGAAAACTTTCTTTCTCAACAATTACGGAGTTTCTTAAACAAAATTGTAAGCTCCTATTTGTATAGGCAAATTAGATATGTTTGCCTATTTACATATTATTATAAGAGGAGAAGTTACATACATTTTTTATTTTTTTATTTATGTATATATTTGACCTACGGATTTCGATCTGCGTTATCTATTTGTATAATATATTATCTTATAATATTTATGCGTATTTGCTACTTAATTATTTAATATATTCCTTAAAGTGGTGCTATTATAATATTAACCAGTTGGTTGTACATTGCTTTTTGAGGAATTGTTGTTTAAAACTGATCCCTTTCTGTTAAGGGTATTTATTGATTTTTTTTTTACTATATATTTATACAAGTTAATTTGTTAAAAAAAAACTAGTATTTATTTTTTTATTTATATCTCTATGTTATTTACATTATTCCAAAATCTTCGCGTACTTTCGGTTTGTATTTAATATACAGATAAGTACAGACTATAAAGATGATAGAAGCTACTGTTAAATATGACGTGCGTAATGGTGGACATGGTGGTTATTTATGGGATTAAGAGGAATTTCTTCTTGATATTTTTGGAAACGAATGGATGCGAGAACTTTCTCTAGATCCGTGTTTGTTGTAATATTTAAGGGATTTGTTTCTATAAACGTTTCCATGGGAGAAGACGTCATATTCCGTATTATATTGGAAATGCTTATCGTTGGGATAAAATGGGAATTGAATTTGGAAACTTTTACGCTATGTCCGTGCAAGATGAGTTGAGAGTAGACACTACTTTTTCATAGTTTACCGACATTTTGTCTGTTTTACTTGGTTGTTCTATGCAGGAAGTGGTTTGAGTGTTTATACTCGAACTTGGTGTGGCCAACGCTTGCTTGGATACTAGGGCGCCTAAACTATGATTTCTTACGAGAAAATTAATAAGACTGTGCCCTCTGAAGCGTTTACCTGAGCGATGCTCGCGAAACCAGTTTATGGATGGTCTGCTTTGGGGTGAATTTCGCTCTACTATTGGGCTGTCTGGAGGACTTGTGTTGTCAAACGACAATGAGCTTATTCCTGCCTCAAAATCGGAGCTAGGAGAGCTTCGATCAGCTCTGTGCATGAAAGCAACACCCAGAGAGTTTTTACGCAAAAATTGAGAGAGAAGACAAGAGAGAATATTTAATTTAACTAATTCTGTTTATTAAACGAAGAAATTAGGATGCTCAATTAAAAAAAGTGTTTCTACTGTTTTTTACATGCACATATATCGCTGGGACTACGGTATTTATTTCTTTAAACATTTTTTTTTATTAGTCTAAAGTAATTTTGCTACTTTTTTTTTTTTTTTTTTTTTTTTTTTTTACTTACTTTTACTTCACTTTAGAATCAACTAGCAGAACTCAAAGAAGCAGTATATTCTCAAGAATCACGGCACAATATTACTGCATTTTGCACCACCAGAGGAGTGGACTTTCAATTTATACCTCCAGGAGCCCCACATTTTGGCGGCCTATGGGAGGCAGCTGTCAAATCTGCCAAGAACCCATTTCAACGGAGTGCAGCATCTGCCTCGCTTACGTACGAAGAACTGGGAACATTGATGGTTGAAATCGAGGCTGTACTCAACTCCAGACCATTAACCCCGCAGTCAGCTGATCCAAATGACCTCTCAGCACTGACACCAGGGCACTTCTTAATCGGGGAACCATTAACAAACACGATTGACCATCATGCACAGACAGCAAAAGGCAGCTTACTGCAGAGATGGAAATTAGTAACTCACATAAAAAATGAGTTCTGGAGACGTTGGACCAATGAATACTTAAATGAGCTCCAGGATCGATACAAGTGGAAGCAAAAATGCGATAATGCTAGAAACGGCATGATGGTGCTAATAAAAGATGACAACCTGCCCAGTATGAAATGGCCATTGGGACGGATCATCAAGATTATCAAGGGACAGGACGATCTAGTGCGAGTGGCAGATGTTAAAACAGCCACTGGAGTATTGAGACGACCGATACACAAACTGGCCCCACTACCAATCGACAAGGAAGGAGAATTGAGTACGGTCATTCAAGATAATCCAGCCTCACAATCTAAACCTAAAGAATCCAAACTCAGAAAACGCCCTAGTTTTCAAGATGTTGCTCACACAACCAGTAATCGTTCCAAGATCAACCCTGGTGGATCATCAAAGGACGAACCAACGTCAAGTTCATCTAGTACAAAAAGACGTCGTTCCGGTACCTCTGCGATAAGCTTGCTCTTACTAAGCGCACTAATATTGCCAATATTGGGTGACACAGAAGTAAAAAAAACTGCCTTCAAATCACAGCCAGGACTCTATTTCGAGGGAATGGGGGCCACCCCCAGCTAGTGTGAAACGAATGGAATTTAGTAGTATTCTATGATCTCAAGGCATTCTGGAAAGAATTTGACATTATACAATGTGCAGCAACTCGGCTGGTTAGCACGTGCAATGGAATGAAAAGCAAACAAGCATGCACGACCATGGTCGAACAATTCGCCAATCTAATGCTGGAACTAAGAAATAATAACGAACTGCTCATGCCTCGTACCCAGCCTAGACAACGAAGAGCACCTTTAGATATAGTAGGAAATCTAGCTAGCTCCCTCTTTGGTGTTCTTGACTCTAAATATGCAGAGAAAATGTCTCAGATTATAAACAATCTGGAAGGCAATGACGAACATCTCTTAGCATTGATAAAAAACCAGACATCTCTGATAGATTCTACGACAAACATAATGAAGAAATCTCAAGCCAACATGAAAAAGCAACTACAGGAATTCGATAGTTATATCAACCAAACGATCATCGCAGTTAATAATATAAGGCAAGAGTTCCATGAACAGCGATCAGCTGAAATTATCAATTCACTTTCAGTGCAGTTGCTTGTAATGGCTATCAACTATCAGAGAGTGCAGTCCGCACTTCTAGATGTAATCATCGACACCCATCATGGGAAGGTGAACCCACAATTGCTGACTCCCAAACAGCTACAGGCTGAGCTAACTCTAATTAAGGAGCACCTGCCTCCGACACTTCGACTACCATCGAGACGAGAAAACTTGTTGGAACTGTATGGTCTTATGACCACGGGCATAATCAAGTCATATTCCGACTTAAGCTGCCATTATTCTCATACGAAACCTTCGAGATGATGAGAATAGTTCCTGTACCATTTCTGATGAACGATACATTCTTGGCAATAAAACCTAATTCAGAGTTTCTGATCGTGAATTTGCACCGCGATCAGTACTATCCGCTGTCAGAGCATGAATTTTCAGCCTGCAAGAATATTGGAAGTTCAATATACATGTGCAGACAACATCACCCTCTATATCGGAAAGGTTCAAATATAAGCTCATGCGAGATAAGTCTGCTTAGCCATTCTTCATCATCACCATATTGCAAACTAATGAATGCCATAAATGCATCCCCCTGGATACAGCTCTTAAATCCAAATCACTGGATTTTCTCAACACGAAGGCCGATAACCATCAACATAGTCTGTGGGACTTCTGTTTCCCAACAAATTTTGGAAGAGTTCGGTATCCTAGAAGACAAAATGAATGCGCTCTCAAGGAGGAATTCGTGACCATACGATCTCACAACATTTACCCGAGCACGCTTACTACATCATTCGTGCCATCCAAAAACCTCACAGCTATCCTCCAGCCGATAAAGGGCATTCCAATAGTTCACCGCATAACGTCTGTCGAAAGTCTGGAAAATGACATTCAAACCCTTCAAAAACGCATACAGGCACAGCAGAGCGAGGAGTCAGCCCTGAAAATACACCATCATGATGCTCACCACTTCACTTAGGGATATATGAGTCTCCTGATAATTATTTGCATTTTTTGTTACCTTCTGTGGAGATGCATTTCCAGCCGACGCCACAAGAGCAGAAGCAGACCACCCATTCCCGCACCCATGACCAGCTCAGTAAGCGATTTTCAGCTAAGCAGCGATATACACATCTAATTGAACCATCCGTTCAATGCGGGGGAGGATGTCTATCACCAGCAGAATAACGTCGCTGTAACATATTCTTTTTTTACACCTACATAACATACATGTGTACAAGTTCCTCCAGAGGTGAAATTGCATGAACGAGCATGCCCGCGATAATTAATAAAAATGCTAAAACAAACAAAATTCTTAAGAATCGCATTACGTTTGCATTCAATTGTTTTCGCCCCTTCTCCCACAGCCATCATGCCAATTTCACTTCTGGTGTACTTACAGCAGACGGCTCCCATGAAAATCACCACGATCAGCACTTTGCTTACCGTCAATGAATTTGAGGCGGTGTACTTCTCATGTACATGTGCCACGGTATTTCATGGGAGTCGTCTCTGCTGCAATAAAATTGTTTAGGTAAGCATAAGTTCTTTTATAAGTAGGATATTTGTCAAATAAAATCATCATTTCAGTTTTTTATGAAGAGAGCGGTCGTTTTCATTTAAATTTCGTTGTTACAATTTCCAGTGTATAATTTGTAATTGGTACAAGCACCAATTACACTCATCAACAAAGCCCTGGTACAAAGAACTTTGGGCTAGTCAAATCACATCTTGTGAGAAGCTCTAAACAACTATTCATCTTGCAGTTGGTACACGCACCAATTGCATCTTTAACACGGCTTTGGTGCCAAGCACCTTTAGCCAATTTTTTTATTTTCGACGAAAGTGATCAAGATACACGCACCTTGACGCACACAGGTAGAGCAAAAGAGCTCTCCCTTTAACAGACTCCCTAGAATTAAGCTACCCACATTTAATGGAGAATACTCTACGTAGATCTCATTCCACGATTTACTTAACTCGGTCATACATAACAACAAAAATTTAAAAGACGTTGACAAATTGTACTTTCTAAAGATAAATCTAATAGAAGAAGCTGTAAAATCGCTCAGGCATTACCAAGTATGCGATGCAAATTATCAGCCAGCTTGGCTGATAAAGGGACAAACTACAAAATTTTGCTCAGGTTAAATTAGTTAATCGGCAAACCAAAACTGTAAAAGAACACAAGCGAATATTAGTCAGCGTACAACTAAAGAAATTATTGTCTCTCCCACCCATACACTATATGACACCGCTGATAATATTAAAAGACTACTAGACAACTTAACGGAAGCGTAATTAGCACTATAAAACTTACGAGTTGAAAGGAAGTGTTGTATATCCAATATTGCACATAAATTACCTAAAAGGGTTTATTTAAAATAATTATAGTTTAATTAAATTTCCATACATATGAATAAGCTGATCATGCTTTAAGCATATCTCCTAACAAGGCTATCAGCAATTTCTTCAAATTCCTTTGCATAAAATAATCCAAATATTTGCCCACAAAACGACTATGGAAAAATAAAAGTTGTAAGTTTCATACCTAGTCGTTTCAATAGAAAAAAGCCCCACGACAAATCTTATCTTCAGTAAAATTTGTCAAAAAACACGATATGTATGTACGTATGTATATTGTATATACTTACATATCTGGCACATAACATTTTACGTTGATGAAGACTGAAACGATCAAGTCTTCACCGAAAAAGTTCTTATCAGCAAATTGTCGTGAGCTGCATACATTGAGGGTGCAACAATGTATGGACCAAAGGCAAGACGATGGCTTGAGATATTTATGAAAATATCAAATTATGCTTCAAGCCATCGTCCGTCGCGATAATTCTAGGCATGTTAAAACATGTGCAGTAAAAAAAAATTTTTTCTCGATAGGAATGCTAATTAAGCATTTTCCTAGCCTGAATGAGGAGACTTAAGATTTCAAAGTCTAAGTCTCGAGGAGTTGACTTTTGTACGCGATCGGGATCGTCACACTTGTAAAAGAAAAAACTTCTGATTAACCTCTCGATACAGTAGGTTGGTTTACAAAAGAAGAAAATTAATCTCGGCTTCTCCGCTGGTCGTACGGCATAGGTTACAAAATTATGTGGATTTAACAAAGAATTACTATTAGTGTATAAAACCTTAGTGCACCGAATATAAACTTGTGCATAAAATTGGTGTATGAAACGAATTACAAATAGTGTATAAAACCTAAGTGCACCGAATATAAACTTGTGTACAAAATTGGTGTATGAAACTAAGATAGCGTGTAGCTATAAGGTGAGTAAAAGTTTATAAAACGAAAAACTAGGTTAAAGGTTTTTTATTCCCCTCTCCACGCGCTGGACAGACCCGTAATATTAATAATAATATAACAGGAGCAAAGTTTACAGAGTAGCACAGAACTACTTGAATTAAAAACTTTAACAAAATTTCTACAGTTTCGTTTCGAACAGAGAAAACCAATCTCACCTAACAGTAGTTACACTATGTTCATTCTGGATCACTTTTTAAGTCTCCAGGATTTCACCGCAGATTGCGCCACCGTCGCTCGATGGGTTGAGTCCATACTAAATGTGGGCTTGTGTCTTGGCTGTAGGGGTTTATGTCTCCAATTTCGATTTTGTTTCTGAAGTTCGCTTATTTTTCATCTCGAGTCTTGGGGATACGAGACCACTTTGGGGATACGAGACCACTTTTAGCACTCTCCAGCATAGGGAATTAACATAGGATTTCGATTTTGTTTCTGGAGTTCGCTTATTTTTCATCTCGGACTCGTAGCCTCTAAGTTGACATTAAGTTTTTCATCTCGAGTTTTGCGTATACGAGATCACTTTCAGTACTATGCAGCAACTGCGCCCTAGCGGCATTAGCCGATACTACCAGCATGCTCCGGTGTGTCGTCACTGTACTGGTTTATGTCTTGGATGCACCATTGTGGCTTGACTGCACCCTAGCGGGATTAACCGCTACTACCGGGATGTGGTTAACGTTTTTCCGCTATGCAGATATGATGCTGTATTATATTGGGGCTTCTTTCCTTTTATTGTTGTTTGATGTTGATATCTTTCAAGACAAAAAATGAATACCTTTTATTGTTGTTAGCAATGCCCAACGTCTCGTTTTTGTGTGCCAGATTAAAAAAAAATGCGCTCTTATGCACTCGTTTATGTGAATTCGAGGATCAAGGTTTTTCAAGTGTTTGAATTTATATAACTTCCTTGATCCTACCGGCTGCACCAAAATTGTTGAGTTTCTTTAGTACTTCTAGTACTCTCATCTGAGCACCTTTTGATCTGGAACACGGCACGGTTACTGTAGGTAAACTGAGATTACGTGCCTTCAAGATGATTGGGCTTTTACTTATTTCTCCCGAGATAGGTAGAGCAGCGATGCGTATGGAGCAGCTTACTAGCTTTACTCCTAGTGCAGATGAATGTAGCAGCTTATTAGCTTTACTCCTAGCATAGATAAATGGAGCAGCTTACTAGCTTTACTCCTAGTTGGATGAATGGAGCAGCTTACTAGCTTTACTCCAGGTAAATGAAACAACTCGTGTTCTGTTGATACTCTGCTACTCACTAACTAACTTTTTTATTCAAAAATCACAGAATATTTATACAATTTTCCACTTAATACATATATTGCTATTTTCTTATTACGCTAAGCTAATTTCATCACAGCATTTATTCGTATATAATTATTATTTCCGTAAAGTGTTTCTTTGTGGCATTCATAAATTAATTTCCGCAAAGCTTTTGCCGGTTTGTTGTTGTTACATCACGGCATTCATCGCTTTCATATGTACATACATAAATACCTCTGCAGACCGTTCGCCGCTTTGCTGCTATTATGAGATCATCGTGAACCATTGTTTCGTTCACCTGAGCTCTACCGCTGGCGCAAGGTTATCAAATTGCATCGTTTGAATTCTTGCGCGCAGGGGATTGTGTCACTGCCTTCACTTGTTTCTTTATGTGATTAAGAAATTGGTGTAGGTCAGTAGCGAGTGACTTTACTGAACTTGCAAATATGTTTGTAGATATGTTTATACTTGCAGCTGGGAATTATAATTCTGCATGCAATAGGAATGCTGTAGGTATGTATGTATCTACATCTTTGCATTTCTTAATTGATGCATGAATTTTATAATTCTGCGTAAAGCGAAATCGATTCAGACATGTATGTATGTATGTATATACATGTTTAACTGATGTCAGTGGATGTCCTGTATGTAACAGATGAAGCAATAGAATCTTGTCAGCAGTTAATAAACATGCTATAGGGCGGAGGTTTCAAGCTTCGCAAGTGGACAAGCAATAAATTCAAGGTTGTTAAGGATATACCCTATGAGTTTCGAGAACAACCTCGCTTTATAGATTTCCAGAAAGAACAGACTATTAAGGCACTTGGAGTGCACTGGAACCCTATAACCGACAATTTCAAAATACACGTTTCAATAAGCATGTACGACAACCCCACAACAAAGCGGAATGTAGCATCCGAGGCGGCGAAAATCTTTGATCCTGTTGGATTACTATCGCCGGTAGTAATGTCAATCAAAATTCTTCTACAGAGTATTTGGCTAGCGAACTCGTCCTGGGATGAAACATTATCAAGTACATTATTAACTAGATGGTTACAACTCCCAAAATTAGAAGAAATTGAGATTCCACGATGGTTCACAGGAAAAGACACTAGCAGCGAGCTTCACGGGTTTTCAGATGCGTCACAAAAGGGCTACAGTGCAGTAATATATCATCCGAGAACCCTGCCGACATCGCCTGTAGAGGAATATCGCCATCGCTGCTCAAAGATCATACTCTTGGTGGCATGGACTTTCTTGGCTTAGCTACAAGGAAACATCGTTTCCATCAAACCCAAAGGAGACAACTGACCTAGAGAAAAAAGCGTTGACGGCTCATTCTTGTTATGATTCCAAAGCCGAACACGAGAAAGATGATCTTCAAGAACTAAACTTGTATCAAGAGTTGCTCGAAAGATTTTCAACATTTGGAAAATTACAAAGAGTAACAGCATATATTAAAAGGTTTGTGCAAAATATGAAGGTAAGCAAGGCGAACCGTACGTCTGGGTACTTGACAGTAAATGAAATCGAAGAAGCACTAGTACCACTAGTGAAAACTACCCAACAGCAAGTCTTTAAAGATGAAATAGCCCAGTGTTCAATAGAACAACCACTAAATAAGAAGAGCAGATTACTTCCTCTATCACCGTTTAGAAGAGGACATGTGTTCTTTACTATACTTATTTGTTGCTGTTCAAGTTTGATTAGGGTCTCTTTATCCTTTTCTAGCTCTCTCAGTCGACTGTAAATTTCGTGTTCATTGCTACTGTCCATAGTTCCAAATAAGAAATGCATGGCGTTACCAATTCCATCAAAGATGGACCGAGCTGTCCGGGATCGTGATAGTAACTCTTCTATTGTACTAGTCAGTTTCTTGATATTTTCCACTATGGCATGCAGGTGTGCCTGTTGGGTAGCACAAAAGTTGGAACTACCGTCCTGCGACTGATTACCACATAGCCGGAGAGTCAGATGCTCTGCATATTCCGCTAACATCGTTTGGTTCTGTAGCTCTGTCAGATCTATCTCTGTCAAGATATTCCAAGTGTTGTGGTATACTATTAAGTTGCCCACGTGTTCACGCTAAGTGCGAGTAGCAGGGTTAGCGTTAACATGGCTGCCATCTGGAGAAAATGTAAGAAGGATTCTGGTTGAACAATAATATCGAACGTGATTCGACGTAGTTAAAGTATGGAAAAGATAATGGATGATGAACTTAACCTGTTTTAAACGGTATTATCCGCTCCCCTAGTGGATTATTTATCAGCTAGAGAGGATGCACATGTAGGTAACTTGTAAGGTATCCGTTAAATTGTCTTGAGATGGGTTAATTTTTTCCTTACTTTTGTATACTACTATTATATACTACAGCATTTCTGCGTAGTATGAGAACAATCACAGGTATAGGCCAATGGCACGGTACCTGTTCGAGTGAATAGTAGTATGACGCAATGTTCGCTGGAGTATGGCTTCCGCCTAGGAGGCCCAGGTTTAATTCCTGGTATGGGAACCACATGCCGGACAGCAATAATAGTAATGACACAATTCGATGACAATGTCTAGAATCAGTCATAAACGACTTCAGAGAACAGTACTGGAACGTGTTGCAATTAGTGAAAACATTTTTACGGGTTCATATTCCATGGGAGGTACTAGAAGTTTGGTCCATAGAAAGTGGAGAGAAACGATTTCTAGTTTTGGAGTACAACTGAAGCAAGCAGAAAATCTAGATGTGCTATAAGATTATTATCAGCTTGTACGGTATACTCGCCTAGGGCAGGCAAAACCTCTCAGTCGTACTGATGAGTAGGTAAGGTTTCTACTCCTACGAAACGCTTTTTCTTCCCTTTTTAAGAAATAGTCCACCCACTGCGGACAGATAATAAGGTCAATTAAATATTGGTGCCCACATTCGCAGTCCAGTGGTGGAGCTATACAGGTTTACCTTTTCCAGGTCTGGGAAAGAGTAGGATCACTTTCATGGGTTTATCCGAAGGTAGTCGTTTGTTATCCATCTTCTTACAAGAGAAGACCTTTTATTATCTAGATTAAGCGCATTCACGAAAAATTATTGATTTTTCAGTAAATATAAATGCATATATCAAAGAAGTCAAATTTGTGACCGTATCATCGCGTAATAATTTGTCATACGTGATACCTAGCTTTTATGTAGTTCGGCGAGGCAGAACCAGCTTATCTTTAAGACCAAACGTGTATGACTGCCTTTATGCCTTTGACAATTCTCCTTCAAGCTGGAGATAAGAGATATTTGTAAATATATATACCAATATATACAAATTAGGTGTATAGGTACTAACTTTCCGATTGATTTTTTTTTTTTTTTTGATTCTTAATACCATAAACAGAGAGTTCCAAAAAGTAACATTTGTCCGTTAATTCTTTTATTCCTCTGACTACCTCAACGTAACACAACAAAAACACATACCTGTACACCACTTCTATTGAGTGGTATTACACAGAGTGTTGCCTGCTTTTTTGGCAGGTCTTTAAACGTTATAATATGCATTTCTATCTGTACAAAGGCCCGGCATTTGAAAGCTGTTGTTCACTTTCACGGTTCCCGCCAATAGAGTGCCACGGTGTAATCGACTTGCTTTTGGCTTATTTGTATTTGAAAATGAATCGGATAGACTGTGGGATCTGTATTAGTAATCAATACATTATTTTAGTCAACCAGATGAAGGTTCGATGTCAAAGCATTGGCTACAATATATATGTATATACGTTGGGAAACATCTTCCTTCCCGGGTTTGAACTACTGGTTCTACCTTGCTCGCTCATATTTACAGCGATAATGCAACTAATTTCGTTGGCGCTAATAACATACTTAGCAAAATACACACACAAAAGTCGTATAAAGATGACGTGCAGAAGGCACTACAAGAAATCGGCACACAATGGCACTTCATTCCTCCAGCTTCCCCTCATTTTGGTGGCTTATGGGAAGCGGGTGTCAAAGCTATGAAACATCATATGCGCCGTGTAGTCGGTGATAGCAGGCTGACATATGAGGAAATGTGTACACTCATGACTCAAATTGAAGCATGCTTAAATTCGCGACCGCTGTGCCCAATATCCGAAGATCCTGAAAGCTTGAAAGTGCTTACTCCAGGTCACTTCTTGACTGGCTCTTCATTACTTGCCGTATCTGAAAGAAATCATCTTGAAAATAATCCAAATGCTCTTGATAAGTGGCAACGGGTAGTACGGATACATCATGATTTCTGGAGAAAGTGGTCATCCGAATATCTCTCAAGGCTACAGCAACGTCCTAAATGGACTCAACGACAACCGAATCTACGAATTGGAAATCTGGTACTAATTAAAGACGAACAGCTTCCACCAACAAAATGGGCACTTGGCCGAGTGATTGAAACGCACCCTGGACTCGATGAGCTAACTAGATTAGTAACGCTCCAAACAAAGGGATCAAGGATCACACGACCAGTCACTAAAGTGTCGCTGCTTCCTATAATCGACAATCACATGAATAAATCGGTTGATCCTGCATCAAACAAATGAAGAAACTACTACGATAAAGACGGTTCCAAATCCAGTCTCCGAGAGCAAAATAATTAATAATTAATTCGCATTGCATTCAAAGCTTGAACAAAAGGCGGTGGTGCTCAAACTCACTACATGAAAATAGAAATGTTAAACGCACCCGACAGCCAAATACAATTCCACCTCATAACTGAAGCTCACTGAGTAAATCATGGCTCACTATATTAGTTATAGGCCAGCAACCTGATAGACCATATAGTATAACCAGGTTTAAAGAACAAGAAGGAATATATTTTGAAGACGTATCAGAGATCCAGCTATATTCAAGCGAATGGAATCTTATCATTTACTATGATTTGTCATCATATTGGAAATAGTTCACAGGGATAAGAATATCAGTGCAAAGGCTTACAGAAATCTGCCAACAAAACACCCATCTAACAATACCAAAAGAACTATGTAACGCAACAATTTTACAGTTACAACATCAGTATGGTGAATCCTTTCAAATTAATAGTATATTACAACAACAAAATGAAAATGAAAGATCTAGAATCAAACGAGCTCCTCTTGAAATAGTGGGCTCAATCGCAAACAGTATATTTGGTATCCTTGATCAAGGGTTTGCAGAAAGATACGAAGAGCAAATTCAGAACATCAAGGAAAATGAAGATCTATTGAAAGAACTGCTAATGAATCAAACATCCATTGCTGCACACACAATTAATGTCATAAAGAAGAATAGTGTCACGTTAAGTCATCAAATCACTATCTTGGAACATCATATAGAGACAATTGCAAATGGACTTAATAAAGCTGACGAAGTCTTAAAAACTACGCAAGCCTTTACGTCGGCAGTATTACTAGTAACCCTAAATCTGATAAACTTCCAACATATGCAAAGGAGCTTATTAGCTGCAGTAACCGACACAAAACACTGAAGGCTCAACACACTACTGCTGACACCCATTCAGCTTCGTGAACAACTAAGCATAATTAAAGAGCACTTACCAAAACATCTTAGAGTACCAGGAGATGAAACTTCGAAATCATTACTGCCAATATATAATTCAATGCATGTTAAGACACGCATCACGCAAAGGCATGTATTATTTGAAGTTCGAATTCCATTGCTCAATGCAGAAATATATCGGCTATTCAAACTTACGCCTATACCTGTGAAACATGCAGATCAGTTCATCCACATTCAACCATCAACACAATACCTGGCTGTAAACATCCATAAGTACCGCTTTACACCATTAAAAGGGGAAGATATCAAGGAATGCATACAATTATCAGAGGCCCAATTAATTTGCAATCTAAAACAGCCTATATACAATGCGCAATCGAATCAAAGCAGATGTGAGATAGAACTGCTTAACCACTAGGGAAAATTGTCATCCTTCTGTAAATTACGAAGTATACCATTGAAGAAAATGTGGTATAAGCTACATACACCAAGTACCTGGATCTATATAATGGATGCAGTAACTCATTTCGACATCATATGTGGAACAACGATCCACCCTATAATTCTTGAAGATAGTGGGATTATACAAATACAGCCTACCTGTATGATAAAGCATCCAACATTATTCATAAGTGCAAACAATCAACAACCAGGAACCTTGAACTCCTCATTTATACCGGAGCAAGAAATTATCTCTACTCACATTGGCGAATATTTAGCAAGTCAAAACACTACCAATACTTCCATTCCCTTGCTAATTAAAGAGATCAAGGCTGATGATATTGAAGAGCTCAATAAGGCAATTAAAACCCAACAAAAATATATCGCGGGAATTCCTCACCTTCACTGTCACCACATACATCATTATGTTGGATTCTATTCATTGGCAGCTATCATAATCATCAGTGTGGCGTCCTATTTCTTCTGGAAAAAGCGACGAAACAACATGATGCCACAACTAAACCTACCTCAACCAACCTCAAGACGAGCAGGGTCCAGGTCACAAGAGCAACTCGGTATCATCTTGGAGGTAACCCGATTTGATAATGCGAGGCGGGAGAATGTAGAGATACAAAATCCATAGTTTGTCATAACTTATTACAGAACAAGCTCAATAAGTCAACGACCGTAATTTCATTTTTTAATATAATTTCTACCTTCACTTAGCTATGCAATTCTTACATTCACCAAAGTTCTATGTCAGCAATTGCATGGAAGTACAAGTGAAATTACGATCGGTGACATTGCCTACGAAGTAAATTTATGCTGATTTTGGGATTTGTGTTTCATTGATATAAATTTATGTTATATTTGTTTTTCATTTATTGCCATCATATGTATATGTGTATATTAATTATTGTATAAATAAGCGAATCGAATTAATAAAAATTGCATTGATTATCAGATAGCAATCGATCAAGTTTAATTTATATCCATCAGTTCACAGCACATTCACCAAGGGTGACTAAACCGATGCCACAACCAAGATGTCTAAATCGCGTCATGCAGATCTAACTAAGTTGAACGAGTGTTCAACGGGGAGGAGAATGAACAATCTTAGAATTAAAATAATGTAAGGTCATTGTACGTGCCTATCCAACAAATTTATTGTCAGCACATACTTACACCTTATTACATTCCATTCAATCAATTTGTTGGATATGCACAAAGTCCAATGTTCAATATGTGAATTCTTCGATATTTTGAAACGCGCATTTCCTCACCATCAGCAAATTCCATAATTTTCAAGAACGACTTGCGACAGTGAGGAAATGCTAGATTAGCAAGAATTACTTTAAATAAATTTTAAATATAAAGAGGAACAAGTTAAATAAATCAGACAGTTTGTTTTCAAATCACATATCAGCATTTTTCATTTTATATTTAACCCGTTACCTTTCAGAGTATTTTCTGGTGTAGTGGTTTATGTACCGCGTACACCCCATCAAATAACAGCTGGGGTTTAAAGCCTTGACTGCGTCTACATTCACGTGAAATAAAAGAATTTCACACCCTATCGCATCCAGAATGATACTGAGCGATAGTTTCAGGAGGCGCTTCCGTGGATGAACCAATAGAATCCCGTCAGCAGTTAACAAACATGCTATAGGACGGAGGTTTTAAGCTTCGCAAGTGGACAAGCAATAAATTCAAGGATATAGCCTATGAATTTCCAGAACATCCTAGATTTTTCGATTTCAGAAAGAACAGACAATTAAGGGATTTGGAGTGCACTGGAACCCTATAAGCGACAATTTCAAAATACACGTTTCGATAAGCATGAACGACAACCCCACAACAAAGCTGAATGTAGCATTCGAGGCGGCCAAAATCTTTGTCCTGTTGGATTACTATCGCCGGTAGTAATGACAATCAAAATTCTCCAACAAAATATTTGGTTAGAGAAGTCGTCCTGGGATGAACTATTATCAAGTATATTATTCACTAGATGGTTACAAATAAAGTCTGAACTCCCGAAATTAGAAGAAATTAAGATTCCGCGATGGGTTATGTTCACAGGAAAAGACACTAGCTGCGAGCTTCACGGGTTTTCAGATGCGTCAGAAAAGCACTACAGTGCAGTAATATATTTGCGAATTACACGAAAATCGCATGTTCAGATAAACCTAATAACCGCCAAAACTAAGGTAGCTCCACTGAAAACAGAGTTCGCTACTCCAAGATTAGAGCTATGTGGAGCAGCTTGATAAACGAAACTAGAAAAAGTCTAGAAATCGATGAGTTAAAGTCCTATACCTGGACAGATCCAATGATAGTTTTGTCATTGATACAAGAAGATGCGCATAAGTGGCAAACATTTGTGGGGAATCGAGTTGCATAAATACATGAATTATCAGACAGAAATACATGGTTTTACGTGAAATCATCGGAGAATTCTTCCGACATCGCCTCTAGAGGAATACCTCCATCGCCGCTTAAAGATCATACTCTTTGGTGGCATGGACCTTCTTGGCTTAGCTCCAAGGAAATATCGTTTCCATCAAACACAAAGGAGACAACTGACGTAGCGAAGAATGTGTTGACGGCACATTTTTGTTATGATTCCAAAGCCGAACACGAGAAAGATGATCTTCAAGAACTAAATTGTATTAAGAGTTGCTCGAAAGGTTTTCAACATTAGCAAAATTACAAAGAGTAACAGCATACATTAAAAGGTTTGTGCAAAATAGAAGGTAAACAAGGCGAACCGTACATCTAGGTACTTGGCAATAGATGAAATCGAAGAAGAACTAGTACCACTGGTGAAGGCCACCGAACAGCAAGTCTTTAAAGATGAAATAGCTCAGTGTTCAGTAGAACAACCACAAAATAAGAAGAGCAGATTACTTCCTCTATCACCGTTTATAGACTCCAATGGGATATTACGAGTAGGCGGGAGATTACATCAAGCAGAACTTTCATACGATCGCAAGCCTCCTATTATACTGCCCTACAAAATCCGGCTGACAACACTACTGATGGAAAAAATGCATTAACTTACCTTACATGGAGGAAACACCTTCACTTTGGAAGTCATAAGGCAGCGATTCTGGATATTAAATGGTCTGAAAGTAGTTAAAGGATTCATACATCAATGTATAAGCTGTCATAGAAACAAAACTCAAATGACCGAACAAACGATGGGAGTGTTACCTAAGTCAAGAGTTATCTCCACTCGACCCTTCAGCCAGTTGGGGGTAGATTATGCTGGACCACTAGATTTTTTACTGGCCACAGGAAGAGGAAACAAATCGCACAAAGGCTATGTGGCAATATTGGTCTGTTTAACGACTACATCGATTCACTTGGGGGTGGCAACCGACCTCACATCTCAGGCATTTATAGCTGCCTTCAATCGATTTTACAGCGATAAGCCAACTAATTTCGTTGGCGCTAATAACATACTTAGCTAAATACACACACAAAAGTTGTATAAAGATGACGTGCAGAATGCACTACAAGAAATCGGCTGATAAAACATAAATGTTATGTTTTTCTTAAAACTCTGAAATAAATACACTATTTTTTAGTAAAGTTATTAATTTATCCTATTTCCTATGATTTTATTAATCGGTTTACATTTTCTCGGATCTTGTTTTAGATGTGAAAATTTCTTTACTGCCTGTAGAGTTACAAAATCCATAGTCACTAGTAACTTATTACTGAACAAACTCAATAAGTCAACGACCGTAATTTCATTCTAATATGCAATTTCTACCTTCACCTAGCTATTCAATTCTTACGTTCACCAAAATTCTATGTAAGCAATTGCATGGAGGTGCAAGTGAAATTACGGTCGGTGACATTGCCTATGAAGTAAATTTACGCTGATCTTGTGATTTTTGTTTCATTGATATAAATTCTTTTTGTTTTGTTTTGGTTTATTGTCATGATATGTATATATGTATATAAATAATTGTATAAATAAGCGAATTCAAGTAATAAAAATTTAATTGAGTATCAGATAGCATTTGATCCAGTTTAATTTTATATCCGTCAGTTCTCATTATCCACACTGCCCTTGACAAATTTACGAAATTTGCACGTACAAGAATAATAAAAGCCAGGGCAACTGAGGTTATAACGCGTCCTCTACGAGACATATTATTCTTTTTCTATGTTCCTGAATACGTCATAATTGATAATGAGAAGGCACTGAACTCTGCCACGATAACTTCCATCATGGAAGATGGATTAGATATAAAATTTTTTAGAAAACCATCTTATAAGAGTGACCTCAACGGTCAAGTTGAGCGATTCCACTCAACTCTCTATGAAATAATGCGATGATTAAAAAGCGATGGCGTTGAACGCTCATTTGAAGAGCTTTTGGAATGATTGGTCAATGAGTATAATTTTACCGTCAATTCTACAACTGGAAAAAATCAGTTGAACGGACGAGACCCTGGAGTCGGCCCAGGAAATGTCGAGCTATTCCGCTCAAACAACATCAGCAAACTCAGATAAAAACAACAACAAGATATTTCAGATCACAATAAAAAATTAAAGCCCATAAGATATTATGAGATTGGAGAGCCAATTTTAGGAGCCAATAATAGGAGAAAAGAACCAAAGCTAACCAATAGGTACATCAAAGAAATTTTGAAAGAAAATCGCAACACAACTGTTCTCACAGAACCAGGAAAAGTTATCCACAAAACTCACATAAGAAACTGAAATTTCTCATTTCAGACATGTCATGCACTCAATCAGAGGAGAAATCCAAATCTTGGACTATTCTATTTCGCAAATCATAGCCCTAAACGTGGGAACTGCAAGGATCCAGGAAGGTAATTTTAAACTGATCCACATAATCGAGTTAAATATTTACGGAATATTTATTTCCGAAATGTCTTCAGTTCTAGAGAACCAAATTCCTACAAATTATACCTTCTTCCCTTCCCCGAGTTATCGCAAATACAAAATTTGTTCAACAATTTAAAGCCACATAAGGCAAAAAGATCATTAAATTTTATTGGCTCAGCAAGGAAGTGGATAGCTGGAAATCCTGACTATGGTGGTTTTGTTATGATAGAGAATAAAATAAATAATATTTTGTCAAATAATAATAAACAAGTTATTATCAATGAATTGTATAACAAAAGAATAAATAACATTACGAATATTACAAATATTAAAGTAAATAAAAAATGACCCCTAATTAAATGATCATATATTACTAAGCAGATAAGCTACAGATATTTTAGATAAGGAGAACTTACCATATGCTACGCCAGAAAAAGCGTTAGACTCTGCCATTTTTAAAGTAATTACAAACTCCGTATTATTTGAAAGACTATTAGTCAAACCAGTTAAGAGGACGAATGTAATTAATGATATAACTTACAAAAATATACTGAAAGACAAAAATAGTATTTTGCCACAGCGGAAAATTGTAGAAGTTTAGGTTATTTGTCAATTTGTAAACAAGATAACATCATAGACATTAGCAATACTACGTGCATTCCCCTAAAAAGCACAAGTCCGACCTGCAACAACATCAATTATCAACACGTACCATCAATAGAAGAAATTTCTGAAGCTGTTTTGCTGCTCAACCAATTTGGCGGTGTCATAAGAATCGAAGATGCGGTACACAATCTTAATGGAACCTTCCTCAACAAAGTCAACAATTTGATCAATATTAACGGACGAACTTTTATCGCCAGGGAAAAGCCAACCCTTCATTTCTTACCTGTCATCTTGCGAATTACTTCAAAGAAAGTCAATATCGGGAATTATTATCTCATGAAATAATGAAGGACTAATGGCAAACCAGAAGGAGAATTACAAAATCTGTCATAACCGCCATGAACGAATTAACATCTTATTTTGGACTGCCATATCGACCGACCGAGGAACTGCCTTCATATCCAGCCAGTTAAGACAATATTGCTCTGACAACGGAATTAAACACACTAAAGTTGCAATACAAACGCCCAGGGCAAACGGCCAGACCGAGCGGATCAACCAGAGTATACTCAATGTCCTCCGAACGACGACAGACACGACAACTAGTTGGGACGAAAAGTTGAAAGATTTGCACTAGAGCTTGAACACTCAAAAGAACTCGACGACAGGGTTTAGGAATTATCCATACACTACACGAATACGAGGAAGTACCTGAAAAGGATTTAAGTTCAATACGATGTGAAGCCGCACACAATATTGCTGTTAGCGGGAAAAATGGAAGAGATGTTTCGAATTAAAGCATAAACGACCCAAGACGTATAAATCAAATGATCTCGTATTAATTGAAAATGTCCCTAGTGCTTCAGGAGAGTAGCGAAAGCTTGAACCGATATTTAAAGGGCCATATCTCATGAAGAAGGTGTTATGTAACGACAGATACCTACTTGAAGGAGTTGCAGACTTGTCGCGACAGAATCGCAAGTTCTTTTCGATTTATGCATCAGACCGAATTATGCCGTAGTGTCATTTGTCACTAGAGTTGGAAGATTGGAGTGAAGAAGAAGATCAAATCGTGGACACATCCGAGGCGGATGTACGTCAGCATCGCCGTGCTGTCACGCATGCGCGTGTGCAAATAACCGCTGATATAAAAATACACGATTGGAATCGTAACCACCGCCGTGAACAAACATTTTGATGTTCATCGAGCGCGCCGCCGCTATATTAAAAAAGTAACGAGAAGAAGAAGAACTGCCTCTGCCATATAGTTAAGAATCGGCGCCATGTTTAGTCGAAGTTAAACATTCAATTAAGTATTTTCCTATTAACTCTTTCGTATCTTAATTTGCTTTCCCGCAGCCCAGAGCCATTCCTGATAATATTTTTCGAATTTCAGCACTTGTAATGTTTTAAGTTGGTGTAGGAAATCCATTTTGTTATGGTCGTAGCGTGCTGCAGGGAGTAGCGTGCTACGTGCAGCGCTGACGATAGCAGCAGTGCTCACATGATGCATACTGCGGTCGTGCTGCAATTTTTCCACCGTTGGACACTTGGCCGCTGACGGGGGCGATTGAAAAAATTTTGAGGAAGAAGAAGAACGAAGGCGGGCGGTCGTGGGAGAGTTTTTTTTGGACAAGGAAAAGACAAGCCGGCAGAAGCCATTTTGATAGCTCCGTATAAGTTGACTCTTGTTAATGGGAAAAATTATTCGATATAAAACATCATTGTGTCGGCACTGTGTGGTTATAGCAGTTTTTGATAAAAGTAATTGAAGGATCAAAGGGTAATTAGTGTAACTACTACGAAATAGCTTAGAAGAAAGAAGAATACACCAAGATTCGGTATCGTGGTGATAATTATTAATTATTAATCAGTTATCCAGTGAATGTGTGAATCAACAACCTCAAGACTTCGACCATGAGGGGCTAAGGATCGGGCGCGTCGTTTATGGCAAGGTATTCTATCTGTGCGAAATCACCTCGTAGTGCAGCGCCGAAACACCTCAGGAGCACCCTACTGATCAGCATTATTTTGCCGTGTCTCTTAGTAAAAACACTACGTTCTGAACATATGCACTACTTTTATTTAATTCACAGATCGTGCTACTGAATTGACTTCAAATTAATTTAACTATTAGTGCCGACCCACCGTTGTTTAATTGTAACTCGATCTGATCACACAAATTTAGTTGCGTACCTCGAATACTTGCAGACGGAACTCGGAAGTGGAATCTGACCCTCAAGATATATAATTATTATTGTGCGGTAATATTCTACAACCCATGAGGAAGCTGCTGACCAATATCACCGATAGCAGCCTGCTGTGCTATTGTAAATAAAGCGAGCAATGTGTTCTATGCCCTGGGTAAAGCTAATTTCCAGAGGAACTAGATCTGGTGCACTCACTTAGGGTATTCAATCAAAATGGTGTTGGATTAACATTTTCTTTTAATTTAATTTTAAACGTAATCATAGATTTTATAACAATGAACCTTCTTAATGTGGTTTTCAGATCATACAAATTACTTTACACAATATACATGTTCGAACCAAATCGATTTGTATATATTTTGTTAACAGATATCTTCTGAAAACAAAACATCCTGAAAACAAAGCATCAAAACTTTTGGTAAAATTAAATCTAATCTAATTACTCTTAATCAAAAGTAGGTACACAACCCAACAAAGCCATGTATTTGTCATCTACATAATACATTGCAGAAAAGTATAGCGTCATTGAGCAGATCAAATTAAAATTATTATCATATGTTTGAAGCAGTTAAATTCGCGTTAAAAACAACTCCTGAAAAGGGAACATATCCAAAAATACCATGCTAAAATTAAGTTCTGAAAAGAAAATCTAATTACAGTTTTCAAAAAAAAAAAAAAAAATATGTAAAACATCAAACAAAACCATGTAACATACAAGGCATGGCAGAAATACGATCAGATCAAGCAGATCAATTTGCAACTCTATCATTATCATCATTACAAGTACCATCGAACGGGAATTTCTTCTCTACGTGATAGAGATAACATGTTTTTTTGCAAATCTAATTCAACTTAACACAGAAGCATGGGTTGCTCTAAAATTCTTGTTACTATACATATTGGTTTGTTTCTATGATATTGTGCCGCAAGTACCGTAGGATCACAGCTGCACTGCCAATTCTTGTAATCATGCGCCTCTGCTACTCCATCAGTGGTGTCGTGTATAAGCAAGAGCTATAAAAACGACAATCTGACTGATCACGATCTCTTTTTGCACTTGGCCTCGCTTGGGTTTTCGACTGGTATATCAACTACTAAAAATCATTTCTGGACTCGACGGAAATAAACACATCTTATTTCGGGTCTCGACTGAAGATAAGATAACACTTTAGGCCGGGTCTCGACTGACTTAAAGAATATTATCTCGGGTCTCAACTGAGATAATTTTTTAATAATAACCATTTCTCGTATTTCGGGTCTCGACTGAAGATAAGATAACCCTTTAACCCGAGTCTCGACTGACTTAAAGAATATTATCTCGGGTCTGGACTGAGCTAATTTTTTAATAATAATCATTTCTGGTCTCGACGGAAATAAACACATCGTATTTTGGGTCTCGACTGAAGATAAGATAACACTTTAAGCGGGGTCTCGACTGACTTAAAGAATATTTTCTTGGGTCTCGACTGAGATAATCTTTTACTAATAATCATTTATGGGCTTGATGGAAATAAACACATCTTATTTCGGGTCTCAACTGAAGATAAGATAACACTTTAAGCCGGATCTCGACTGCCTTAAAGAACACTACCTCGGGTCTCGACTGAGATAGTGTATTACTAACAGTAACACTATAAACTATAACACTATATAAACAATATAAATCTATCCTTTTAAACACATTTTCATCATTATAATTTCTGTTTCTTTCATTTTCAACACATTAGTTTCTTAATTCATCCATTCTATTATTAGTGCATTCATATCTTCCTATAACAAAATATTGATCAGAGCTTTGATTACTATACATGTGTTGTGATATCCACAACCCATAAATTTCAAATTTACTTCTCTTTCCCAAAAAGTATCATAAACAAATTTCGTATTTCTTTCGCTGAGGAAATTATTATCTTCAAGTGTAACAAACTCCACATGACTTTGTCACACAAATATTTTAAAATTTCCACTTGAAAAAAAAACGATAAATTAAATTCATGCGTAACAAAACCCAAAAGATTTTGTTACACATTTCATTTCACACGCTGCATAATTTGTATGTGATAATTGAAAAACAATTTCAACCACTCAGCAAAATGTACACGGTCTTATCGCGCGGCAAAGAAATTCTTGCTGACACGACAAGCACCGCGCAAGTTTGAGGCAATCGTAAGGATCTCAACTCGAAGAGTTGGGATATCGTCGTGATCAAGACTAGATCAGCGCGGGCACACGGAATGTAAAATTGTACGTTAAAAAGTATACTTTAAAATTTAAAAGTGTTTGATTAAAAAAATTAGTTTATCTATTCACGGAAAAGTTTTTGAATAAAGAAATATAAAATAAATGCGTATATCTAATCATTGTTTTAATCCGAAAAATAAACGCTATTTACCTGAAAGAAAGTCCCTGCTCCCGCAAGTCGCTCCTCTCAATCTGAAGGCACGGCGACGTGACGTAACACATAATATATACAATATATTCTTACATTTATCTTTTGTGACATAATATGTGGTTTTGGAAGAGTTTAAGAAACAATATTAAGCAAAAAAACACAAATTTTTCACTTCTTTTGATTGTTTTCTTTATTCGATGTTCTCTTCCACAAATAAAGATAAAAAAATACTTTACTTAGATCTATACCGTGGTTTCGGCTGTTTGTGCTATTCTGTAGAAGGTCTTACCTCGCTAAAAATTAAATTAAAATTAAGTTTTCATTAAATTGACTCGGTAAGTGTGGTTGGTGAATAGCTTTAATTGAAAATTTATTTAGTTTTGCTTAGTAAATACGACCCTAAGCATTTCAAAGAAATGAATATTCTTCTAAAATGTGTTATATCTTTTTCAATGAATTTATAACAAATTTTCCTATACGTAGGTAATATTTTTCCCATTTAACTTCTTTTCTTTTAATTCTTATTTACTTTATAACTTATTTATTTAACCCGTTTTTTTAACTCAAGTTTTTCACATTTTGTTTTTCGTTCCTTTCTTTACACTTTTGGTTTTATTTTCCTGCTTACTTTTTAGTTTTCGATTTTTAACTTTAAACATTTATTAATTGTCTTTAGATATTTCTTAGGCTCCGGGAAATAAGGTGAAATAGGACCCAAAAAGTTTGGGTCTAATTTCCTAATGAAATAAGGCCCGAAAATAAATGTGAAATAAAACCCAAAGTAGGTGCACAAAGGTCCAATAAAAAAGTGAACCAGAGCCCAAAATTCAGATGAAGAGAACAAGGAAATGAAATCAAGCTCAGAATATTGATAATGATGTGTGTAAAGTATTAACACGTTGGGCGGGTGAAGGAGGAGCGTTGGAGCGGCGCTTTCTCGCGTTGGGGCGGCGCTTTTAGCATTGATATTCGATTTAAAGTAAGAACGTGTCGTGCAACGTGTTCTTACATTAAATCGAATATCAATGCACTGGCGCCCTAAGCCCCTTGCCGCCGCCCCCCCCCCGCTCGAAACCTACGCGCGACGGGTTAGTACTTTACACACATCGTTGGGAAATATTTCCTTCATTTTCTGAAATGATTTTTGGGCATTATTTCATCAGGATAAATTTTGTCTCTTGGGCTTTATTTCATTTACGACTTGTGGATTTTATATCATTATGATTTAACGTCCTAAACCGATAAGTGAAATAAAACCCAAAAGTGTGAAATAACACCCAAAAATTTTGGACATTATTTCATATTTGACACGTTAAAATTTATATGGAACTTTTGGGACTTATTTCACTTATCACTTTCGGGCGTTATTTCGTTGGGCGTTATTTCCCGGAGCCCATTTCTTATTCTTTTAACTTTTCTTTCTATTTCTTGTCAAGGAATATTTCTTATTATTTTCTTTTTGTAAACTTCTCTTTCTTTAAAATCCCTTATTCTTTTTACTCTTTTTCCAAGATTTTTTTTAAATCTCACTATACAGGGTGTCCCGTATGTGGTCTGGCACCCGAATGCTATGGATAGCTCATGCTTAGACAAACAAAAAATTGTATTGGTGGGGGGAGGGAAATGTTAACGGTTTCCGAGATAACGGGACTTTAAGATATTTGGGTATGTTTTTATAGATCACCCTGTAACTTCGAACGTTACACCCTATGATGATGATTTAAACTGGTAGATAGATAATCTTTGGGCGTTTCCAATGGTCTATACATTTTTTGCTTCACCCTTTCCGTTTTGAAGTTATGGCTCAACAAATTTAAAATTTCGGAATTTTTACTCGTTTTTTTTATTTAACTACTATGTGTATCAAAAAAACACGTCATCAATATCAATTTTTCATACTGAATTTAAAAAGCCCAAAAGCTTAGCTTTAATATGACCTATCACACTCTGTACCCAAAATGTAACCCTTTTTACGTTTTTTGCACTTTTTCTTAAGCATATCCAGCGAAAATGGCTGAAAAAGGTCACTTCCAAAAGACAATTGCCTACTTTCTGGCACTTATTGAACTTTTTGAGCCATTTTCGCTGGATTTGCTTAAGAAAAAGTGCAAACGGGCAGAAAGGGTTACATTTTGGCTACAGAGTGTGATAGGTCATATTAAAGCTAAGCTTTTGGGCATTTTAAATTCAATATGAAAAATTGATATTGATGACGTGCTTTTTGATAAAAATAGTAGTTAAATAAAAAAAAATGAGTAAAATTTTAAATCATTATCATAGAGTGTAATGTTCAGAAGTTACAGGGTGATCTATAAAAACATACCCAAATATCTTAAAGTCCCGTTATCTCGGAAACCGTTACCATTTCCCTCCCCCACCCATACAATTTTTTGTTTGTCTAAGCATGACTTATCCATAGCCTTTAGGTGCCAGACCAGATACGGGACACCCTGTATATTCTTTTTTTAACAATATTTCCTTACCTTTTCTGTTTTATCCCCGTTTTCTTCATTTTACTTGGACATTATATTTCTTTATTATTATTCCTTTTTCTTTAACCTTAGTATTTTATTATATATATTTAATTTTTTTTCCACCCAATTTCTTTTAAATAGGTACTCCCTACTTTTTTTTCTCCAATATATATTTCTCTGACTTTGTACCTTTTCCTCTTCTTTTATAAATATTATGTTTTCTTTCAGATAGCTACCTCTTTTTATTGCATCAATTCTCTAAGAGCCCCAATTCCTGGGTCATAACCGTTCTTATAAGGTAAGTAAGGTCGGCGAGGCTTGCCGTAATATTTTGCCTATCGGTCCTATTTCGGGCTAGTGCTACCGTACCTGTTTGAGAAATATATTTTGGTAGCTTTAACTTGCCCTTTTGGGGCAAGATCCCCTGAGCTCGCCATCGATGCAGATGGAAGTTAATACTACCATTATGGTCGCACACAGGTCGTGTGGAAAACTTACGTGGTCTGCGTTGTTCACTCGGAGAGCTTGGTACTTTTACAGGATAGACTCTTACATTAGCGATGCAAAGTCTATCTTTCAGACTATGCAAGTCTATCTTTCAGACTATTTCCGCTGTGTTCGTGATATCTGTGCTGGGTCCTAGGCCCTTCGGTAGATCCTTCGATTATAAGCTTGTTGAGCCCCAAACTGCAAGATTCGATGCTTTCTGTTATTTCTATCCTCTATCCTGGCCTGAAATGGATTTCCTTGACTGCTGCTTTGCCAAGCTGTAAGTTCCACTGGGCCATAAGATGCGAAATTTTTACAAAACGCACTTTCTTGCATGCCTTTGCTGGCATCTTGTATCCACAACTTCATATTTACGCAGTCGATAATAGCTCTGTCACTGAGGAGATCCATTCGAAGACTGGGATTGAGTCCCTATAACTAATGGCATTAAATTTGCAGGCATGCACCTCACAAGTGCTTATGGAGCTCCTATCGGATCCGAAGAGCTCTCCAAATTGAATTTTGTGATATGTTTGTTTTCATTATCCTATTAACTTTAATTATGCTACATGTGGATCCAGTATCTATTACAAGCCTTAACTTACCTCGTTCGGCAAAATTGGCAATAACGTTCCTCCCCTGTTAGACTGAATCTTCAACTAATTCCTTCTTGAATATCTGCGATTCTGACATGATGTGTACGGTATGGGTGCTTCGTGCCCATATTGTTGGCATTCTATACAGAAGAGTAGTTTGTGGTACTCTCTCGCGAAGTATCCTTGCTGCCCGCAATGACTGGGTCTATGCCCATATGCTCTTACAGGAAATCCTCTGTAAGATTCTGCCTGAATTGGCTGCTTTAAATAAGAACGGATTTTGGTGAGGTTCCGGTACATCTCCGTCAAAGTAGTCGCTTCTCTATCCTTCCTGTGACCCCTATTTCTTGGTACCCTGAGCTTAAGTCTTATCGCGTCCTTTTCATAATATTCTGCTTCTGCTCCTACCGCCTCTAATGAGTCAAACTTTTGTCCTCTTAGGTGAGTCTGTATAGCCTGATTGCTTGCTCCAGCTTTAAATGTTGCTATAGCATCCGCTTCCAACCTCGCCAATATTCCTCCACCTTTATCTGGGTATTTCACAGAAACAGCACTTTTAATATGATCCAACAGCTCCTGCATTCTATAGGCAAACTCCCTAATGGCTTCTCCCGATCTTTGTCCACATGCTAACATTTTAAAGCGTAACTCACAAAACCTTTTAGTGGCATGTATGCAGATCTTATTGCTTGTTGCAAAGATTCGAAGTCCATCGGTTCCTGGGAAATTATCAGATAGTCAGTCGGTATTTTACACATTTCATGAAAACACATTTTTACGCAGTCTCCATTAGGCCATAGAGACCTTTCCAACAACACAGAAATCGATACAGCTCCTTCGCTAATTTTGGAGATCTTTCCCCAGAAAACATTGACACGTATTTTGACACCATATCCGAAATTTTATCATGTACATTGGCCATGTAGCTGATTCTTTAAGAAATTCCTTAAATTCTTCACTTGACAAACGTTTCTCTAATTCTCCTGTGACTATACACTTAATTATATTTTTTCACAAACCAAACCAATTACTTTGAAAAAGATACGCAAACATTTGACTTTTTTTAAGCGTTTCCACAAATATCCTTCTTGATTCATCTTTGCGGAACACTCTCCTACTTCACACGACTCTTAGTACCTGATTACCCGCGGTTACGATCAACGTTTCTACGAAAACGTGACGTTGAAAACTTAATTGTTTACGTAAATAGAAAAACGTTTTAAAATTATTAGTTTCTTATAAATTGAAATCACACTCGAAATTTAACAAAACCTCACTCAGTGACACACACACTTTTACCTTTATCTTCACATAAAATAATTTAATACTTCAATTTTTCTGCAATAGGTATATGGAAAACAAATATTTGTTAATACCTGAAAAAACGAAAGAGAATTAGACCACTTTAAAACCTAAAAAAAAAAAAGCAAAATACAATCTCACCCAACAAAACAAACTACAAAAAAGTTATTTCATTTTAAGCAACATCTAGTATAACTAATTCAAATTTTTCACAATTTCCTCATTCACCAAAACTAATTGCCTACTTTCATCCATTTTCTACTTATCAAATGTAAGAGATTAGATTTACTTGCGTGTGGCTGATGTTTTCAATTACGGCTTACTTTAAAACTCTATTTTAACACAATAAAAGTTATCACTTATTAGCAACTACTTTTACGTTATTTACCTTAGACGAAAATTCCACCGATTCATTCACAAACAATAGCACAAAGAGAAAAAATCATTACATCAGATACATGAATCACTTACTTAAATTTTGCCCCTAGAATACTCTGACAAACTTTCATACTGCATGCTCAGAGTAAAACAGCTTATCATATAGATGTTGAGGATAATACAAGTCGACTTCGAATATGTATCCAGTTGGAGAATCATCGGGAATTTTAAAAACATCAATATTGGGAGTATCAACCCATTTGAATCTTCCAGTTTGTAGATGCTGTGACATGGCCCATCCATAAAGGTTATTTTCATCATAATACATCAGGTATCTCTCTTTTCATCAGGCTTAAAATGAACCATATATTTATTATTTGCTTTGCTATATCTGCTGGAGCTTTGACTTATACCACACCGAATACCTCTCTCCCATGTTAGGCATGGCATGGTGTAATAATGAACTGGTTCTAAATTGTATGTCTTCATGCACACCTCTCGAAAGTTCTCAAACACATCGGCCAATACATCAGTTTTAAGGTAGATCTGAATATTCACGTGTTTGTATTTCAAATATCTGCCAGACCTTTTCAGCATGATTGTAGTCTTCAGGAGATATAGCACTGTCACTCACTTTATTGAAGAATGCTTCCTGTGTTGGTAAGTTCCGGAAATCCAATTTTCCCAATCATCAATAAAGTCGTACGGGAAGACACCTTTGCGTGTAAGAAGTTTAATAGTGTCATCATACAACCCTTGCCATAGTGCTCTTGTAGAATTTAATTTATCCATTGGCTGCAATGATGATAGCTTATCTAAAGATTCTGCCATAAAACGGAAGGAATCGATGAATCTGAATTTTATTCGGCTGCCATCGCTGCCTTCCACGTGCTTGGTGAACGAAATGTATTTTTCCTATTTATCGGAACGAGATCCACTTTTCCTGGGAAAGATGTAGCTATGTCCTTAATTATGAAATGGGCATCATATCCGGATAAATTATAGAAAATGGCTGAAACTATGGAGCAATCCTGATGGATGAAATTACATGCACTGTGCGCTGGCCTCGGTATTTTCCTGTTGAAAGAAATTATGAAAAAAATGATTGAAATTATGATTCTCAGTACTTACCTGTTAAGTGGCAATGCTTCCGGACTCGTTCTTCATCCGCTGCAAACGTTTTTTCGCATATATGCCAGGAAGTATTTTTCACGTGCGAACGCCTTTCCTCTTTAGTTAGTGGATCCATTGGTCTGATGTTGAGTTTTTCCTGTACAGCAATGGATACAATCGTAGAAATAAGAAAAACAAGAAGAATCATGTAGTACATCAAAAGTGAAACGCTTTTGCATTCAACTGAGATTGTGCGATGCCTCCACATAAGCTCCTAATTTTATATTTGAGTGAAAAGATTTTTATTTTGCATACTTGTGGGCATTTATGATTTAATGATTAGTTTGGAGAAATCGTTCCTTTTTTCTTTCATTACACATACATTTATCCAGCTCTTATGATGCTGTGATATTCGTGTGTGTTGTACTCCAAAGCATTTCGCTATGTGCAAATGCAGAGCAGTAGGATTGCATTGCATGGCGAGATTTTAGATTTGCCTGTTGGATTTTTCATACAATTTTTTTGCAACTTATAAAATGTTGCGGGTGAGGAGCGGCAAGGGTCGAACGAAATGAGTGCGCATTGCGCACTGTGGTACCTTATTGCTTGGGCAAATTTTATTTTAGTGAACCTGGTCATCAAATAAAACTCTTCCGAGAATTCTGATTGTAATGTACCATATAATTTTTGTATGTTCACACTTTGTCAATAATTACCATTTTATTAACTAGAGAACTACATAGATACATTAGAGAGTTAGATTTAAATTTACCGGGTTGAGCGATGTCTGGTAGTATTTCCATTTCAATTTCGCATAAAATTTTTGCATGTTTCAAGGAAACTAACTAATTCAACAAGATTAGGACAGTCGGAATTAGAATAATCGGAAAATTCTTAGGGTGACACATTGTGTTTATTTAAGCTTAGCAACAAAGCAAGGAAAAGAGTGTGCACCGTTTTGTCTGTCCGCATCTAAGGTAGTGCTGAAACAATTAGTATGAAAGAACTGTTGATGATATAATTTCGGAAAGAATAAAAAAATGAAAAAAGGAAACAAGTAAAAAAGCTGGAATTAGTGTAAGACTAATTCTTGTGATACCCTAGATGAATGCTGTATGTAATTTCTTATCGTCCATCTGTGCAAGTTTGTTTTTGAAGTGTTTTTTCGCATATATTTCAAATACGGTTCGCCGGTTATAACCAATTTCATAAGATATTATATTTTACTGAAGTTTCCAGGAAGGTGTTGCTCGATTTAGCCCATTTTGAAATTATATTTACTTTTACTTATTCTACTTACCACTTGCAAAATTTCTGCAGTGACCGCGTTATGGAGTTATCGTGAGGACGGACAGACGGACCGACAGACGGACATGCAAAAATCAAAATAACTTTTAATATTGTGCGTGGGTGTCCAACCCATATTGCTCTACTAGCATTAATTCTGTGCGTTACAAACCAAATGACAAACTTAGTATACCCTTTGATTTCATCTAGGGTATAAACAGTATTTCCAAGTGACCGCAGAGGTAACTGTCTCCACTCGTTTTTATTTAGAGGGGTGTCGCCTGTAGCCCTAATCCCCTTTTGTCCCTTTTAATTGTTATCACTCTTGAATTATTTTTAATTTTGGGGGAATTTTGTTGACATTTTCGGTCTTAAAACTTTTTTCCGATTCCCAGATACAATATTTTCTCAGAAAAATAATGAGGAAATAATCTAACATCGTCATATGATGTTGAGAACAAGTGTTTTCAGCTGAAAACCAGTTGGAAAAAGCTGGCAAATTATTAGTTTCAGAAACACATAAATTCAAAATTTTTAATTTTATATTGTTTTGGTGGGGATTTTGACCAATTTGTGTTTTAAATATATTTAAATGAAGTTTACAATTTAGTTTAGGGGAAATTTTATGGATTAGGAAACCTACAAAGTACCTCAAAGAAGGATCTTCAAACAAAATATCCTCATCAAATACAGCATATTCGCTGTTGCCAAAGTTGTCATCTGCCTCTGAAATATCCTCGCATGTTTCAGAGATTTCAGAATTTCTTTCAGTGATTTTGGCATTGATATCATCTACCATGGAACTAGTAAGCATTTCAATATTGCTGATGGCCTAGCCAAAAGAGGAGCGGAAACTCCCTTTGTCGGACCGGAGCCATTCTGTGGCACATCAAAGTGCTACCTCAAAGCTGCCCTAAATAACTGGGAGAACAAACAAAAATCCCTATACTGGGAAAGGCTACAAGGACTTCGTCAGGCAAAAAAGTTTATCGACACCTCTGGAGGAAAAACAAAAGAACTATTACTCCTCAAGAAAACAGAGCTCAAAATAATTACAGAACTCTTCTCAGGCCATTGCCCCTTGAGGTATCACCTTAACAAGATGGGCTTGGCTGAGACTTCATCCTGCCGCTTTTGCCAGGATGCTCATGAAACCTCGGAGCACCTGCTCTGCAACTGCGAAGCATTGACCAGGCGGAGACTACTCCATCTCGAACATGGTTTTCCTACACCTAACTACGTACGGAACCTCAATCCCAGAAGGATCCTAGACTTTATTAACAGTCTGAACCTAGAAAGGGAATAAATTCAACGGGGACTCACAATAGATCTTTTAGGTCGCGGTGATTGCGAGGCTGACGCCTACACACCCCTCTACGAATCTAATCTAATCTAAGCATTTCAATATCTATTAAAAAGTCTTCACTATCCCCTTGACAGTTTGTATCACTAGACGGAGATAACAACTTATATGATATTATTTTGGCAAAAATGTGATTAACACTATAGAAAGATGGATTCCTATTAAATCCACCTCTACTTCGAACTAAAGAGAAAAAGTTTTCAATTGGGTCTTGATTTAATTTGTATGTCAAAAGAAATGGATGATTTGGATACTTTGCAAATATATCTTCGGATAATAATATACTTTGAATTATACCTTTAATCCAATAGGTTTGTCTGTCACCCTTAAATTTTATATTTTCGAAATATTGTATCATTTCGTCTAAGTATTTGCTAACTTCATTGTCTTTCCTTAGGCCGCATTTGTACATATTCCGATTAAAAGGAGCCTTACTATTAAAACAATCAAACAAGTTGTTGACTTTCTTGAAAAATATTGCAGTAGATTCCACAAATGGATCAGTCTCGGGGCTAAAAGCTTTTAACTCATTCGCTGTTTTTATTGCGGCACTGCATGTATGACTGAAAACTTGGGTTGCATACGAAACTTTCATCTTTTGCCAGCTGTTTGGCATAACATGTTTGGACGTTATTTTGCAATACATCCTTGTTGAATTATTTTTTTCTACATTGTATAATTCTTGTACGCATTTCCATGTAACGATACCTTAAGTGCATGTTATGTTCTTTTTTAATAGAGTATTTCTTATAGATTTTACTAAATGTGGGAAGTCGAAATTCACAAAAAATTTTCTATTACTATGGAAAAAGAAGGGTTTATCTGGTGTTACATTTAATCGGTTGAAACAGTTTTTGTTATTTGAACCCTGGTCGCATGTAATATTTCTTACACGTATTCCAATACTTTGACAGTAATTTATATTGTCAATGAATTTGTTCTTTAGAGTTTCCCCAGATATTGGACATTCAGTAGCAAAAAAGCTTATAACATATTTATAGTTCGAAAATATTCCGCGGACCATGAAAACAGATATATATTTTGCAAGCTTGTCATTTTTGTAATTATCAACATCAAGATATCCAACAATTTCATCAAATTTTATGTCGTACACTAATTCTCGCTTTATAGCCATTTCATCGAATATAAGAGATGCCTCTTTCATTGCTGTGGTCCAGTCACATAATAGTTTTTTCAAATTTTCTGTAATTGCTACATTAAAGCCAGGTCTAATATTTTTAATTGGTTGCCAATGATTTATGGAACAAACTGCCGGAAGTTTTAAATTCAAAACATTTCTTAAGTATCTATAAGCGGATGGAGATTTGTAATGAATATGTAACGACAAATTCTTTTGCTTTTGACTGTATTGAACTGCCTTTCCATTCGATAAAATCATTTTAGATGATGTTTCAGCATGTGAACTAATATTTTGCAGAGAATCAATAATCATTGATAAATATGTTTCTTTATTTTAGCGCGTGATTTTATTTCTCATTAATAGGGTTTTTGATTTAAACTTACTTATTCTATTTTTTAGCGAGCTTATCTTTTTGCTTTTCTTTAGCATCTTGTATTTAGTTGCAAGAGCAGCATATTTAGACCGATAGAAACTAACAGACTTCTCTGACTTTAAACAAGAACTACATGTTTCCTCTGGTATCTCTTCATCTGGATTTAAAAAATTGAAAGGCTCCATAAAAGGAAGGTCTTCAAGCATGAATTCATTCTGCGGAATAGAACGTCGTTCATAAGTTTTTCCCTCAAACCGAACAGGTATATGGTCTTCCGGAAAATCTAACGAATGCGGATCATAGTCAATATTTAGTGAGGGAACAATACCTTTTTTTAATCGTTTCTTAGCAATATCGTTAGCGGCAAAATGACGGGAACAGAAATACACATTTTTAGCACTAGGTAAATTATTGGTAAGATTGCATCCTCTAATCCATTTATCGAATTCGTTAGTATTTTTGGAAGGAATATTAAAATATTTCAAATTCACATTATCCCGTTTTTTTTCACCACACGACTCGACTACACACTTTACACCCCAAAGTTTTCTCGTTGCCATATTTTAAAAGTTTATAAGTTCAAAATTCAAATGAAAAAATTATAAATTTCAAGCGAAAATCCAAAACTTCTAAGTAGGTACATACCTACCTGTTCACTACAGATATAAGACAAACATTTATTTATTTTTAATTATAAGGAAATCAATTATAATTTGAAAAGTAAACACCCAGTATTAAAATAAGAATTCTTTGGAATTCAGATAGTTAGAAAAATGATTTAAAAAAATTATATCACTACACTACACTTGTTTTTTTATATTCGCCACAATAATACCTCTGATCACTGCTATAAAGCGCATTTACATAACGATGTACAGATCACAATTAAAATTTTCAAATGTCCTTTTCTATTTTTCTCTTCAGCTAAAGGGCAGATCCTAATGAAAACGCAAAACAACAAACAACAAAAAATATAAAAATTATCTGGAAAGCATCTACAATTTCCTTGTGCAATATAAGCTATAAAATATGTACATGTATATTGATACCTGTGATGAGCCTAGTCAAAACCCTCGAGAATACTTCACAAGCCATGAAACAGACTCCCTCCCTACCACATGCGAGGCCCAACGTAGTCCTTACATTCTAAAATATTTGCAGTGTTCTTATGTAAAAGTGACAAAAGTTTGATTTGAATAGCTCCTCTGCCCTAAACTACTATTCACACAGAAAAATGGCGTTCTGTTAATCTCAAGCTTGCTTTCTTATCGTCCGAACCGTAATAAAATTTTCATATCTTTCCTAACAAAAATTTATCTTTACCAAATGGCTACGATTCCTGAAACAAAAATTCTCAGTGCTGAGTAATCATTGTAATGTCGCTGTGCCGTCATGGCATGCCGTGGGCTGATGATATCGAATGTAGCTGCCTACAGGTTCGGACTACGGCTGCACATACGCACATGCAATTATCACTCAGCAGAGCGGTATTGAGTGTAAAATGGTAAGGTTACTTTGTGATAAAAATTATTTTATTATTTTGTTAAGTAAGGTATATAGGCACTGTAGCCTTTGGGAAGGTAAGCAACCAAGCTGTAAATTACTAGAAGACTATTTTCCTGTATGGATAGTAGTTTAGGCTCTATGGCATATATAAATCCAATGTTTAGCACTTTTCCATAAGTATCAATATAGAACATTTTAGAAAACGGACTAAGCACGCACACATATAGATTTCTGTCTCATGGCCTGGGACAAAACCCTCGAGAATACTTCACAAGCCATGAAACAGACCACCTCCCTACCACATGCGAGGCCCAACGTAGTCCTTACATTCTAAAATATTTGCCGTGCTCTTATGTAAAACTGACAAAAGTTTGATTTGAATATCTCCCCCGCTCTAAACTACTAATCATTCAGAAAAATGGTGTTCCGATAATCTTATGATTGCTTTCTTATCTTCCGAACCGTAATAAAATTTTCATACCTTTCCTAACAAAATTATTTAAAAAAATTTATCTTAACCAAATGACTACGATTCCTCAAACAAAAATTCTCAGCTGAGTATTCATTGCAATGCCGCTGTGCCGTCATGGGATGCCGTGGGCTGATGATATCGAATGTAGCTGCCTACAGAATCGGACTACGGCTGCACACACACATACATTTATTACTCAGCTGAGAGCGTAAAATGGTAAGGTTACTTTGTAATCAAAACTATTTTATTATTTTGTTAAGTAAGGTATATAGTAAGTGTAGCCTGTGGGAAGGTAAGGGACCATGCTTTAAATTACTAGAAGTCTATTTTCCTGTATGGATACTAGTTTAGGCTCTATGGCATATATAAAGTCAATGTTTGGCACTTTTCCATAAGCATCAATATAGAACATTTTAGAGAACAGACTCCGAACGCACACATATAGATTTCTGTTTCATGGCTTGGGAAGTATTCTCGAGGGTTTTGCCTGGGAAGTATTCTCGAGGGTTTTGGCCTAGTAGTAGAAAAATTTATATCAAAATCGATCGATAGTAGGTCGACCTACCGACATGATTATGTGTGCATGGTTGCAATAGACAGATTCTCCTTCTTGCTTTAAAAATAAAAGCCCAAAGGTATGCAAAATAAAATAAATTTTCGGAGAAGTATAAAATTAGGAGCTTATGTGGAGGCATCGCACAATCTCAGTTGAATGCAAAAGCTTTTAACTTTTGATGTACTACATGATTCTTCTTTTTTTTTATTTCTACGATACAATCTTTTGCAACCCAAATGCAAACCATTGTTTACAAGTCTTTCTTCGATATGATCGGTAATATGAGAGTTTAGCATCATGTTTGCTGTGGAAGTAAAATCCTATGCTGTGAATTTCATGCTCCTGGATTCGCTAAGTATATTGGTCGTTTCCTTGAACCGGTTTCAATATCAATTCAAGATCTTCATATACACAAAACGGGATGGTATGCGATCATAATTTTTCCGTAGAGTAAAAGTAGACCAAACATCTATCACAAATGTGTCTTCTACCATTACATTTCGAAGTTTATTTTGATAAATGTGTGTGAAATATCTTTAATCCAGCTGAAATAATATCTGCTATTATCATCATCATCCATATCGTTCTTCATAGGATCATCATCCTTTGCATTATCATAGTTATCTTGAATCATTAGGTGATTTACATGGCGATCCATCTTGTGCTTCGTAAGTCTAACTGGAACAGTGGTGAAGGAACGCTCTTTCTCTAGGATGAATACGTTTATTGATAAATCGTTCTGGCCTTCAAATTGTTTAGTCATTTCACCATTGTTTAATCTGTTTGCACGTAATAGGAATTGTTATTCCAGTTAAATTTAGTGCAGTAGAATAATGCCGATATGATGAGGTCCAATGAGAGTTATTATTTTCAGGGTATAGTGCTGGTGTTACGGCCCACGCGAAGTATGCTTCATCATTATTTTTTACGTTAATGCAAGCTTGCTTAGAAGTAATATGCTTTGGTAGAGGTATATAAGAAGATCCTCGGAGCTGTTCAAATTTATTGATATGTACTGCTAAATGTATTACGGAATGCGGTGCCCACCCACTATTTTTTTCCTGGAACTCTTCTAGCTGTGAGTGTATTGGATCCAAAATGTTAACTTTATAAAACTCATTTAATTTATCTTCAACACTGATCGAAGCAGTTCTTGGTTGAAAATATTTAATGTCTTTTATTACTTCAATGTCTCCAGTTTACTTAACAAATTTACCACACAACGTTGTACTAACGTTTTAATGTATTCTTAATACGGTTCGTAAGTAATTTAGCGGTATCTTGCATATGTAGCTTAGGATCGATTTGTTTTATATTTACAATAACCCCTGCCCTAATTCTTTACCCAATCACTTTTTCTTACGCGAGTAGTTCTTCCACCTTGAAGGGGAGCTTTGATTAAGACTCTCATCGATTTAATTTGAGCAATACAGACCTTCAAATGTCGTTATATTACATTACGTTTTATTACACTCTTTTATAATATTGTTTTCATTCACTGAATTTGTTAAACACTCCATCACATCTTTTCGCAAGTTTTCAGTTATTGAAAAACTTTTATTTACTAGCGCGGTCGACATTTTTATTTTTTATGTACTATCTCGGAGATTCTTGACTGACTGATTGCTCTTAAGTTAAGTTTGTTCGCGCTTTTATAGGAGCGTCCGGTAAACATGAATGATCCTGCTACGTTCTAATATTTAAACAGGATGGAAAATTTTTGTAGGTGTTTACTTTATGCGAATTTGCTAAACAAAAAACATGTATAACTCAACTTAACTTTGTTTACTTTAAACGAATTTATTTACGCAAATGTGAGATGATATCGAATGAAATTGTTTACATGAGCGCATTTCATAAATGCTGATATCACTCGTTTTTATGAAGGAACGAATAAATACTAAGAGCAACTATAAATAATATATACGGAAAAAAATCAATATATTTATTCATTATTATATTATAAAATAATAGTAGTTGTTCTATGGGGTTACTGGCCCACTGTTTTTGCTTCCAGGATTTCGCCACAGATGGCGCCACCGTAGGTTTGTGTCTATTGGTTTGTGTCTTGGATACATCATTGCGCCTTGGGTGCACCGTTGTGTCTTGGGTGCACCATTGAGTCTCGACTAGCGGGATTAATCGGTACTATCGGGATGTATCATTTGATCTTGACTGCACCCTAACGGCATTAGCCGGTACTACCAACATGCTCCGGTACTACGGTTTTCTTGGATAGATATGTGGTGCGCCTAAATGTAGGCTTTTGGTTTTGAACTAATATTAGTAATAATTAAAGTTAACGCTAGGAAATATTTGTTCATGCCAATGGATTCTAGATGGTTGGGGTGGGGATATTAGGGGGGACGAAATTTTCATCAGAAATCCTCTACGGGCTCTGGTTTTCGAGATATTAGCGTATTAATATTTCAAGTTATTTTTGCTCATGGAAATGGATTCTTGGCGGTGTGGGGTGGTAAGGGGAACGAAATTTTCATCACAAATCCTCTACGGGCTTTGGTTTTCGAGATATTAGCGACATTTGTTCAAACAATTAGCTAATTGGCAATTATATAATTACTAATTGGCAATTAGCAGCTTGGTTGGTAATTAGCTAATGTAATTAGTAATGTGGTGTGATGCGTTTTACTGGAATTCTCATAAAATAAACAAATTTAAGTAATATCAACGCTTGCTGTAAATATTTAATAGAAAACTTCAACTTTTAAGGTAAAAATATGGTTGCTGTGAGATGTATTGACACACTTTCTTTTGCTGAAAAAACTGTTGTCAAACCAAATTAAATTTCAATATTTATTCACATCAAATTAATTATTTATTTCTAAATCTTAAGTTATAAACTTTTTCTCTATGTTCTATATTCAAAATTGGTAGCAATATAAGTGAAGTTCTATGAATCCTATCTTGGAAACGAAAGCGATCCAGAGCATATGTCTCCCAAGTTCCTTTTCTGGGTTCATATTCAATTACATAAACTTGTGGAGCACTAGTACTAAATGTAACTTTCATTATCACTAATAATTTAGAAAATATTAATAATAAAAACTAGTTTCACATTATTGATTTTTTATTTAACGATTATAATAACTAATTGGGTACAAATTTTCGTCATGCTGAACAAATTCAATTTTGTATGAACGTCCGATTGCTCCTTTATTGATTACGAAGAAGTCTCCCTTGGTGTTTATTTCATTCAAAGAGTCCTCTGAAATTCTGCTGTACCTCGAAGGAAGAAAAAGATGGTAGTTTTCCAATTCGAGAACCACACGCTCTCCAAATGCAGTTTTGCATCGCCTTGCTGCAACAACCTTATATTTCTGGCCTAGCTCCATTTGGGATGTCTTCAGGGTTGGTGAGTACTGCTCCAGCTTCTTTAGTTCTTCCATTGCGCCAGCCATTGTTTTACCTAAGTCGTTGTTGCTTCCTTGAATTCCAAAATAAAACTGATTGCAAATTTGATTCAGCTCCTCAATTTATAGTCATGATTCCAAAACAAGTTTAATCCTGTTTAAAGCAAAATTGCAATATCAGCACATTAAGCTGAATGATTCATGTAATTTGATTCCACACTTCCTGTAAGCAACCCAATTCCAAGAATTTTACTGATCGAAATGTTTCATTGGAATTCGTAAACATCCTGTTGTAAACAAATTTAAGCAATATAGCAATATCAGCAAATGATTCATGTTTATTCTACTGACCGAAACGTTTCATTGGAATTCGTAAACAAACTTTCACATCCTGCTGTAAACAAATTTAAGCAATATCAGCAAATGATTCATGTTTATTCTTTTCATATAATTTGATACCACACTTCCCGTAGGCAGCCAAAAATTTTATTGTTCCAAGAATTTTACCGATCGAAACGTTACATTGGAATGTAAACAAATTTTCACATTTTCATGTATGCATTCATGTAAACAATCTTATTTGCAAATTCGACCAGCAGAATAAAGTAATCAAATTAATTTGAGTGGTTTTCTTATCGTGTAATTCGATATCATCTCAGCCTGTAAGCAAATTCGTTGGAATTCATCCTGTGCAATGATTATTGTAGCAGCAGGATCATTCATGTTTACAAACCGTTGCTATAAAAGCGCAAGCAAACTCTTGGGGAGCACCAGTCAATCTAAGTGATTCAAAGTTTTAGTGTTGAATAAAACAAATTAAAAATGTCTATCACAGTAATAAATGAAAGTTTTTCATTAATTAAGAAATTGCGAGAAGATGTGTTGAAGTGTTTAAGTGATGCAAATTTTTTGAATAAAAACAATATTATTAAAGAGTGCAACATAAACATTCGTAAATATCAAGCAGCATTTCGGAAGTGTAATAAGAATTCTATGAAACAACATTTGCACAGCTGTATTGCTCAAATTAAATCGTTGAGAGTGTTAATCAAAGCTCCCCATTGAGGTGGAGGAATTAATCAACGATTAATAAGAAGTGATCTTGTTAAGTGGGAAGAAATAAAAACAGCATTCGTAGGTAGAATTAGGGCAGGTGTTATCGTGAATATAAGCCACCTAGATCCTAAGTTACTTATGGGAGATGATTCCAAATTACTTGCTCTCCGCATTAAGAATACATTAAAACAACAATATCATATTAAAGTTGCTACAAAGTTTTGCGGTGAGTTTATTAAAGAAACTGGTGATAATGAAGTTATTAAAGACATTAAGTACTTCCAAGCAAGAACTGTCCCAATCAGTGTGGAGGATAATTTGAATGAGTGGTATAAATTAAATATATACGACCCAATACTCACTCAACTAGAAGAGTTTCAAGAGAAAGATAGTGGTTGGGCTCTGCATTCTATAATACATTTAGCGGTGCATATCAACAAGTTTGAACCGATTTGGGGATCATTTTATATTCCTCCGCCGAAGGAGATTGCGTCAAAGAAAGCTTGCATCAATGTACAAAATAATGATGAAGCATACTTCGCGTGGGCCATAATCTCAGCGCTATACCCTACAAATGCTCATTCTGAAAGGATCTCATCATATCCACATTATTCTACTGTGCCAAATTTAACTGGAATAACATTTCCCATGACACTTAAGGAAATTACACAATTTGAAGACCAGAACGATTTATCAATAAACGTGTTCATCCTAGAGAAAGAGCGTTTCTTCACCACAGTTCCAGTTAGACTTACGAAACACAGGATGGAACGACATGTAAATCTCTTAATGCTACAAGATGACTATGACCAGGATGATGATGAAGATGATGATTATGATGCTGGCAGATATCATTTCTGCTGGATTAAAGATCTTTCACGCCTTTTTTTATAAACAAACTTCAAAAAGAAAGAGCAGAAAGTATATATGCGACAGATGTTTGTTCTACTTTTACTCTGAAGAAAAATTAACATCACACACTCCCGAATGCGAGAAACAAAACGACTGTAGGATTATGATTCCCTCAGAGGAAAAGAAATGGTTGGAATATAAGAATTATAACCATAAGAATCCAGTCCCGTTTTGTGTGTATGCTGATCTTGAATCAATATTGAAGCCGATTCAGGGAAACGATCGAAATACACAGCGAATTCAGGAACATGAAGTTCACAGCATAGGATTCTATTTCCACTGCAAACATGATGCTAAGCTCTCATATTACAGAGCATATCGAGGCAAGGACTGTCAACAATGGTTTGCATTAGAATTGCAAAAAATTGCATCCATAGCTGTACAGGAGAAGCTGAACATCAGGCCAATGCAGCCCCTGACTAAAGAGGAACGGCGTTCACATATGGAAAATACTTGCTGTCATATATGTGAAAAAACGTTTGCAGCCGATGAGGAACGAGTCCGAGACCATTGCCACTTAACAGGTAAATACTGAGAATCATAATTCAATTCATTTTTTCATAATTTCTTTTAACAGGAAAATACCGAGGGACAGCGCACAATGCATGCAATCTGATGTACCAAGATTGCTCCATAGTTCCAATCATTTTTCACAATTTATCTGGATATGATGCCCACTTCATTATTAAGGATATAGCTACATCTATTCCTGGGAAAGTGGATCTCCTACCAATAAATAAAGAAAGATATATCTCGTTCACCAAGCACGTTGAAGGCAGTCATATCAAATTCAGATTCATCGATTCCTTCCGTTTTAAGGCCGAATCCTTAGATAAGCTATCATCATTGCTACCAATGGATAAATTAAATATTACAAGAGCTGTATGGCAAGAATTGGATGATGATGACTTTAAACTACTTACGCGCAAAGGTGTCTTCCCATACGACTTCGTTGACGATTGGGAGAAATTGGATTTCCAACACTTACGGGCACAGGAGCAATTCTATAATAAAATGACTGGCAGTGATATATCTGTTGAGGACTACAGCCGCGCAGAAAAGGTGTGGAGGACATTTGAAATACAGACATTTGGCGAATATTCCGATCTATACCTGAAAACTGATGTCCTTCTATTGACCGATGTCTTCGAGAACTTTCGAGATGTCTGTATGAAGACGTACAACTTAGATCCTGCATATTATTACACCATGCCAGGTCTAACATGGGATGCAATGTTGAAATATACCAAAGTGAAACTGGAGCTGATAACTGATGTTGACATACTGCTATTCGTAGAGAGAGGTATTCGAGGAGGTATAAGCCAATGTTCCAATAGATACAGTAAAGCCAACAATAAATATATGGATGATTTTAACCCAGATGAAAAACAAAAATACTTGATATATTATGATGTTAACAACCTTTATGGATGGGCCATGTCACAATATTTACCTACCGGAGGATTCAGATGGGCTGATAATCTCGATATTGATGTTTTCCAAATTCCTGATGATTCACCAACTGGATACATACTCGAAGTTGATTTAGACTATACACCACATCTGCATGATAAGCATAAAGACTTACCGTTTTGCTCTGAGCATACAGCACCACCAGGTTCAAAATTAGAAAAACTTTTAACAACATTACACCATAAAGAAAAATATATTATACAATATCGAAATTTGAAGCAATGCTTATCACATGGCCTCATCCTAAAAAAAGTACACCGGATCCTGCAATTCAACCAGTCAATTTGGCTTAAACCATACATTGATTTGAATACCTCCAAACGGAAACAGGCTACCAGCGATCATGAAAAAGACAGCTATAAAAAGATGAATAATGCTGCGTTTGGTAAAACCATGGAAAATGTATGCAAGTAGAGTGACATCAAGCTTTGCATAAAGTGGGAAGGCCGACATGGTGCCAAAGCTCTGATTGCAGCTCCCAACTTCCACAGTACGAAAACATTTGATGAGAATTTAGTCGCTGTGGAATTAAGGAGACTAAAAATGTTGTTTAATAAGCCACTCTATATCGGCATGGCAGTCTTAGGAATTTCAAAAACATGCCTCTACGACTTCCATTACAGTTTTATGCAGCGCGAGTTTGATGATAAATGTAAAGTCATGTATACAGACTCCCTAATATATGAAATTGAAGGGAGAAACATATATGACTTTATGGCTGAAAATATTGATAAATTCGATACAAGTGATTACCCTGTAAATAACCAGTTCAATATACCGCTTATGAATAAAAAGATTCCTGGTCTTATGAAGGATGAGCTGAACGGGAAAATCATGTGTGAATTTGCAGGCCTCCGCTCGAAAATGTATAGCCTACGCATAAATGATGGTAAAACTGTAAAAAAAGCCAAGGGGATAAAGACAAATGTTGTTCAGAGGCATATAAAGTTCCAAGACTACGTTGAATGCCTGAACAACAAGCAGCTTTTAACTGCAAATCAGAGCTGCATACGATCGTATAACCACAATGTCTACACCATCAACCAAAAGAAGATAGCTTTAAGTCCACATGATAACAAGCGATATATTTTGAGTGGTACAACGGATACTCTACCATGGGGACATTACTCAATTCCACCAGAGCAACAAGGAACCAGCACAGAAAGTTCAGTTCCAGATCAACAAGGAACAAGGACAGAAAGTATAGAAATCTAAGCTCATTATTGTAAATAAAAACATGTATTATAGTTTTAGTTTCATTTATTTAAGTACTTTGTTTTATTTGTAGTACAGTCTAGGATATTATAATTATAATTATAAATTTATTTTTAAATTGTATTATAGTTGTTTCTTCAACAAATTATAAAACATCTTTGTTATTAATCCAAGAATTATGTTTTGATGAAAATCCGAGCCATTTAACGTAAGCTTTATCTCCACTCTTCTTTAAGATTTTCTCTACGAGATATAGGTCTGGGTGTTTAACTATCAGCAGCTCCAATGCATAAAAGCCTCCTGTGATTGGATTTCCTTGATAATCTTCCAGCTGATATGTGATGGGGTTTGTGTTTTGAACTTTAATTATTTTAAAAATCTCAGCTGTCCAGTTTGGTGTATAGCCTTTCTCAAATATATGCTTGTATTTGCTGATGCGTACAAAATCTCCAACTTTATACTTTGCAGGAACAACAATCTTTAGATGACTGTATACAGTTGAAAGCAGTAGTTTCTCATTGGAGGCGTTGATATCACGTGGTCTCATTTTCGTAGTTCGATGTATTCTTGAGTTGTATTCAGTGAGCAGTTTCTTCACCATACCAATCCACTGATAAGTTCCATTAAAGCTGAATTCCTTCCACATCATATCCTTCAGAGTTCGGTTAAATCGTTCCACTATTGATGCTTTGAGGAAACTGTCCGTAGAGTAATGATTAATTGCATGCTTCAGCATTAGATTTTTAAAGAGGTTGTTGTAAAATTCCTTTGCATCATCAGTCTGCAGGTTTTTAGGTATTCGTCCCTCGCTTAATATAGATTGCATGGCATCTCTTACTTCTACACCAGTTTTTCTTTTAATTGGAATTGCCCATGCATATTTGGAGAAGGTATCAATTACTGTCAGCAGATAGCGGTAACCCTTGTTCACATACTTGTAGGGATCCATTTCAACCAAGTCTGCCTGCCACAAATCATCTAGTCCTTTGATAATCACACGTCGTCGTTTGAAATTTTTTCTCGCTGGTTTATTCAGCTCATTTACCACTTGTCTCTTACTCATCGTAATTATAAATGAAACAGATTGCTCAAGAGTTTTTACTCATATACACCATCTTTTCGTGTCAAGTCTTTCTTATTTATTACTAAAGTAAACAGATAGCTTTCGATCTTCGCGATTTCATCATTGATATATAGCGTTAAATTTGTCACCTCTATATTAATAGTTTTTTTTATTTCTTCAACACTTATTTTAATTTTCTTGTCAACATAGTCTTTGGTAGTAGCATCATCATTTTCAAGGGGTTCACCAAGTCGTTTTATACACTTTGAGTTTAGATCGTAGTCGCCGTTTATCGTTAATTTAAATCCAATACCCCGCTCTCCTTGTTCACCAGCTGGACCCTGAGCTCCTTGTTTACCATCTGGTCCTTGAGTTCCTTGTTTACCAGCTGGCCCCTGAGCTCCTGTTGGCCCACGCTCACCTGCTTTCCCAAGATATACTCGCTTAGAGAAACGTCCAAACTTGTCAACGCTCATCTGTAGATTGTGATGAAGTATGGTAATGAAGTAGTATTTAAACTATAATATCTGCTTCTCGCAACTCCTCCAGGATAGATACAATTTCATTGTTGTGACTGGTGTTTCCAGCCTGCTTTTATGCCATTAGAAGACGCAGTCTATCCACTAATTCATTTGGATCATCCCAGTAAATGTGATCAATGTTTTCTTTAGGCAGACGCATTAGTCCCATGCCCTTATGCTGTATAAGTTTACTGATTATAGCTTTATACTTAGCCGCTCTAGTACCCTTTATTTGCCCATCTTCAGCATAGTCACGTTTATATGCATTGGTATCTCGCAAAATAGATCCATAATTAGTTAAATCCTCATTAGTATATATACTTTTTACAGGATCTTTCATAAATAGCAGCTCACATAACCCCAAAGTTGTTTTATAGCTCTTCCCCTTGATAACAATATTTCCTACATCATCAAAATCAAACGTTGAATTACCGATTCTCCACGCGTTGTTATCATAGTAAAATCCATAGGTTGGATCAATTTTAGGGCTATTATCAGTGAATAGCTTTAAATAGTTTGAAACTATGTATCCAGACGTATCGGGGGAGGTGACAGGAGACCTTTCTGTCAATGTTCTTGAATGTTTGGGTGTTGCGAATTCTTCTTCAGATGTTAAGGAATAATCTCCATAATTTATAGGTGTGCTACTAGCCTCCATTTTCACATATTTTCGTTTTGGAGGAGTAAAAGGTTCCACAATTTCGTTGTCTTCTTCTTCTTCTTCTTCTTTTGGTTCCAATTTGACTGGTGGCTCGTTTTTGACTCTGGTAACAAACTCTTTTAAGGGTTTGGTGATTGGCTTGAAAGTTTCTTCAAGTTGAGCTTCTGCTTCAATCCGTCCCGTCTTTAGAGCTTTAAATTTCCTTCGCACTGCATTCCTTGTCTTGATGATTTCTTTTAATAGATTTTCATTCATCTTCGATATTAACTGAATAACGGCTTTTCAAACAGCTCTGATAACAGGTAAACAGCTTTCCAAACAGCTCTGATAACAGCTTAACAGCTCTGATAACAGCTTAACAGCTTTGCAATCAGCTCTGATAACAGCTTAACAGCTTTTCAAACAGCTCTGATAATAGCTTAACAGCTTTTAAACATATCTGATAATAGGTGAACAGCTTTAATTTACTCAGCAGGTCCACTGGATTCGGTGTGCTTTCGGCTGAGTTACAGCTTCGACTTATGAAGGTTTCGCATGTTTCATCCTTTTATAGTACAATGAAGGTATCAAATCCTTTACGGTAGCGCCCCCTGTTTAATGAGCTATCCTTACCAATCATCAAGAAACCATATTCATCCTTCCAACACTCAGCACACGCTCTTCGAAATTTATCAAACTTCATGTCTGTATTCACATGATCATTATAGATATGTTTCAAATTCAAGTCATCTTGCTTGAATAAGATGTTTAAATTAGCACTGTCAAGTATTAAGTGCTTTGGTATATGCGTATATGTTTGACAGAGATAGAAGCTGTCTATATCTTCGTGGCGACCCATGCAAAAATAGGATCGCACATTATCTTGCTTTTCACATGCTACATCATCGAAAATAAACACTGAATGTGATTTGGCTTCCTCTGGTCGCAGTTGTTTGAGAATGTATAATACCCCAATCCTGATATGGGAGTCATCACTCGCTTCAAGTATTCATACTTTAGTTGATGCAAAGATTTTGAATATATGTAAATATTTTCATATCTCAGACCATTGGGATGTTCCAGCAAACTTATCATAACATTAGTTTTTCCACAATTCGATGGCCCAACAATGATGCTCCTTATACTATTAGGCAATAGGGGCCCATGCTTCTTTTTCACCTTCATAACAGCTACATCAGCATTTCGAACAGGAAAAGCTTGTTGTTGTTTAATGAACCGCATATTGAAGACTAACGGGATTCCTATATGTACACCTGTTTATATTACATTTCAACAGTATCATCGGAACCTTATAAGATGCCGGATCACAAATCGAAACGCTCCAGAAAATCTTTGAAAGGGGGCAGAGGACTATTAAAATCAATTATCAACAAATTACCTGTAGAATTACATCTACCGGGATACCAGTACTGTGGACCAGGAACAAAGTTACAAAAAAGATTGGCGAGAGGAGATCCAGGCATTAATCCACTGGACGCAGCCTGCAAAGAACACGATATAGCATACTCGCGACATAAAGATACAAGTGATCGACATATAGCTGATAAAATATTAGCTGAAAAAGCCTGGCAGCGTGCAAAATCTACGGATGCAAATTTGAGTGAACGTGCCAACGCCTGGCTTATAACAAACGCAATGAAGGCTAAAATTAAACTAGGTATGGGTCTTAAGGCTAAAAATAAACGCCAACCCACATTCCGAGAAGCAGTACGAAATGCACGTAAGATTTTAAAAATCAAAAAACCAAAAGACTTGATGGAAGCTACAAAAATAGCTCTTAGTGAAGTTAAGGCAAGTGAAGAAATACATTTTGAAAAACAGAGATCCATAGCTCCTCTGCTTGGATTCAGTACAAGAAACTTATCTGCTAATATAGTGCATACATCAGAGATGCCAGTCAACATCATTAAAGTAAATACTATACGCATTGAATGTAATATTATATCAGGATCATTCTTCAACAACACACAAGTACACACTCTCCACGAGTTTTACTGTCGCAAATTTTAAATACGCCAGGGATTGCCTCTTCTATAGTAAATTTTTCAAAAAATAATTTTATAATCTCGCAAATTTTAAATACGCCAGGGATTGCCTTTTCTATAGTAAATTTTCCAAAAAATCATTTTTTACTGTCGCAAATTTTAAATATGCCGAGGATTGCCTTTTCTATAGCAAAGTTTCAAAATATAATTTTTTACTCTCGCAAATTTTAAATACGCCAGGGATTTCCTTTTCTGTAGTAAATTTTTAACTGTCGAAAATTTTAAATACGCCAAGGATTGCCTTTTCTATAGTAAATTTTTCAAAAAATATTTTTTTACTCTCGCAAATTTTAAATACGCCAGGGATTGCCTTTTATATAGTAAATTTTTGACTGTCGCAAATTTTTAACACGAGAGGGATTGCCATATATATACTAAATTTTCCAAAAAATAATTTTTTACTGTCGCAAATTTTAAATACGCCAGGGGTTGCCTTTTCTATAGTAAATTTTTCAAAAAATCATTTTTTACTGTCGCAAATTTTAAATATGCGGACGACTGCTTTTGTATAGTAAAGTTTCAAAAAATAATTTTTTACTCTCGCAAGTTTTAAATACGCCAGCGATTGTCTTTCCTATAGTAAATTTTTCAAAAATAATTGTTTACTTTCGCAAATTTTAAATAAGCCAGGGATTGCCTTTTCTATACTAAATTTTACAAAAAATAATTTTTTACTGTCGCAAATTTTAAATATGCCAGCGATTATCTTTTCTATAGTAAATTTTTGAAATAATAATATTTTTCTGTCGTAAATTTTAAAAACGTCGAGGTTTGCCCTTTCTAAAGAAAATTTTTCAAAAAATAATTTTTTACTGCCGCAAATTTTAGATACGCCAGGGATTGCCTTTTCTATAGGAAATTTTTCAAAAAACCATTTTTTACTGTTGCAAATTTTATATACGCCAGCGATTATCTTTCCTATAGTAAATTTTTCAAAAAATAATTTTTTACTTTCGCAAATTTTAAATACGCCGAGGATTGCCTTTTCTATAGTAAATTTTTTACAGTCGCAAATTTTAAATACGCCAGGGATTGCCTTTTCTATACTAAATTTTACAAAAAATAATTTTTTACTGTCGCAAATTTTAAATACACCAGGGATTGCCTTTTCTACAGTAAATTATTCAAAAAATAATTTTTTATTGTCGCAAATTTTAAATACGCCAGCGATTGCCTTTTCTATAGTAAATTTTTCAAAAAAAAATTTTTTACTGTCGCGAATTTTAAATATGCCAGTTATTGCCTTATCTATAGTTAATTTTTCAAATAATAATTTTTGCTGTCGTGAATTTAAAATACGCCGTGGATTGCCTTTTATATAGTAAATTTTTCAAAAAATAATTTTTTACTATCGCAAATTTTAAATCCGCCAGGGATTGCCTTTTCTGTAGTAAATTTTTAACTGTCGCAAATTAATCAACTTCAGAAGAGAGACTATAACCATCAGGTTACATTTGAAGCCACAGTATGTTGATATACAATAATGACAAATACGAGTTCGGAGCAGACAAAATCATTAGTCAGCGGACAACCTTGAAGCGGTCAAGACCTACATTAACACCTGCAAATACAGCATATTTACAATCGAAAGGCTTAACGCTGAAACAATGAATAAAGGAATACTAGATATTGCACAAGACGCTCACTTTGATAACAGTGTTACTAAATTTGAACATCACTCCTATTCACCATTTCTAACATCATTTAAAAACAGCGATGAAATCCGTATCTCTGTACAACATCAGGACTTGAATCTGCTACCCAGCAGGAGTTTTCTTTACATTGAGGGGTCACTAACAAAGCTGGATGGAACCGTTTCAGCAACCGCAAAATTAGCTAACAACGCTCTACCATTTCTTTTTGAGGAAATACGCTATGAATTGAATGCAGTGGAAATCGATCGTACAAGAAATCTTGGGATTGCGACAACATTAAAAAACTACGTATCGCTAAATGCAAATGTAAGCAGGATACTACTCAACGGCAGCTGGTCACCAGATTCATCCGTTATACCAGCCAATGGACTGTTTAACTATTGTGTACCTCTGAGATATTTATTGGGATTCGCTGAAGATTACAAGAAAATTCTGATAAATTCCAAACATGAACTCATTTTGATCCGGAGCAGGACAGACGATAATGCCATTATATCACCAACTGATGTGGTGAAAATTGAAATTACCAAACTTCAATGGAGCATTCCGCATGTTACAGTATCCGATGATGAAAAGCTGCAACTATTTAAAATTATCGGGAGAGGTCGCCCGATACAAATACCATTCCGCAGCTGGGACATATATGAGTATCCAGTACTACCGGAATCCACGCATCAAACCTGGTCAGTTAAGACTTCCACTCAACTGGAGAAACCTCGATTTATCATCTTAGCATTATAAACGGATCGAAGGAACGATAAAACCAAAGATGCAAGCAAGTTTGATCACTGCAAGCTCACCGATGTTACAGTTCATTTGAACTCAGAATCATATCCCTATGATGATTTGAATTTGAAATTTGATTTGAATAGATACGCATTGCTGTATGAGATGTATATAAAGTTTACACAATCATACCATGGTCATCAGTATCAGCCGTTCCTCACATGGGAGAAGTTCAAAACCGATGCTCCGATCGCTGTCATTGATTGCTCACATCAAAATGAAACAATAAAAACTGGACCTGTTAACATAAGGCTAGAATTCAAGACATCTGAAAATATACCGGCTAATACAACAGCATATTGTCTGCTTCTACACGATCGAATAGTAGAATATAGTCCGCTGACAAGTGAAGTTAGAAAGTTAAATTAAGAGGATGGCAGTCATCGTAGACATCCAAGGATTCAAAACAAATCTCAATGAATTCATCACTAAAGAACTGGCAATTTTAAACAATGAAAACCAGATGCAGCACTTTATATTTCAACCACCGTTCATATACAAAGATTTGACTTCAGCGAAAAAGAGACAAGTAAAATGGCTTCAACACAATTTTCATGGATTCCGCTGGGATGATGGCTACATACCGTATCACAAGCTATACACTACAGTTGAACCACTGCTTCGAAACAAAACCATATATATAAAGAGAGCTGTAAGAGTTCGTTGGATGCAGAAGATAGTTGGAGAGGGTGAAATCATTATTAACGTCGAAGATGAATACAACTGTGGAAAACTAATAGAGATTAACACAAATGCGCCATCTTGCCAAGTTCATATTGGACAATGTGCTATAAGAAATACTTTTATAATAAGAAATTTTATTGGAAATAAAAACAAGTGTTTATAAAACATAAGACTTTTCAATACACATACCCCAGAACCCTCACTGACATCGTCTAGAATCTGTTCATGGTGATGTCATGTTGTGAAATTCGAATAATACTGATATCTACAACTTCCCTGCTAAGAAAACGTGCAGCATTTGAAAACAGCAAAACCATGATGACGTCATGCTGATATCTAGAACTCTCCCGCTAATAAAAGAAAACAGCAAAACCAAGGCATGCTTGTAGTTCCGGCTAAGACTGCTAGGGTACCTTACTCAAAAAATGGCGTATAGCCCTTAGAGGATTTCTAACAAAAATTTTATCCCCCCTCTAACCCCCGCTCCTATAACACCTTCTAGAATCTATTGACCTAGGTAGCTTGAATTATTAATAATATTAACGATATCTGATAAGGTAAAATCGCTATTATCTCGAAAACCAGAGCCCGTAGAGGATTTCTGATGAAAATTTCGTCCCCCCTAATACCACCACCCCAACCATCTAGAATCCATTGGCATGAACAAAAATTTCCTAGCGTTAACTTTAATTATTACAATGTAGTAAATTTTTGGGGAGACGAGGGGGGGGGGCAAGTTCGTTAGTTGCCGCCCCCTCTAACAACAATCTTTATTTGTGGAAAATTTTACTACAGTTCCAGAGTATACTATGCAGCATATATGATAGATGACTAATTATATCCTGCATGCCCTGGAACTAGAACCAGAACTACTAAAAACAATTTGAATTTGGAACAATCATGATTTTTAAATAAAATGAATTTGAAATTCACAATTAAACAATTGTTTTAAATAAAAGTGTGATAACCCAGATGTGATATCTATTAGTATTTATTATTTCATTTCTTTTCCACCATATATTGAGTAGATGGTGCCGAATAAATATACGAAAAGGAGCCTATGGGCTTTACTCTTTACGATATTAAGAGGAGCAGCTCAGTGAGCATTAACTCCTTGAGGGGCTATTGAAGTACTTATTCCAGGTGTATAGATAGGGTAGGCAGCTAGGTAGCAGAACTGCAAATAAATCAAAGGCCGTGTTATTTGTACGACATGCTAACTTCAACTCTTTATTCTTGTTGGGTTAATTCTATTTATATAAAAGTATATCGTTTGCTTAATCGATAATTATATCTATGTTAATTCTACGGTGCATATTTCTACAAAAGTAGTAATATGCCCGACCTTGCATTTTCACTTCATGAAGAAATGCTTGACCCATATCTATGCTTTGTTTGCTGACCGCACTTGTATGCATCAAGAGTGATGCGTTGCATTTTCTTGCTATTTGTGACTTGCGTCACTAGGTCAAGCATGCATTTCGACTATTTGGGTTTTTTGCAAGGTATTGCAAGATATTGAATCAGGAAAGCTAAAAATCATATCATTACAAATGCCGCTTATTTTCTTAACACAAAGAATTACAATTAAAATTCAGAAATTCACTCGGACAGATATGTACATATATGTCTTTAGTTATTGAGTATAAAGAAATAATGGCAATTAAAAATCAACCTTCCGTGCTTTCTTTTTAGCAAACCTATCTACTACATCCTCAAAATCTATCTCCTTTATAAAATTACTTTCAATCGATAGAATGGCAAGTCCAGACAATCTTTCTTGATTCATGGAAGATCTTAAATAATTGTTTATTAATTTTAATTTACTAAAAGTCCTCTCGCAACTTGCAGAAGTAGAGTAGTGGGGAGTGTACAGTATATACGTAATGCAATACACAGATTTGGAAACGCGTCTTCTAAGTTATTTGCATAAATCAGTTGCAATAGGCTGAGAGCATTGCTTATTTTTAAATCAGCAGAAGGTTCGAGCTTGGTCCTGAAACGCAACAAGCTCCTGACACAGGTCTGTGGTATTTAAATCTTTATTATGTTTTAAAGCTAAATTGACGGAATGTTGTTTCAACTCATCGGGAGACAGTTTGCTTAGCTCGCGACCTCCATTCAAGAATGAGAAATAGTTATTCAAATTATTGACACTTTCCATCCCTGTCGAAATTTCAGTCATTATCCTGTCGAAAATGATATTTAGGTCTGTAGTAAATGTTTCATCCTCATTCCTCGGGAATGATCTTCGGACACTTCATCGAACATCCTTTTTCTTGTAGCTATCCGTTTGGGCTGCAATACTGGTTCTACATTAATTTTTTCTCCAATACATTTTGCTTCTTCTTTCCAAGATTCGATGGGTGTGTTTTGCATTCTTCTTAAAGTTTGAATCAGCCGCTCCATTAAATCGATTGATAGCGAAAGCAGTATGTCCTTTTTCTGAATTTCGCTGTTGACTCTATTAATTTCACGAAGAATATTGTTCCACAACACTAGATTAAAAATAAAACCAAAGTCTGTAATGTTTTGATAAAGACTTCTCGCTTGGAATTTTGTCCAGGGTGTGCAATTTTCTTGTGTTTTTTCTAACACCGTAGCTACTTCCGGAAAGATTTTGGTGAGAGCCGTAATGGCTTGATACCTTGCTGACCACTTGTTTGACTACATCCCTGCAGATTTGTCTTGATGCGTTCTTTTAAAAGGTACCATCGATTTATAGAACTGACAAAGAAATTACAAATTGATTGTACAATTCCGAATAATTTTACTCCTCCTGTAGAAGCTGAGACGGCGTGAGCAATACAGGGTACGAGTTCGGCTAGTACGTTTTGTTGTATAATTCTTGCCTCAACGCCTCTGTGGATTCCGGCCATCTTAGAGCCGTTATCATAAGATTGTCCACGACACTGCTGAAGGTCCAAACCATCACTCCTCAGTTTCTCCACGATCCGATCAGTTAAATATTTTTCTGTCTTGTCTTTTACTTCAATAAAATGAATAAAGCTTTCTTTTATTAAACATTTCTCAGAACCAACTTTCACATATCTCACTACTTGACTCATCTGTTCCGTATGTGAAGTATCGGGAGTACAGTCAAACATAATGGTAAAATATTTATCAGTATGCGACCAGGTACCTGGGTTGGGCACATTGATAGTCGACTTGGCTGTACTCATTTGAGTCGTACCTTCATTTATAGCTTGCCGAGAAAATTCATCTTGTCTTCTTTCTGATCCTTTTTGCATTGACAAAGCTACTTCTTGGATTACCGTTTGATGAATAGCGTTTAAGATGCCAAAACCAAATGCATTCACCAGCCTGGCAACGAGTAGGTTATGCGGAACTGAGTCAAATGTCCTGCTTAAGTTCAATAGCACGTGCACGACATGTTTGCCTTCGTCACACAGCTTGCGGATGTCTGAGACTACCTTTACATGTGCGGAAGTCGTGGAGTGCTTGTGCCTGAAACCAGACTCATACATTGACAGCAAGCCATTATCCTCAATATGCTCGTTGATTTGATCCGCAATAAGAACTTCCAAGACTTTAGCAAAGGATGGGAGAATGGAGATGGGACGCCAATCATTAGGACATGTAGGTGAATTAACTTTAGGCATGGGGGTGATGATGCCGATTTTCCAGCATTTGGGGAAGATGGAGTGTGTGACGAGTCTATTGAAGAGATGTGTAACTAGTGGCAAAATGAAACAAAGGATGATTCTATAGAATTTTATTGGTATCTCATCATATTCGACGGCATTAGATTTAATACGATGGAAGGCCTCAAGCACTTCGGCCGCACTAAAGCCGCGGAACGAGAAAACATCAGCTGGGGGATTAGGACTGTCCATTAAAGCTTGGTTAGAAGTAATGGTGCCTCGGGACGGAGAATTAAAAATGATGACAGGTGATGTCACAGAGATATCAGGAGGGGCAATAGGTTTAATTGAGCAGAGATGATCTGCAAAATCTTCAGCGATAAACATTAGACGGCGCTCTGGCTTTAGAACCCAACCCAAGATTACGAATCCTACGCCAGTCAACACCATCCCTAAAGTTCAACATGGTGGTCTCTCTGATTAGTGCCCGAATGCGATGTTCAGCAGCCCTACGTGGAACCCTAAAAGCTTTGATATTAGCAGAGTTCTTGTACCTCTTCTAGTGAGTATTCGCAATGTCACGAACCTGACATAGCAAAGACACATCAGGTCTATTGAGTATTTTATCGCTTATACTTCCAATCTGGATTGTTTTGAGAAGGACGTTGTTATGGAAGACTGCTTTAACGGTGCACATGAATTGCTGGTCAGCTTCCTCTGGGGGTGAAGGGCGTCTGGCGGAATGGCGGAGAGATTGCGGAATGTATGTTCGGAATGAGGTGGGGAAGCTGGAAAATTAAAAGAAGCAAAAACAATGTCATGGTCAGAGACTCCAGGACATTGGCCAGATAGCAACGGGGAGGGGATGTGATAATTAAGTCCAATGTGGTGGCAGAGGAAGTACCATGACGAGTGTGTGAATGATTATTAAGATTAAGTCCAACTTCTTCTAGCAGTTCCCCGAGACAGTTCCCCAAGTGAGAATTAACACTGATGTCAATGTTGAGTTCACCTGCCATGATCACCTCGGAAAATTGGCTGGTCACAAGGCTCAGAACCTCACCGAGGGAACACAGGTCATGATCCGAGCCACACGTCTGTACACTACCGCTAATGCAATCGGGTCAGTAAAGTTGTCGGCACTCCACGTCTTGACCACCATGATTTCCCAGCTGTTAATTATTTCTTGGAAAACAATTCCAGAAAACAACGAATTGGTAAGATAAATGGCAATACCACCCACCTGTTCTCAGCGCTGTCCAGTCGGTGCAGTCTATAACCTGGGATCTCAATCATTTTGGAATTATGGAATGGTTTGGTCCAGATCTCGCTAATGAGAAGAGCACTAGCCCTGCCGAGGCGGGCCGTGTGCCGAATCTCGGCAAGATTAGTGAGGGTCGATCTGGCATTAAGGGAGATGATGTTGGGGTTTGGGGGGGGGGGGCAGTTGGTGAGTGCTTCGCGAGTTTGTAGCAAGTAATGCATCGGAAAAGCTGGGTATAGACGTGTTGGAATCTGAGACTAGGTGAGCAATTGTTGTCCAAGAACGGAAGAAAAGCGTTCATAAACAATGTCCGTAGCAGTGCTAGAAGATTGCCTACAAATATAAGTTTTCCTGTGCCTGGTTGATACGCGCAGTACCACGTTAGCTCTTTTTAATTTCAGCGCAAGATGGAGCAGTCCCGTTTTTTCAGTGTCTAGGTCTTCATTAACGTAGACTCTGGCTTTCGAACTATCCCCTATTGTGGGGTTAAGTGTAATCGGATTGGAACGACGCTGTTTGATGTAAGTTTGGAAGCAGATGGCACAATATTCCTCTTTATATAATCGGATGAAGTCTTTAGGCTTCTTGGGCTGAGTCTGCAACGAGAAGAGGGGCCGCCTAAAGGGCTCCGCCTTCTCAATGTTCTTGGAAAATCAGGGTGGAGTTCCAAACTAGAACATAAGGCGGGGAGGAGATATTCACAGGAGCTGTTTCGGGAATATTGCTAAGTATGATCGTGCGCTTCTTAGTGCTGGCCCTGGAATAAGATTTGAGGACTTCGATGTCTTTGCTGATTTTGGTAATAGATTTCTATTTGATGTGATCTAAGCCTTTACTGAGGGTACTGATTGCCAAAAGGATAGAACTTAAGCCAGTGGTGAGAGTGTCAATCTTAGAGTTGATATCAACCAAGACCCCCTGCTTTGGGCAGCAGTATTAAAGAGCTTGCCAGCAGCTGAATGAGACTTGGCTGTAGTGATGCAGACCTCACGTACCCAGTCCACACTCTTGTCTTTATAAATTGTCAAGTAATTCACAAATGAGATATAAACACGTCTAAGGTGGAGCCACAATTCACATCCATCGCATGAGGTCCAATTAACTGTGGTCTCGTCCCTGCACTTTTTGGGTTCAGTAAGAGAACAGACCTCACAGAAGTTTTCCTCTTCTTCTTCTTCAGGGTCGTCAATTGGATTATCGTTCACCTTAGATTTAAGTGAGGAGGGGACTTGAGCAGTTCCAGTGGCTGTGTCCTGCTTGGATGAGGCCTTTGCGGCACGCTTGACTGAGGGGGGGGGGGGGTTGCTGACGTTGTTCAGCGAAACTGACCAGGCTATATTACTAGGTACAAACTTAGGTGGTGGGGTTCCACCAATTGACCTGCCTTTTGCGCTTTGAGGGTGCCAGCAGTTCCCTTAGCAGTCTCGATCGAGTTGAAACGGTAGGCATACTATGGGCAAAGGTAATGATAAATAACCATAGACCAAGGTATTAAACCGGTCTCAATACACAGACTGTGACTGATTGCTTGATGACTAGCGAAAGTTAGCTATGGCATTGAGAGGCCGCCGAGCTCAGATGTATCAATCGGACTTGGAACACAACGAATCAGTTATCCATCCTATGGTTTCCAATCCAAACTCGGTGTGGCTAAAAGTATGAGGAAACTACCTTTAAAAGGGGAAATATTAATATTAATGGCTACTTTATTATCTCCAATTAGAATTCAATGTGGAGTAAAAAAGGATATATTATTAATTAATTAATTAATCAATGGTAAGAAGTAACAACATTAAAAGGGGAAAATATTAATGGTAATGAAATATTAATATTTTAAAAGTAGAATAGAAAAGAAACTTTAATTAGATGATTACAAAGTGTAAACGCCTCGAAAGTGTGAGCTGATAGAATTTAATGATTAGAAATGTTATAGGTTAAATGTGAAATAGAAAATTGAATATGAATATTGTTAATTATTAATAGTTAAATGCAAAACATAGGTACCGCAATGAAATATTATGAGAAAATCACACAGAAAAAACTCCCATAAAGCGTTAGTTGATGTCAGTGAGAATTACGATCCACAGCTGGCCAACAATTGCGCGCAAAAAGGTGCACCATGCATGAACGAAAAAACTGTATATTAGAGTTGGAAAACTTCCCACGATGATATAACATTTTACAGAAATTTCTCCCACGCTGATGTCCAGGCCCCTATAAAAAGTGTTTCACAGTCTTATAGAAAATGCGTCATTTTTTCAGTACAAAAAGTGGTTTCTTGATGTCATAGAAAATGGGGCATTTTTCAGTACAAAAAGTGAGCCCGTACTCTTATAGACAAAGCGTCATTTTTTCAGTACCAAAAGTGGGCCCGCTCTCTTATAAAACAACTACTAATTTGGTCAAATTTGTATGAATCGGATTTAAAAAATCTCTGCTATAAGCGGAATGAACCTATGATAGTAGTTAATCATTCTGATAAATTGCTGAATTTGCCTAAGTGACTTTGGAGAAGAGAGATGCAGAATGAAATCCATTCTATCTTCAGATGAATGAAATCTATGTTTTGTGATCTTTTGACTTAAAAAATCCAAAGAGGTGACTCCAAACATACATTTTGTTGGATTATTGTTAATACAAAACTCTTATAACCGTGTAAATACTTTTTCTAGATGAGATATGCGTGGTCTTTTTTATTTTTATTTGCTACCAAAATGTCGTCTATATACGTGAAAATAAGATCAAATCCTTTTAACACTTGATCCATACAACGTTGGAGCTGCATATCTTAATCCAAATGGTATTCTTGTGGCTGTCTTACGAACGTCGTCATGGGCTACTGGTATGTGATAGTATGCCCATACTAAATAAATTTTAGAAAATATTGACGATCCATTTAAATTCAAAGAGAAAGTTTGAATATGTGGGATCGGATATCTATCCGGTCTAGTAATAGCATTTAAATGCCTGTAATCACTTCAAGGTCAATAATCGGATGAGTACTTCCCTGGCATCATATGCAATGGCGAAGAATCTGGTTGAGAAGAAAGTCGATACAAACCTAATTTAATCATGTGCTCCAATTCCCTTTTCGCATTTTTAATTTTTGAATATCAAGTCAAGCCCAGCTAAGATTATCTCTCATCCCGAGGGAATAAAGTGAGGAAAGTGTGAATGCTTACCGGTCCACAGCCTTTGCTAAGAATGTCTCTCAACGCGAGGCGACAAAAAACAAAATACAATAGGAATTGCAGGAAAGTACGACTATAGGAGCTTCATCTAAACAGTTCAATGTCTCGATCATGAAATAGGAATTAACGTAGAACAATATTTTATTATACCCTAGACACACAGCACGAACTAATGAATCATTTGTACTAACCATTCATTAAAATGCCATGTGTTACATAGTATACGTCATTATAGCTCGAAAATCAGATGATAATGAAGTACACTAATGAAGTGTTTTCCTCCATCATTATAGCTATAATGAGGAAAAATGTGCTAGATTTGGCATATAATGTAAATCTGGAGCTCCGCTGTGCATTTGCCGATTTGAAAAATAAGAAGAAGAAATGCAAAGAAATGCAAATCACATATTATATTATAAATATTTTTTTAAATATAATGTGTTTCTGATTTGGAAATTGTTAAATTGAAAATAAAATAAATGAAAACAAAGTTTACCGCGTTAATTCGATCCATATTGCTTCTTTATTGTGATAAGTTCATCAAAACCAGTTTGACAGCACAACTTAATCAAAGAAATGGCTGTGTGTCCGCAGTTTATAATGAATCATTATAGACTAATGAGTCGTTAGTTATTTCTTCATTAAGAGTGCTGTGTGTCTAGGGCATTAGCCTTTAAGCGTGAAACACAGTGCTGGCTTTTCCAACCTGGCCGGCCTCACCAACTTTGACAGTTATATCGGATCAGGTTATCAAGCTCCCAATGGCAAAGTTGGTGAGGCCGGCCAGGTTGAGGTTGAACTCGAGTAGGTCTACTTTCTACTCTGCTGGAACTTTATCAGCTTTGACAGCTAATTTTTGTAATCAATTGATGCCAGCATTGTTTACAGGAAAAAGTGTACGGGAAATTAGTTGAAAAAACGTTTTACAAACATATTTATCGTGAAAATTTATTCCTGCTGTAGTAAATTATTACAAAATAATTTCAATTTTCAAGCCAACAGCCCAATTAACTGCTATCATATAGAAGTTGTCAAAGCTCGTATTGTGAGCTGCAAAAGTTTACAAGGCTCATCAGGTCGAGGTTCTTAAAGTTATACTGAGGTCGAGGTTAGAAAAGCTAGCACTGTGTTTCGGCCTTTATTTTAATATGGCTTAAAGCTTAAAATTAGAATATCATAAATTAAGTTAAATGCTACAGATTATAACTAATTTTTAACAGCAATCTAGAATATTTTTATTAAAATATGCTTAAGTATAAGTATTAATTGTAATATGTTTATAAATTTTCTAGAAAACGGCACTATAAAATCTGGGACAAATTGTTACTAAGGAATTAACGTGATCTGCTCGCCATTTTATAGTGTGCTGACATATCTCACCACAAGCCAAATCCGAATTCCAGTCTGAAATTGGTGCGTTGTTCTTCGCGCAATATTGCTGCTGGTGATGTTTTGATCTAGATAGATGTTGGTGAGTTATTTTTGGGGAGTTTGATTAATAATAACAGAAACCATCTGTTTAAACGTAGCCGTAAGTCACATTGCAACCCAATAGTCATAATCGTAGAATTATATTTCTAAATTCTTAATAATAATAATAATTTCTTACCTCTTCCCATCATAGTTCTCACGAAATTGCCTGCACTAAGCAGATAAACAAGATCATATTGCATGAGAATTATGATAACAGAAGGCGAAGTGACAAATTGTTCTGTAGGTAGGTACCAAATGTGCTATACAAATGATCCCATTTCATGAAAAAAAAACATTTAGAATAAGCTGTGATTGTGATTGCGATGTGATTTTTAAGACGTGTAGTAAGTAATTGCATTTATGTGTAAAAAGATGACGTTGACATAATAAAAGGATGAGGAACTTAATACATAAATTACTATTATGATTGATTACCTTAATACAGAAACTACTATTGAGGTTCAGCACCTGAATGCACTTATTTCATCAATACAAAACCGCTATAAGGTTGAGTACCTTAAAGGCACTCTCACATCAAAAATAGGAACCGAGAAATTTAAACTGAAAAACTCAATTTATTCCACTTTAAAACAAGATTTTTGCTCAAATGATTAATAAAATCATAGAAAATACGATAAAATAAAAATGTTACTAATAAAATAGTATACTTATTTCAGATTTTTAAGAAAAACACAACTTTTATGTTTTATTGGACGAAAAACTTTCGACGGATACAACATAAAAGATGTGTTTTTCTTAAAAATCTGAAATAAATGTACTATTTTATCCTATTTCCTATGATTTCATTAATTATTTGAGCAAAAATCTTGTTTTAAAGTGGAATAAATTGAGTTTTCGGCTCTTATTTTTGATGTGAAAGTGCCTTAAAGCAGAATTTCTATTAAGGTTGAGCACCTTAATATACCTGAACAACCGTTGCGGGCAAGCAAAAGAGCTTGATTGATAGCAATATAAACCCCATCTTAGATATGTTACCTAATTAAATTTGGTCTGTGATTTAACAAATAAATGTTAATTTTATTGAGTTGGTTTGTGTCTAAATTAATTGTTGGATTAGTCTTAAAATATCATGGAGTCTTAGTTCAGACTGGAATTATCATCTCAAGCAAATTACTTTACAGCAATCCCCCGAGATGCGTAACATCCGACTTACGTAAACTCGCAGTTACGTAAAATCAAAATTTCAAAAAATGAGAAATTTTTAGAGTAGAGTAACATAAAATTTTTTTAACAAAGAATTATTTTTTATCTTAACCACTGAGTCATTAATTATACTATTCACTATCTACCTCCCTTTAGAGAAATACTTCATACGGAGCTTGCTCGTGTGCATGCAAATGCATTTAAATCTACCTTTGTAATGAAAATATTTGTGCCTTGCCTTTTTTTGTGATGACTGTAGACCCACTGTACTGCATCGACTTGCGTCGGAGAACTACAATAGAAGCAATACTAAAAATTGTTGTTACGATTTTTCACTTCTGAGTATAGAGAATGGTAGATTTAATATTTTTCATTGCTATCTTTATGATTTCATTTAAGACTTAATTGATCTGCTAATAATGATAGACAAATTTGTTTTGTCGCATATTTTCATTTGATCTTGCGATAAACTGTTTTTAGGAAGCTCTAAAAAACGGTGGCATGTAGGTGGGTATACTTGCAGGATCAAATGAAAGGTAAAATTGTGAGTTTCCAAATCTTTCAAGAGAAAGCTATAGTGGTCATGTATTTGCAAATTTTTTTCAATTTTTTCAGGGACCGTAACGGCTATGAATGTTTTTAAATTAATTGTTGGATTAGTCTTAAAATATCATGGAGTCTTAGTTCAGACTGGAATTATCATCTCAAGCAAATTACTTTACAGCAATCCCCCGAGATGCGTAACATCCGACTTACGTAAACTCGCAGTTACGTAAAAATCATATGTGAATGATTATTTTCCTTTTTTTTTTTTAATAATCGAAAACAAAAATTAAAAATTGATATTAAATTAAAAAATCAAAAATAAAAATCGGGAATTGATTTTTATTTTAAAAATCAAAAATGAAAAACTGATTTTTATTTTAAAAATTGAAAATAAAAAACATAAAATGATTTTCATGTGACAAAATCGTTTTTTCATTTCACAAAATTGTTTTTTGGGTAAAAAATACTTTGGCGGTTGATATTAAATATGACCAAGATTGTACGACATATGGGAGTTGTGGATGGAAATTACATACGGGCTTTCATCTAAGGTATCATAAGGATTGCTATAGATTTTTTCTTGATTTTTATATTTGATTTTTAAAATAAAAATCATTTTCACATTTCAATTTTTGATTTGTAAAATAAAAATCAATTTTTAATTGTAATTTCTAATTTTTAAAATATAAATCCAAAAAGGAAGTTACTTTTTATAATTTCGAATAAAAATCATAAATTTAAAAATTATAGTCCTATAACTGCTGACAAAATGGGGATGGAGACTTGGAGAGATGATTGGGCATTTATTGGAAATTTTAGACATGACAGTTATCTTCATAGAATGCGCAACAAGAAAATTACAGGAGGTTAATGGAGAAAGTATCTAAAGGCTTAAAACCTCCCCTCTATTGCCCAAACGTAGCATCAAGCCACAATTTTCTTTAAACACCCTTCCATATGCACATGCAACATATTATGTACCTATATATTACTTTTTACTTTTGTAATGGAGAAAGAAAAATATCATTGAAAATGTGCTTTAATGCATTGTGAGTCATCATCATAATGCGATCTGCAAATGACATTTATTTAGAATAGAATAGAATAGAATTAGAATAGAATTAACATTTATTGAATGTGCACAAGATATTATATCTTATATATAAGTACATTAATAATAAGGACAAAGTAAGAATATAGGCATGAAACAAATTAAAAGCGAGCAAAAGAGATGGCATTATTAAAAAAAAATCTATATCCCAAATAAACTAAGGTACATAAAACAAGTAAACAAACTAAAACTAATAACTAATAAACCAACAACTAACAAAAAATAACTTAGACTAGAAAAAAAAATTAACAAACAAATGTGAAAGCTCAAACATAAGGATAAAATAGTTCAAAATACAAATCGCGAGCTTACTTGCAAAGGAATTAATTAAAAATAAATAAAAATAAAAATACATACTCAAAAAAAGATACCAAACTTAAATGAAAAATTAAATTAAACTAAAATCCAAAAGAAACAAAAGCAAAACAAAAACATGAGCAAAAATTGCAATATAAATAAAAACTATAAAAAGCCCAGTTCATTCCCAAGTCGCAGATGTCGTGACGAACGTAGCCGAAAACTGAATGACATTCAATTATTTATTTATTTAATTCAATTTAATATTCACCAGAGAAACGGTATTTTAACAGTGATTTGAACTTATCGAGGGAACCGGCACCTTGAATGGCTACAGGTAGCTCATTCCATGAGCGAGCAGCCTGAACGAAATAAGAGCGCTATAGAATGGACCTATGGAAACGTGGAATGAGAAGGTTGTTATTTCGAGAAGTATTTAAAAGCTGCAATTGATCATAGAGATAACGTGGCGTCCTAGAGTGCATCAGAGTATACAGCATCCTCAACGTACGATGGTCATCTAGAGAGCATCCCACCAGATGGGATCTCAGATGTTGGACGTGATAAAGCGTCGAAGTCCGAAAATAAAACGTATACAGTCGTTAAAAGCGACGTTGAGCCTATGAGAGCATGAGCTATCGAGCTTGGGATATATTAAGCCACCAAAATTAAAATGAGGAAGAAGAAGTGCTTTGACTAGTCTCGTACGCATATCTCTCGATAAAATATCAGCTGATAACCAGAGCTGACGAAGGCCTCCATATATTTTCGTCAGCATGAGGTTGATGTGGTCACAACAACTTATAGTAGAGTTGATTATGACTCCCAGATTTTTTACCCGCTGCACTTTAGAGAGAGTGCAACCATTTAGTATAACCTCACGAAAGTCATCAATGTTGGAAATAGCGTTGTTATGTAGGACTATGTATTTGGACTTGCCAGGATTCAACGAGAGTTGATTTCTCAATGACCATTGGCCTATTCTATTAAGGTCATTATTTATGCGTGCTAGACAATCCTCCATCAGTTCAGTTGGTCTACTGAGATAAAGCTGCACATCATCAGCATACAAGTGAATTTTCACGTCTTCAACAATATTAGGAAGGTCATTTATAAAAGTACTGAATAATAGAGGTTCCAATATTGAGCCTTGTGGAACTCCGTACAGGACGAGTAGAAGGCTAGAGATAACATTATTCACTTTAACTTGCTGACAAAGCCTGGACAATACCCTGAGTGGAGGTAAAGAATTTATGTAAGTCATTAGGGCATAGATCGCAAGTAGGATCGCTGACCTTATTACGACTGACACCAGCCCTCTTCAGGTTGTTCCAAAGTAACTTGGGTGGCAACTCAGGGTTCAACTTGTTTTTATAGAACTGACGCTTTGCCCTGCGTATGGCTGAGATAACACGATTTCGAGCATATTTATACAAGCGCTTGGTATTGTCAGTTCTTACCCGTCGGTGGAGACGATAAAAATGCTCTCGCTCAGACATTAGAGATGATATTTCGGAAGAGAACCAAGGGCGTCCAGAAGTTTGCGTTCTTCTGCGTATTAGAGGAACATGCAGGTGCTTGATTAAGGTACTAAAAATTTCAACTTGATGGTAGACGGAAGGATTGAAATAAATGTCACCCCAATTCAGCAGACTGCATTCGTCTCCAAGTTCCGACATATTTACGCCATTATAGTTACGAAATGACACCAATTGAGGCTGCGGAGGGTACAGGGGTAGATCATAGCACATGACTATGATGTCATGATCGAGAAAGCTTGGTGGAGAAAGCTGATTATGACATGAAACACGATCTACATCAGAAGTGAGAAACAAGTCCAGCAAGGAAGGTTTGGCTGAGTTCATAAAAGTTGGGATAGTGTTAACGATTTCTAGTTGTGATCACGGATAGAAAATTTCTAGCACGCCAATCGCTCTGAAGAACGTCAACGATCACATTGCTGTAAGTCTGTAACTCCTTGATGGATTCGGCGTTGTAAATACCAGGCGGACAATACACTGCTGCCAAAACACACCTCGCCATACCAGTGCAGTCCTCTACCAGCATGAACTCACACCCTTGTGTAGCTGAAGAGCTTATAATCTTGGTCCTATAGCATTCTCTGATATAAATGGCTACTCCTCCGCCAAATCTATTTTTGCGGTCGTTTCGAAATAACTTGTAAAACAGCATGCACCTCTGACCCTGAAAATATTTGCCTAAGCTCATCCGCTTTAGCTCTTATGCTTCTGGCATTAAGTAAACAAGCATTAAAACCCAACATTTGCCCACAGAAAATATTCAGCAACACTCTCACTCCGTTTAGACCTGTGAAATTATTCATATATAAAATAGCACCAGTGCCGGAACCCACAGACAAAGCAGAGAAGTTTTGTTAAGAGAATGGTGTTTGTGTTTTCATCATTCAGAATATCACTCGATAAAATAAAAACAGTTCCACAGACAGCCTTCCCCACGACAAAAACGATACAACAATAACAGGGACATATAATATGTAAAGAGCACAAGAGAACAGATGCTACTAAAATTACGTTGACAAAAAAATAAAATATAAAGTTTCTATAAAATAGAGTATATACACCTAAACTAAAGGCTATTAAGATATTGATATGCCCTAATGGTAACATCATTATATATTTAACTAGCGCCGGCATCAGCAGATGATGAATCGGCTATACACAGTTCGTTAAGGTCAATGACTCTTTTTGGTTTATCATTCTCTTTAATTTTGATAAATACGATACCATTATTAGTGAACACGGAATGTAGTGAGCCGCGTCTGCGCAACAGAAGCGCCTTTCGCAATAATGTCTGGTTTTTAGGCGTTAAACTCTCGTTTACAAAAATCGAGCCGTCCGTCGAGAAACCCTCAAGTTGGCTGAGCTTCACTCCTCCGTGCTTTTTAAATGAAGAGATAAAAGCACGCTGTTCGCTAGAACACGAAAACTTCACCAGAATTGGAGTTTTGGATACACCTTTTTCGGATAGGCGCTGAGTTCGAAGGAGATCATCATTGTTGTGTAATAGTGATGTGTATCGTAGCTCCAGCTCAGAGAATTTTGTCTCCAACATATTCAGTCGAGATGATAGCGGATTAACGACATCGCTGATCATAGTCGATATCTTCTCCTCTAAAAGCTGAAAGCACCAGCAATAAGGTTAGATGCAGCACTACGTGTTAAAACTGAAGCGGAACTCACCGAATCCGAACGCTGTTTCTCTTTACTTGGTGTCTTCGCAGAGGTCATCTGTTTCTCCTGTTTTCCTGCCATTTCCTAAGATGGATACGGAACTACGAGCAATGACGCACAAGTACTTTTTATTGAAATTCGCACAAGACTAGCAATTGAAGGCACGATTAAACCCCGCTTAAATAGAGAGATGAGCTTAATTTATTGTTTAAAGTAAAGAGTTGGCGAAAACCACTAATATTCACGGCAAAATTACGGCTGCTTACCGGAGCGCTGTAGAACACGTCTACTCAGTATGACTCATTACCACTCAGTATTTGCTGACCTTTATGGAGTTTTAAAAGATTCAATTAATGGTGTAAAATTACTAGACTGTCTTTCGAAGGAGGGCGACATTTAATTGGCAAATAGCATTTAAATAAAACTGATTTTGGTACCAGTCGGTTATCTTGTTCAGCTTATGCTTAGTTATTTCCGTATGAAGCAAGCCTGAATGATTTAAACAGAAATTACAAATATTTACGTACATGGGAAGATTAATTAGAGACTAAGAGATTAAAGACGGATATAATAACGCATGTTAAAATTTTATTTATTTTTCCCGCGGACGGGCGCTTTCATCGTTACTGGTTAATGCCAGCTGAAAGCAAAACGTGGCTTAGTAGGCTAGTTACAAATTTGATAAATGCAAGAGGGAAAATCATCTGTCTCGTTAGCTCAGTGGTAAGAGCAGTCGCCCGGCAAGCGGAAGGTCCCGGTTTCAAATCCCGGACGAGGCGGTTGTTTTTTTCTTCTTGTATTTATAAATTTGATTTAGAATCATTAAAAATAAAAGTTCTTAAAATTCTTATTTCTCCAGCATGTTAAAAGATTAAATCATATTTCAAGTATACCAAAAACTTTTCTCGGGATGTTACTAAGAAAACAGCATAAAACAACCCGATGAACGAGAAAAGAGGCCATGATGGTCCATTCATTATATTATTAGTCCTTAAAATTATACATGTGAAGTTTAATGTTTAATTTACCGTGCCTAGATATGCTAAACGCTTATTTATTACAACAAAAAAGCGCGAAAGTTGAAAGTTCCAAGGATTCATTTAAAAACGCCGTTTTCGTTTTCGATGAAATTCATATTCAATCTGACGTCTAGTACTATGTAAACAAATCGGTTAAAGGCGAGTTGGGCTCGGACAATCAGGTTTCTGTGCCAGAAATTTATCAACGAACTGTCGATCGACCGAATTCAAGTATATTTAAATCTAATCCAAATTTGCCTGTGATAACTCAATAATATTCAACCAAGCAAGAGTAATTTTACAAGAGTTGATCTTATTATTAAGAGTTGTCTTAAAATTTAACTAAAAAAACATTATTTTTCAGCAACTATGAGGCTGGCGAAAAAATGGATTGTTCCCCTGTTAGAAATTATTCACCTACTGACTACGATAATATCAAAATTTAAGCTTTAGAAACCTAGAAGATCAGGGGAAAAGGTATTTTTCCGAACATTTTGGGCCTTATCCTCATAACCAATTTACTAAAAAAAATTTGGAATCCTTGAATGATATATGATATCCCACATGATAAAAAAAATTTTTAGGGAGCCGAACCCACCCCATTAAAGTTAAAACTATAATATTTCATAATGTTTTACTGTTAGAATATGTGCCCGTGATGAAGGCCTAACATTCTGTCAAATTTCGAATTCCTACGTCACGTCATTTTAGATAAAAACTTCTATGACAGACAGAAGCTTGGAGTTACTATGGATCATCTAACATTCCACATGATTCTGTTTCAATAGCTTCATTTTATGATTCCATTCATTTAGTAAAATCTGTGCGAAATACAATAATTAAATTTGATCTGGACACTTCTGATGTAGACTATTATTAAAACATTGTATGATGCTGATGCAAGCAAAATTATGAAAATGTGCTTAGAATTCAACAAAGAATACAGAGAAGAGTATAACCAAATAACTTTCAAAGATTTGAAACAAATCCCGCGATGCATACATTAAATTGGTCTATAGCATCAGCCATCCGTAATTTAAATAAGTTGCAAAAATTACATAATGATAATATAACTGCTAAAGTTGAATCAACAGTTCGAAAAATCTTTTGAAAAAATTCCCAGCTTACTCGATATTTTTAATGATAAATATATATCTTTTTACAGCCCGTATAAAAGACCACTATCACTTGATAATATATTTGCAATAAATTTTTTAGCTGAAATTAAATTCTACCATAGAGTAACGAAATTGATATGGAGAAAATTTCGGTTCGATGCTTCGTTTGTGCAACAGAGGGAGTTTTGTGACGTCAGATACTTTCTCCATTAACCTCTTGTAATTTTCTTGTTGCACATTCTCTGAAGATAACTATTATGTCTAAAATTTCCAATAAATGTCCAATCATCTCCCCAAGTCTCCATACCAATTTTGTCAGCAGTTATAGGACTATACTTTTTAAATTTATGATTTTTATTCGAAAGTATAAAAAGTAAAATTCTTTTTGAATTTATGTTTTAAAAATCAGAAATTATAATTAAAAATTGATTTTTATTTTAAAAATCAAAAATTGAAATCTGAAAATGATTTTTATTTTAAAAATCAAATATAAAAATCAAGAAAAAATCTATAGCAATTCTTATGATACCTTAGATGAAAGCCCGTATGTAATTTCCATCCACAACTCCCATATGTCGTTCATTCTTGGGCATATTTAATATCAACCGCCAAAGTATTTTTTACCGGAAAAACAATTTTATGACATGAAAATCATTTTAAGCTTTTATTTTCGTTTTTTAATATAAAAATCAGTGTGAGTTCTAGTCTCGGACGTGGGAGGGACTGGCGGTTTGTAAAGGATAACTCAGTTTTAAAATCCAAATGTAAAATTTTTTAAAAAAAAAATTATTTTCACTTGCATAACCTAATATCACAAAAATTCAGAAACAAATTAACCTACAAACTAGTACAATTCAAAGCTTCAAAAATTAAAAAAAAACGATACGCCTTCTTGCTTGCTTTAATTCTGAAAAAAAGAAGAAGAAGATCTGAGCAACTATCATCAGAATAAATTTCAATATGTATTAATTGACAAAATGCCTCTGTTTGTGCGTGAGGGCACCAGGGTAGTAAAATGATTTGTTAGAAAAATCAGACGCTCAGGTTATCCCTGACCAGAATTATCTTCTGTGATGGTGCGCGAGGGCACCAAGGTACTAAATTGATTTGTTAGAAAAATCAGACGCTCAGGCAGAGGCGTGGCGTGGACTTGATGCGAGGGGAAGCAATCAATAAAAGCGTTAAATAGGCATGCATCGAAAGCTATTGCAGTTATTCTAATAAATTATCTATACCATTCTCGTTAGCTGCTTCAAAGCACCCAGGGACCACGATCGAGGACGTGAGGGTAGGCACACTGAGTTCTTTTTTTAAATACAGTGTTTTGGCCCCGTGCTGTCAAATTAAAAGAGTTAATCAAATGATCATAGTCAGATCGCAATTTACTTATATAATATATTATACGAAATTCCGAATAGGTAAGCTATATTTAAATATTAGTAGATAGATAAAGGACTTTACTAAAAGTTAATACATTTTTATACAGCATGCATTATAAAAACGTATAACAACAAAAACAAGCGTTAAAAACACTTCTTTTTTTTTATAAAAATGTAGATTTTAATGTAACAGCATTAATTCTTAAAAGCGTACCAAAAAAAAATTAAAACTACATAAAACTAAACTACCAAAATAAAAATAACGAAATACCACTTTAATAGATTTACACATTTAACAACAAAAACAAGCGTTAAAAACACTTTTTTTAAATGCATAAAAAAGAAAATCAACACACATGTTTCATAAAACCTTTCAAGAAATTCAAAATTATTAAAATAATATAATTAAAATTTATACTTTAATTCAATTCTTCTTTCTTTACTGGCAAATTCATCAATAATATCGTTATAAAATTCTTCGTGGGAAAGGAAAGTTTTTAATTTATTTTTTTCAATGGACAATAAAGCTAAGTCACTCTTTCTTCAGACGTTGAGTTTCTAGAGAAATAATAAGTCGTAGAAGTTTAAAACATTGAATAAAACTATCTTGCAAATTGTTGTTAATAAAATATCGATAAATTTCTTGAACGGTTTTACCGTTGAAGACATTATCAGAGAACAGCACAATGAGTTCCGTTTTTAAAGAACTTTTATCAAATAATTTCGAGTATGATTCATCAAGATTTTGAAGCAAATCATCAGGAAATTTCTTTGTATAATTTTGAAATTTACAAGAATTAAAAAGCTCTAAAAATTTAAATTTATCTAAGGAAGAAAATCGGGATATAATTTCTTCATGAATAACATCAATAATTTCAGCGAATAAACGTTTAAAACTTAATTCAATATTATGGGAGCCATTAACTATACAACGTACTCGTTTACGTTGACGCGGTATGTCGCACAGCAAAGAAGTTTCCTTCCATTTTTCGGTGAAATTGTTTTTAGATGTAGAAGCTGATTTTGAAAGTCTCTAATTTTTTTAATGCAAAAGGTAATACCACTGTGTTTAGCTTGGAAGATATCAAAAAGGATATCAGTTTGCGGAAATATTATTGAAAACATTTTAAGGAGAAAAATAAACAGAAAATCGTTTAAAAGTACCGAAAGACCCCGAGCACTGTTAACAGTCTCACTATCCCAAATATCTTCCTCATTTTCGACAATATATTCAAAAAGAAGTTTGAGAGAATCAATATTATCGTGAATGAACAAAATAAGTCTGCCGTTGAAATTCCAGCGGGTGGGAGCTACTTTGAGAAGTCTTCTTTTTAGAAACAAGTCTAGAGCAACGGTTCTTTTAGTTGAATGACTGAAAAAAGTTGAAAAAACGGTGACTGATTGGAAAACCACTTTGCATTCACGAATCTTGTCACATAATTTGGACAGGACTAAATTTAATCGATGTGCGAAGCAGTGCACAAAAAGTGCATTAGGAAACGTTGCCCTTACTCTAGTTTGAAGCCCGCTTACTTCACCTGCCATAACTGATGCACGGTAATAACTCTGGCAAATTAGCTTACTACCGCATTCAAAACTCTGCATGACGTTCACCACATGTTCATGCAAACGACTTGCCGTTCGGTTGTCAAAAACATTCTTAAAACCAATAAAAGTCTCCTTTATGTCTCCGGAAGAACAAATGAACCGTAGGATGGTTGACAACTGTGATCGACATGAATTGTCAGTTGTTTCGTCGCAAATAATTGCAACATACTCCGAGTTTTGAATTTCAAAATATATTTTTTATTAAGTGTACAGTAGATAGCAGTTATTAAATCATTTTGTATATAGTTCGATAAGCCAGAAAATACCGTTGCCGTATCTAAATGATTTTTAAGTTCTATTAAGATTTTAATAATTTCCCGGTTGTTCTTAACTAATTCTTTATGCTTTATAATATTGACAATCTGAAATTACTATCAACTAATTGGTCAATTCTTTGACCAGAACCAAATTTAGTGAGAGCTAGCACTGATTTTAAGTGATCTGAAGATTTTTTTCCATTCCTATCTATTGCTTTATGGAAATTATTTAAGTCACTAACTCCCGAAGTTCGTCATACGTTATTTTCCGATGAAAACAACAAGCAAGGCCAACAAAAAATTTTTTGATTATTCTGACAACCGGTAAGCCAATTTGCGCTATCATATAATTTTACAGTAAAATGTCTAGTGCATGTTCTGCTCTCTGTAGAAGTATTTAATATAGGCTTCGGTCTTCCATTTTGAATTATCATCTTTTTTTCAGTAAACGAACGTGAGCCGAAAGACCGTTGCAACAGATCGTCAATTACAGAAAAGTTCCCTACAACAGAAATCTCTGCCATAATAAATAAAAACAATATGAACAAAAAAATCAAAATTAACAAATCTCATGCACTACACTATTTTACGCACTATGCAAATATTAATAGTTTTTAAAAGCCTTTTTTATTAAAAAGTCAGAATTTAACCCCGAAACCAAACGTGAAGAAAAACTGTTCACTAAAAATATTTAAAATCCACTTTACACTTATTTTCAACCTAATTTCATGCACTACACTATTTAACGCACTACGCAAATTTAATAGTTTTTAAAAACATTTTTTTTTTAAAGTAAAAATTTAAGCCCAAAACCAAACATGAAGAAAACTGGTAACCAAAAATATTTAAAATTTCATGCACTTTACATAAGTATAATTACAATCTAATTGCATGCAACCGCAAATTTTCCCAAATGTTCAAATAGGCGTTAAAATATTGCGCGAACATGCTTTCTAATCGACCAACCGACATGAAATTGATGGAAGCAGAAATAGAAATGCATCCAGTTAAAAGAAATACAGCGATGATCTATTATAAGAAAAATGTTATCATATGAATGAAATTAACCTAATACATGCTACCGGTATAGGTGTGTTTGTAGGTCCCAAAGAAGCATTTTTTCAATTGCTTCCCTTAGGCTAAACAGAATTTCATATTGAGTGTAGATTCACTGTAAGTGGCGAATAGCCAGCAATGCTGTGTGACGTCATAGGAAGAGCCCAGATGAGCTCGAACGCCATACATTTGGTAGGACATTGTTCGGTTATCGATGGAAGCAGAAATAAAAACACCTACAGTTGAAATCAGCATTATACTATCATAGGAAAAATATATGGCATATGAATAAAATTAATCTAACCCATGCTGCTCGTATAGCAGTATTTGTAGGTCCCGTAGAAACATTTTTTCAATTGCTTCCCTTAGCCTAAACGGAATTTCATATTGAGTGTAGATACACTGGAAGTGGCGAATAGCTAACAATGCTGTGTGACGTCATAAGTAGAGCCCAGACTTGTTCGCATACAATAGTTTTCAAATTGTTCCACAGTTTTGTTGTGATAATTTTTTACTACGGGGGTTGATTTTTAATTTCTTGTCTTTCCTGATTTACAGCAAAGGTAGGAAAAAATACCTTCATAAAAAATATTTTGAAGAATTTTTATTATTAATTCAGAAATCCCTTGCTTCCAAAAACGCCACGCCACGGCGCTCAGGTTATCCCTGACCAGAATAATCTTCTGTATAAAAGGATAGCAAGCTCAGGTTATCCCTGATCAGAATTATCTTCTGTATGATAGGAAATTCAGGTTATCCCTGACCAGAATTATCTTGTGTGGAAAGGTAGGAAGCTCAGGTTATCAATGATCAGAATTATCTTCTGGTGACATTCCTACCTTGTCACCAGAAGATAATTCTGATCAGGGATAACCTGAGCTTGCTATCCTTTTATACAGAAGATTATTCACACGATTCTTTATAACTCAGATTAGCTCTTATACAGATCAACTCTATCAAAAGATTGGTGTCATCTACTGATTTCGTCGGCTTTATATAGCCGCTGTAACCAGTTATATCTTCTCGCCTCTTGGTGTTGCCCTAACAACGATTTATGCGATGTCTGATTGTACCACAGACAGCTGGTTGACGTAATGTCACTTGATGTCATCGACAACTGTAAATATTAGAAGGTACGTATGCTTTTGTGCATTTTTGTATTGATTTATTTATTTGATTAATTAATTTCGATTGCTTTTAGGTGAACTGAGCCTCCCAACGGTTTTTAAGCGGATGTTTCCTAATTGGGCTGGAAAAATCACCGGAATGTTGTTGGATTAGTGTTTCAGATAAGTGTTTTATGTTTTGTTAATCCAAGATCTGAAACTTAGTGCTTCCATTTTAATTTATAATTTTAGAATATTGCGAATGAGATATGTGGCAGGACTTACATCGGCGGAGTTCTTTCTGCCGGAATTATTGGCAGGAAATTCATCATGGGATGCGAAGTATATTTGTGTGAGGACTGAACATCCTCCTGCCTCAAAAAAATTATATAAAATTTTGTTTTAACAATAAACTTTCATTTTGTTGTAATTTGTTCCTTTTCCTCTTCATCTTTATAGTAACATCTCCAGGCAGAGACCATTTGCAGAACGTCTTTGCTTCCCTGATGACGTTCCAAGGAGTATTTGTATTTTGTAGTAATTTTATTACTATAGGAGTCGCGTAAATTCATCCTACTAAATCTCTTGGGATTCCTGGCTCTGATCACTCTGGTATTTGCTTAATACTGGGTGTTGGATGATCTTGGAATTCCTTTAAAGGAATGATCAGGACATTCATAAATTGATCCTCTATTTTTTCGGTGATATTTTGCTGATAGTTATTTCAGCTGGATAACACTCGATGCGCTGGCAGTAAGCGTCACCTCATCAAGATTTCCTGGCAAGCTTGGTTTTATTTCGCTCTTACTTGTGGCATATATCCGTGGACACGCAGTTGGGGCTTCTGGACAACGATCACTTGACCTCGGTTTGGGTTGTGGTTTCCTGCTGACTGCTGTATGCACTTCAGGCATGCTTAGTGGTGTAGATCGTTTTCCAGTAGGTAGCCTTGGTTGAGTTTGGACTCGGACTTCTGGGAGGTATCGGCTTAAATTTCAGACCATCGTTTGCCTTAGATTTGGTCTGCAATCTTTAGAGTTCAGATGTCGCTGGCATCGAATCGAATGGCCTGAACAATCTTTTGACTAGCACGATCTCGTGCGATGGTGGCCGAACAACAGCCGATCGAATTTTTTGTGCCTTTTTCGGAATTAGTGGTAGTGGGCTGACAGGCCGGATTCATGTCAATCCGGGGGCCAGTAATTCTGGTGGGGTTGGAGATAGGCCGGCATCCACAGAATCCAAGGACTTATCCATGGTAGAGGAAAATAAAAAAAATGAAAAAATAAAACATATAAACGAACTCAAAAAGAAAAAACCGCTGCGCGCCCTTGTCAACTTTCAAACTTAAAGTGGCTTTTGGCGGATTTTGGAATTGTTTATATTTGAATATAACGGGTGTTTTGGAATTTAGGACTTCCAGAGAGCAATAGATTTTGGTGGGGATGATTGATTGTCAGGAGATGTTTATGAACGAGAGAGGAGAGATTTTATATATAGGGCGGGTGAGAATATTTTTTGTTGCATCTTCTAGCAGAGGAATAAAATGTCTCACATAATTTTACTCCAGATTGTGTCATTGGGGAATTATCATTCTTTAGTATTACTGGTCCACGGTGAGAAGTAGATTTTACACTATATTGACGCCATCTAGTTGTGAGAGTTTAAATCTCTCTACGATTGGGTTCAGTTTGTGTGGACGCTGATCGGGATGGCAATAGTCTTGTCTTATTTTTCCATTTTGTGTTAATGGTCGGGAGAGGGGTTAAGGAGTAATGTTTCCCCAAGCACCAATTCTGCATTATATAAACGTGACAAAACCGTTTGTCATCTTTTGTTGTCAAAACTGTAAAGTTTCAAATTAGTTACGGAAACGTCGCTGACACGGCATCTACCCGTTGTGGCAACTGTCAATGCTACGACACTTTGTTACCATCGTAACAAAATGCCGTTCTGAAAACGATATCTTTTTATGTTTTGTAACCGTTGCAAATAGGTAAATAAGTAACTTCCGTTATCGGGAACTATTTTTGTAACCGTAAAAACCCGGATGGATTTAACTTCCGGTAGTAAATAAACCGTTGCATAATGGTAATATTGAAATGAATCGGTGTAGTTGGAGCTTTATTTTTGAAGTTTTTCCCTATTAATTAGGCATAAAGTTTCTATATTGATGATATAATGCACCCATATGCAAAACGTTTGTAGTTTTTTTTAATATGCAAGTTGAGTGCAAAATTCATAGTCCCAATCCAAAACCTTTGGATTTATCAGAATCTCGTTGGCGAAATTAAATAAAAAAAGATAAAAAAATAGGATAATATATTGTAAAGAAAAATTTATGATGCCGAAAACTTTATTTCAGATAAAAAAACATATTTAACATATATTTCTTACAGGTTTTATATAAGTTCTTCAAAAATACATGATTTTCATATATATGTATGTGAATACGTACATATTACGGACGAATCCCTATAAGAAAAATAAAAGAGAAATTAATATTGTAAAAGTTCAGTTATGTTAATACGCATTTTAAACATATATAAATTTTTATGCCTTTGAATTTTGATAATTTTTATCGTATCTTCACTGGATGTTAAATTATTCCCTTTAGATTTTTGCGTAGGTAAGTCTAGTCTTTGAGTGTTTTAGCTGTCCATCTCTCTTATATCTTCTTCTTTATCTTTATTTCGAAGGCATTCCTGCAACATTGGACGGTAATTTATTAAAGTGTGTGAGTATTTCGATTATTCTTTTAAGCATTCGTTAAACCCATATTCGCACGATATTATAGCATGTAAACATTAATCTTATTTCGCTGGTAAAACAAACATTATTTTTATTGATTCTTCACATTTGTTTTTTTAACTCTTTATGCCACATTATTTCTAGTGCGTACAGCTTAAACAAAAATTTTAAAAATTATTTAATTACATATTTTAAACTGAGTACTTTTGTTCTCTTAAAATAGTTTTGTTCTACAAACTCAGATATACTCAGACTTGAAGAAATTTGAAAAAAATAATTTGCTTATAAATTTTAAAGAGTTTTAATGTTAGAGAAAAAAAATTGTTTGAATCAAATGAAAAATTGAATTAATTACCTGAGTGCAGCTGTTCTCCCATGTTCTTACATTGCTGACAATGCTGAATGGCAATAATTTCGGACGGTAGCTCATTCGCATGTACCGTTGATAACAATTATTTAAGTAAATATAGTATACGAAAGTTATTCAAATTATTCCTTAACGAAAAATAACTATATGTACAAATGTTGTCCAATATTTCCTTATAAATGTGAGATAACATTTACGTCAACAACAATTACTGCAATATAGAAAAGATAAGAAGGCTTAAACGCTTTCTAATAAATAGAAACACTATTATTATATTCTTTTTAACTTACCGCTATTCACACTGATTTTCGCACAATACTTCTAATAAATCACTATGAAACTTTTTTTTAAGGTCCAAACACTACGAACTGCTCAGGCAAACTGAAAACGCAATGAATCTTAGGGTCCAAAATAATTGTAGTGTAGCGTCTAGGTTACTCTTCAGTAATATTGTTACCAGATGATAACCGAATTCTTAATCAGTTTTTAAAATGTTTGCACAGAAACTTATTTTGATAAAATCGGGAACAATGCAACTTGAAAGCAATTAACGGTTAACGTGTTTTTTTGTTTGCTTTGCAACTCAAATTCAGCACTTTGATTATACAACTTATGAGGAATTTCGCAACCTTTCCCAAACTCTTAAGTTTTTAGGGGGTCTCAAGAAAATTTATTGATGAAGCAAAACACGTTTGTGAAAATAAGCCACCATTTTACAACCGAGGTTGGAACGAACCACGGTAACATTGAAATATCGGTTGTAAATTGCTGCTTGGGTCACTGCTTCACTTCTCGCGATTTTTCTTTGAGAATTGTGGTGTTCAGGTGTATTATGCGTCTTGATAGATGCACATTCATATTTTTCGGCCGGTAAGCGTTGTCTTGATCTCTTGCAGAGCTGATCTTTCGATGAAAATGTTGGCGCAGTAGTGTGTTTCCAAACTCTTTTTAATTTTTTGTTCAACTTGGGGTTTGTTGTAGTGTAGGTAGATAGCACAGTCGTAGACGTGCTTTTTATTTCTGATACTCTTCCGACCAGAATCCAGCCCAGTTCAGGTTTTGGGCTGTGGGTGTATTGCTAGATCCTCTTCTAATTCCATTTTTAATAATGGCGGCGTAAAGCCTCTGCTCCAAGAAGAATGTCAACTTCTCCTGGAATGGAGAAGTTGCGATCTGCTAAAGGGAGATTTTTAATGTGTCTCCAGTTTGACACCTTAATTGTATTGGTAGGCAGCAAGTCTGTGATTTTTCCTATCACGAGCATGTTGCTTGCTATTTTAAAATTGTTGTGTAGAGAATTAATTGTGACTATGGCTTGCTGAACGGCTGTATTGGTGGGAGTTGTGCCAAGTCCAATTAATTCTTGGGTAGTTTGAGATCCTTTAAGCTGTAACAGTTTAAAGGCCTTTTCGGTCATAATAGACACTTGAGATCCAGAGTTTATTAATGCACGAAATGTCTTTGTGCTTCCAGATGGTGAGGTGACGTTTATTAGAGCTGTAGAGAGGAGAGCTCTTTTCATATCGGCGGTTAGAAAATTTTGAACTTGTTGTTTGTCATTTCTACAAGCTAAAGGTGTGCTTGGTTCAATTTCCATATTGCAATTTTGGGTGGATTCATTTGTTGAATTTGTCACTGAATTGTTTTGCTCATAATGCAGCAGAGTATTGCGACATTTGTTACAGTGGTAACACCTTTTATTGCTTGTGCAATTTAAGGTTGAAGTGTTAGGTGATAAGCAGTTTTCGTATAAATGCTTATTTGTGACAACTTCTTGTCTCTGTCGGGTAGTCAGAGTTCGGAATATTGGACAGTGAAAAATTATATGGTCCTTTTTGCAATGGCTGCAATTTGTGTTATTAGGTTTAATAGGTGGGTCAAGTGGTGTTGAACTTTTACTTCTATTCAAGAATCCATAAGTTGGTTTTGGCGAGAATGGTTTTCTCTGTGTCATATTTGAAGATATTATATTTATGTTTCCTATCACTTGCACCGGTAAATAAATAATTGTTGGATCCCAATTTTCAGTTACTATTTCTAAATTTTTCTAGTGCTAATAAAGCCTCGGTTATCTAATAGCCTTTTAATATTGTCGGCACTGTCATGGTGGGAGAGAAAATAATTTTTTTAACTGTATATTGAATAGGATTCGCTTGTTTGAGTAGCGTTCCTTTAGGAGTTCCAAGCTGGTTGATAATTTGCATCGCATACTGCATAATGCCTGTACAATTTTTCAGCTTCTCCTATTAAATTCGTTTTTAATAAATATAATTTGTCAACGTTTCTCAAATTATCGTTATTATGTATTACTGAATTAAATAGACCGTGAAATGAGATCCATGTTGAATATTCTCCATTGAATGTCGGCAGCTTGATTCTAGGAAGTCTTTCGCTATTGCATGACATTGTGCTAGCAGAATTTGTCTGTGTGTAGGGTGGATTGCTGACAGATGGTGTTGGTGCTATTCTGTCTATGTCTTCTTTCATACTTGCTGCTTTTTCAATGTAGTATTCCTGAACCTCGCTAAATATCTCTTTCATGAAAAATAATCTAGCTGGAAATCTTGTTTTGTTACTCTCCTTTGTGTAGACCTATGTCGAGTTCGGAATTCTTTCCAATATCGGTGAACGTTTGTAGGCGTTTTTCTATCGATTTGACAGTTTTCTTTTTTCCTTTTCTTTGATGCCTTTTATATAGGTCTGTGGCGGCTTGACGATGCCAGCTTCGCGGCGTTGGTGACCTTGGGCAGCCATACCGCATTTGTGCGGTTTTCACTAAGCTCAGCGAAAGCCACCTTGTGAACTAAAAAATGTATGTGTAAATATTCCGCGATTTAAGATGTTCAATACAAAAATTCAAAAATTAATTAGTTTTTGCCTTGTCATCCGTTGTAACTAGTTCGATTCAGATCAGTTGAGAGGTAGGTTTTTCACCTTACAATATTATTAATATTATTATAAAGTTTGTTTACCAATATAAGGAGATTCGTATAAAAGATAAACCGAAGAGTTTGATGACAATAAACGGGACAATTCATCCGGACATGCAGCCTTTTATTGATGCACTTCTTTATGGACAAGATTTAATTAACCTTTTTCAGAGCTTCCATATTTAGTTTGTCCCGCGGTACCCAGTCAGAGTACCACGGTAGCCAGGTGGACTACCTTGGAAGGAACAGATTACTCGTTCTGATTCCACTTCTTTGGCTTTCTCTACGATCGACGCTTACGCTCTGTCGACAAAGCGTCGGCTCTGCAGGCTAATTCCAGTGAAGTTGCAAGTTCATCCTGGAACCATAATTCGCTGCACTCTGCCTTCAAGATAGTTCCTGCTAAGTTAGCTCCGAGCCAACTTCGACTGTCATAGGGACAGTTTGAAGTTAAGTTACAGATAACAATAGATTCTGCATCAAGCTGTCATTACGTAGACCTGAGTGAGGTGTAGCACATTCTGTTGGAAGGGCAAGCTACCCAGCTGTTCCTCCTAACGATTTACGGACATTGCTATCTGGCAGTGAGTCAGATGTCTACTTACCCAAGAGTGATTTGTTCGTCGTTTATTCACTGGACTTCACGAGCCAATCTAAAAAGCAATTGTTGTAAGCCACCAAAGGTCTATCATTAGCTCTTTGACCTCGAGTTGGGACTTAACCAACTCTGACATAGATTCGATGGTTTCGTCACCATCATCAGATGAAATGGATTCTCCATCTTTTGGCATTTTGTATGGAGAAGCTTTGAACTGAGTGACAGTGTTAAGCAGTGAATCCAATTTTATATTTTTCTGACTGAGTTATCCGGCTCGAAGGACCAATGTGAGTTCTAGTCTCAGACGTGGGAAGGAGTGCCGGTTTGTAAAGGACAACTAAGTTTTAAAATTCAAATATAAAATTTATTTAAAAAAAATTCAGTTTAACTTGCTTAACCTGTTATCACAAAAATTCGAACTAAAAAAAAAACGATACGCCCTCGTGCTTGCTTTAATTCTGAAAAAAAAAGAAGAGAAAGTTCTGAGCAACTGTCATCAAAATAACTTTCAATGTGTATTAATTGACAAAATTCCTCTGTTTGTGCGTGAGCGCACCAAGGTAGTAAAATGATTTGTTAGACATATGAAACACTCAGATTATCTCTGATCAGAATTATCTTCTGTGATGGTGCGTGAGGGCACCAAGGTAGTAGATTGATTTTTTAGAAAAATCAGACGTTCAGGTTATCTCTGACCAGAATTATCTTCTATATAAACGGATAGGAAGCTCGGGTTATCCCTGATCAGAATTATCTTCTGTATGATAGGAAAGTCAGGTTATCCCTGACCAGAATTATCTTCTGTGGAAAGGTAGGAAGCTCAGGTTATCCCTGATCAGAATTATCTTCTGTGGACAAGGTAGGAAGCGCGATTCTTTATAACTCAGATTAGCTCTTATACAGATCAATTTTGCCAAAAGAATGGTGCCATCTACTGAATTTCGTCGGCTTTATATAGCCCCTGTAACCAGTTATATCTTCTCGCCTCTTGATGTTGTCCTAGCAACGATTGATGCGATGTCTGAATGTACCACAGACAGCTGGTTGATGTAATGTCACTTGATGTCATCGACAATTGTAAAAATTAGAAGGTACGTATGCTTTTGTGCATTTTTGTATTGATTTATTTATTTTATTAATTAATTTCGATTGCTTTTAGGTGAACTGAGCCTCCCAACGGTTTTTAGCGGATGTTTCCTAATTTGGCTGGAAAAATCACCGGAACGTTGTTGGATTAGTGTTTCAAATAAGTGCTTTATGTTTTGTTAATCCAAGATCTGACACTTTCTGATTCCATTTTAATTTATAATTTTAGAATATTGCGAATGATATATGTGGCAGGAGTTACATCGGCGGAGTTCTGTCTGGCGGAATTATTGGCAGGAAATTCCTCATGGGATGCGAAGTATATTTGTGTGAGGACTGAACAATCAGTTTTTCATTTTTGATTTTTAAATTCAAAATCAATTCCCGATTTTTATTTTTGATTTTTTAATTAAAAATCAATTTTTAATTTTGTTTTCGATTATTAGAAAAAAAAACAGAAAATAATCATTCACAGATGATTTTTTTTAAAACATTCATAACCGTTACAGTCTCTAAAAAAATTGAAAAAAAATTTGCAAATACATGATCACTATAGCTTTGTCTTGAAAAATTTGGAAACTCACAATTTTACCTTTCATTGGATCCTGCAAGTATACCCACCTACATGCCACCCTTTTTAAGAGCTTCCTAAAATCAGTTTATCGCAGGATCAAATGAGAATATGCGACAAAACAAATTTGTTTATCATTATTAGCAGATCAATTAAGTCTTAAATGATATCATAAAGATAGCAATGAAAAATATGAAATCTACCATTCTCTATACTCAGAAGTGAAAAATCGTAACAACAATTTTTAGTATTGCTTCTATTGTAGCTCTCCGATGCAGTACAGTAGCTCTCCAGTCATCACAAAAAAAGGCAACGCACAAATATTTTCATTACAAAGGTAGATTTAAATGCATTTGCATGCACACGATCAAGCTTCGTATGAAATATTTCTCTATAAACTAAAGAACTTTCAAAATTCCATATCAGAATACACGCAAGAGCATAGGGAAGCAATATAGAGCTGGGCAGCCAGATGGCGGTAATCATGATAAGCAAATACATTTTCTTTAGTATAGTTTCAAAAAGGCGGCGCTGTTAGATTCGGCTCTTGTGGACAAAATCTATGAGAATTTCCGTCATACATTTTCGGTCTCTATAGTTTTCTTTACTCTATGTTTATACATATCTCCGGTTTAGATCATCACATGAATTCATGATTTGAGGATATTAATTGTGGCAGAAATGATATTTATACCAATTAAACCCAACTACAATAAGCATAAGCCATCACATGCAAGACTTAAAAATTTGTCGAATGCTTCCATGTGCGTGATTGACATTTGTATAGTATTTACACAAAATGTCATATGTGCTTCTGTAAAGTGCGAAGAGTGCACAGACAAAAGTTTACAAAATGAAACTTAACGAACGGCTTCTTATTGCTGTTGTGGGATGCCATTATGAAAAGCAATTGTCCGCGTCTTTGCATATGCTAACATATGCATATTCTCGTAGCCCTTAACTGTTTTGTTTAACGATTTATAAATAAATATGTGTCTTCTTTCTGTATAAAATTACGAAAACACGAATTGTATGCGGCTCGGTTTAGATTTACGAAGTAGGTTTACAGTGTGAAAGAACAATACATATTATTCTTATTATTGTTGCAGTTAGAAAAAATCCAAGGGATAAAGTATTTAAAATATTAGCAACCCCTTCCAATTTAAATTCCAAAATTCGTAGAATTGAAGTCTCTATTAAGAAAGGAATTTCTCGAAATCCAGTGAATACCTCAAGCACGACAACAACCTTCGTAAATTACTGTCAACTATTACATAAATTAACATGAAACCAGCTCAGCCCTAATCTCTGGTATAATTGAATTGGTGAAAGGGTTAAAAGACAATTTTGTGTGAACATTTTGCTGAGAGCAAGAGTGTACTAAAAACAGTAAAACTCATCCCATGATAAATCTAAATAAGCTTAATCCGCAGCACACAATAAATGGGGAGCCCTGCCCCAGTCTGTAGACAAAATGAAGGGCTGCAACTTCTTCTTTACTTCGGCATTCTAAAAGTATCTGCCCTATACAGAAACTTTCTGAACGAACATAAATACATAAATCGTGCCATGCTTATCCTCCTGCTTTTTCCTTGAACCCCCTTCATCTCGACCTTCTGTCTAGCATGGATTAATTGAAATGCTTAAAATTCCAGAGCTCTTTTGAAAAACACAATTACCCTCCCCCAAGACACCCTTTTTCTCCAAGCAATGATTCCTGAGCGTGACACAAGGAAAAAACATCGCGATGTAACATAAACACCGACACTTCACCCCTCGTCCATTTCGTATCAACGAAACTTAGCATTTAATAATGCAATACCAACTGCTACTTGAGTTTACTTATGTGCTATTGCGAGGGCACCGCCAACCCCTTCGTCTCCTATATATTGCGCATTTTGACTTTTTCTACCCCAGGAACTAGTGATGTGTCGCTAAATGGGGTTGAATCGGGTTTTGGATTAAAAAGCAAATTCCAAGCAGAAATATTTAATTGCCACCCCCGACCCTATTCTGAAGTTGGTTGACTTTTTTGTTGTCAATCAAGAGAGAAAATGGAGATTTAGGGGACGCTGTATGCAGGGTATCATTAAGGGTGTAATTTATTGTGTAATATTGTTTGATGAGATGATTTTATTAGTTTTCTGTTCTGAATTGTGGACTACTATGAGGTCCTCAAAATTTAAGTCATGTGAAATTAAATTTTTTGATACAGTTTTGTAACTCAATCAAATGCCACAAATAATGTCGAGGGTTAAACCCAGATGGCCTCATAGTTTGTGGATCCCAAAAGAGCTCGTTTCAATTTTTTTATGAATCATAACATAAATTTAATTTTCAACACCTTTTGGAACATTTCTGTTATTAAGGAAATCTCGAAGGTATATGAAAGCAATTTTTCAGCAACATTTTTACGGAATAATGTGTGAACAGAACAGTTACATTTTTCCTTAGGTATACTAATCTGTTTCAAAGCTAACTAAACTGCAACTATATAGTTAAAAAGTCGATCTTTTATAAACTGATTTGAATCTCATAATTCATTTATTCTTAGTTATTTCAGTTGTAAGTTGGTTTAGATTGATAAAAATTGGTAGAAATTTTTAGGTATTCACATCGTTCCTCAACACAATAATAAAATGCAATACAACATGTGAGAGATGTTACTGTTCAAGCTAACTGGGAGACTTGGAACGAAATCTCGCGGAAATTATTAATAACAAATTTAATGAGCTAAGTGCCCGAATTGATATTCTGGAATCTCAGACAAACCTTACTATAGACAAACTCGATACGCTGGAGCGCAGTCAGAAGGCCTGTGATGTTGTTATTACTGGGATTCCGCAATTGGAGAACGGCAATTTGCACGATATCTATTCAATGTTGATAAAATCTATCAGTTTGCATTCTTCTTTTAATTTTTCCAGAATCTTTAGAGTGAGATATAAAAACTCGAAGGAATCAGCAATAATAATTAAGTTCGATACTATAAAAATTGATTTCTGATGGCAACTCGTAAAACATTAGCATCCCGCAAGCAGAACATAATCAAAACTATTAGTCTTACCTACGTTGGCATTAGTCAAAGCAGGCCAACTGCAATTTATATAAATGAAAGCCTATCGACTCAAAATTATGCAATTCTGCGCAAAGCGTTGAGATTCAAAAAGGAAAAGAAGCTGCTGTATGTTTTTAAAAATGCTGGGTACGTTTATGTCCGCCGTAGTGGTGTGGACCAATCTGAAAAAATTACTTCTGATGATGCTCTGTAATACATAGTAAAAAATTTGCACACATTGTTGCCACAAAGCTTAGGTATTTTTCGATAAGATTAGGGAATATTCCCTAAAATGTAAGGAATATTCCCTGAAATGTAGGGACTATTACCTACATTTTAATGAAAATGTAGGGAATAATCCCTATTACATATACCCAAAATGTGATTTTTTTCCCTTAATTTTTTGGGAGTATTCCCTACATTTTAGGGAATAGTCCTAATGTGTTTTACAGTTTAGTCTACTGTGGAGGTAATGGTAAATCATGTACAAATTACATACATATTACTTAGTAATCTACAATAGTTAGTTATAAAAATGGAGATTACTCTTTAGGATTTTTTGCCGGGTTAAACTTATATTTGTTCAAGAAGGAATTTATTTGGATTCTCCGGTATATAGCAAAAGCTAAAAAATGTTTTTAATTTATTATTTCATGACACAACCCATTATATTTTTGGTGACAAGTTTCAAATCTTGGTATGACTCATCAACAGGTCCCAAATAGCGAAATTGAGTGAGTTGAAAAACAAATGAAAAAATAGAACAAAGAAAAGAAATGAAAAAATAGAACAAAGAAAAGAAATAAAAAACTGAAAATATTGAGAAATATAGAAAAAAAAAATTTATTAAAAAAATTTAAAAAACAAGATTCATTCGAAATGAATCGAACCTGCATACGCCCGCAGTGGGCTGAAAAAAGAAAAAAGCAAAAGGAAGAAGAAGAAGAATGGGTTGTGTGATGAAATAACACTTTAAAAACATTTTTTAGCTTTTGCTATATACCGGAGAATCCAAATAAATTCCTTCTTGAACAAATATAAGTTTAACCCGGTAAAAAATCCTAAAGAGTAATCTCTATTTTTATTTCTTCCTCCTTGGTGTAATATAGGAGTGTTTTTGCCTCATATAATTCACACGCAGAATTTATTCTGAGTTTATATGAGAGGAGATCAATTTGATCTGTTTCAAGCGTCTACAGCAGGCAGAAAACCAAGCTGTACCGATGGGTGTAAGGTTTTCTGCTGACACGAAACGCTTCTTTTTCTTCCTTTTTATTTTTTTCTTTTTTCAGCCCACTGCGAGCGTATACAGGTTCGACTTGTTTCGAATGAATCTGGCTTTTTAAATTTTTTAAATTTTTTTAATAAAAAAATGTTTTTTTTCTATTTTTCTCAATTTTTTCATTTATTCATTTCTTTTCTTTGTTCTATTTTTTCATTAGTTTTTCAAGTCATTCAATGTCGCTATTTGGGACCTGTTTATAAGTCAAACAAAGACTTGAAACTTGTCACCAAAAATATAGTGGGTTGTGTGATGAAATAATAAATTAAAAACATTTTTTAGCCTTTGGTATATACTGGAGAATCCAAATAAATTCCTTCTTGAACTAAATTAATAGTTAGTTAATACATATCGCACTTGTTTTTATGGAATCAGTATTACCTTGAATTTTGTTAATGAAATATTACTTTCCTAGCATGCAAAAATGTATTTCTTAATGATGAATTTTCACAGTCTGATAATTTATTTAGTAGTAACTATTAGTAGAAATATGGATTTAGAACTTTCGCTATGTTTTTGTTTTGAAGTAGATATTATTGGTGATTTTGAATTTAAGCACGTATACACCGAAAAAAAAACGCCGTATTAAATCAATACTTTTTCCATATTAATAACATATTTCAACAAATTTGTATGCATTGAATAAGAAAAATATCAATTTGTCATGATTATCAATCAGAACAATGATTTGCTTATGAGATCTATATTAAAAATGCAAGTTTAATAATAAAAATTTCAATTTAATAATTAAAAGAAATTTATTGAGTTATTAAAAAAAATGTCAATTAATTTCGTATTATTTTGATATGTATCTAGTATGAAATGTATAAGTTAAGCGAAGTAAGTTAAAAATGTAATATGTCAAATATAACTTTTATAAAGAAAAGTATGAATATCATAAGTAAAATATCAACATATTGTGAATTCTATAAATTTGACATGAAAAAATATCAATTTCATATGTATACGCATAAATGTGATAATTTTCGCATCATACCCTTGCAAAACATTACAGTAGAATGCGCAGACACGAATTTTTAAATATTGAAGTGGTATATAAAAACACCGTATAATTTGTGTTTAGTGTATATTATTCCTAAAATGAGTGTAAGTGAAAATCAAAACAGTTTTGAAATTGAAATTAAAATTAATTGTGATGACAACTGGAAACTATTTTCAATGACCGGCCCTTTTATCAGCAAGCCGACGGGGAAAAATTTGTAAATACTTAATATTTATTTGTTTTCATTTGGATTTTAATAGCGTTGTTTTTTCAGATTGATATTGATCTTAAGATGAAGTATTCAAATAGTATGTACAATCTCATTAATATGTGGCCAAAATTATCGGAAAAATCAGAAAAGTACGACGAAAACCAATATTAAAGTTAACAGTTATAGGCATCGCTATTCTTCGATGAAAAAAGCAAATGTTAAAAAGGCAAATTCTTTTATTATTTTAGGAATAATATAAAACTTTCAAATAATGTATATCGCTTTTGTGAGTTTGGGCAAGGATTGAATAAATGCTTGATCGGTTGTGTTTATAACCCGCCAAACACAGATTTATCGAACTTAATAAACGATCTGACACATATCGTTCCACAATATAATAATATCATAATTGGTCGTTGTGAGAGCTAGTATCGGACGTGGGAGGGAGTGCCGGTTTGTAAAGGACAACTCAGTTTTACAAATTCAAATATAAAATTTTATTAAATACTTCAATGTTTTATAAATTCATTTGCTTAACCTAATATCACAAATTCATTTACTAAAGGAAATTCAGAAAAAAAACTAACCTATAAACTACTATAAAAATTCAATATACGTAAAATTCAACAAGAAATCCAAACAAAACAAATTAAAAATTCAGTATATATAATTAGTGACGATCGCGTAGTCCGCCTCCTTTAATTCGTCTTATTCTAGAAAAAGGAAGAAGAAGAATTAATCGCTATGAGAAAAGTATTCTAGAACAAGGAAGAGGAAGAATTAACGTCTATGAGAAAAGTATTCCTATATAAATTTAAGAGTGCTATTTTTAGGCACACGGGCAGCAAAATGCTACTATAAAAAAGAAGAAGATTACAGATTATTCTCTGCAGCAGAATTATTCTTCTGCTTAGATGTGGGCAGGAGATTGCAGATTATTCTCCGCGGCAGAATTATTCTTGTGCTTAGGTGTGGGCAGGAGATTGCAGATTATTCTCTGCGGCAGAATTATTCTTCTGCTTTGGAGGTTGGGAACGATATTCTTGTTAATCGGATTATTCTCCGAATCAGATGAGCTCTGAACCAAGAATGATTTTCTGCTGCGGCTCGTCGGCTTTATATAGCCGCCGCATCCAGTTATGAGCTTTCGCCTCTCGATGTTGCCCTAGCCACGTTTGTTGAATTTGATGACAGAGGCGAAATCAAATGATTTGACGTAATGTCATTTGCTGTCATCAAAGATGTAAATATACGGAGGGATGTACCTATAACTTGGTAAGATTTGATCTTTTTGATTTATTAATTAGTTATTAATAATTTTTGTCTGTTTCTAGATCGGATGAATATCGAGACAATCATCGGAAGTGGATTATTTATTGGAGGATAATCTACTTTAGATAAGTATTTAATTTTTGTTGTATTTATTTGGAAAATGAATACTTTGTGGTTTTTTTTCCGTATTTGTAGGAAATACTCGGAGTTCATGACGGAATATATGCGTTTAAGTCACATGGAATTGATTGAAGGTCATTCAGATACTCCTGCTACATACTATCTTCTGCATCGTGCTATTTGTACTGCACGGAAGTTCCGTGTTGTCTTTGACGATTCTGCAAAGGGCTCGAATGGCGAATCCCTAAATGAGTTATTAGCTCCAGGCCCGAAACTACAAAATGATTTGCCGTCGATTCTTTTACACTAGCGGAAGCATCGGTTTATCTTGATAGGGGATATTACAAAAATGTATCGACAAATTCTCATTTCAAACAAAGACACCGAATTTCAGCGTATTCTGTGGCGAAATAGCTCAGCAGATCCGGTTCGTGAATATCGACTACTAACAGTAACTTATGGAACTTCAGCAGCTCTCTATCTAGCTTTAAGAACCTTACGTGAGCTTGCGCATCTATACCAATCTGAGTTTCCTGAAGCGGCTATAATTTTGCGAGATCATTGCTACGTGGATGATGTGATATTTGGATGTGATGATGTCTGTACTGCTTTAAAACTTCAAAATGACTTGATTTCGTTATTGAAAAAACGAAGCTTCGACTTACGTAAATGGAGTTCCAACTCCGAAGAGCTTTTAAGCAATATTCCACTAGAAAAGCGTGAAGAACTTGTCCTTCTGGTTTTTGGGGAAGAAGAAGTAGTTAAAAGCCTAGTACTTTACTGGAGTCCTACGGGGGGCACTTTGGATTATATATTCCAGTTCCTGAACTTTGTTCACCACCCACAGGGCGATCGTTGTTATCAGATTCTGCACGGTTGTTCGACCCATTGGGGTGGCTAGCTCCCAGTACTGTACTGGCCATATTGTTTTTCCAAAATCTATGGCTGTTAGGACTAAGTTGGGAGTAAGGATTGCCACATCCACTGAAAACTGAGTGTATTCAGTTTCGAGAAGAATTAGTGGAAATATCAAAAATTAAACTCCCAAGATGGATACACTGGACCCAATCTCATTTTCGGTCCGAACTTCACGAGTTTGCTGACGCTTCAAGTAAAGCATGTGCGGCAGCTGTATACTCACTCATGATATCATCTGAAGGTGAAGTTTCTGTATCTATGCTGACAGCTAAATCCCGAGTGGCACCAGCTAAGCAAGTGTCTCTTCCTGGACTGGAACTATGTGCACCCGTGCTTCTGTCTTTTCGCAAATGCGAAGAGGATAATGGACGTTTCTGATGCCTTCACATATGCCTGGTCTAGCTCAACCATATATATTAACTTCAATATATTATGTATATTATATATAAATAATTTATATTAAATGTATTAATATATATAAATATGAAATTTTTAATATTATTTTTAATTATTATTTAATTAAAAATAATATATAAATAATTTATATATATATATAAATTATTTATATAAATTATATAGATATATATATATATATAAACTATTTATAAATATATTATATATTAACTTCAACATATAATATATATATATATATATATATATATATATATATATAATTTATATTAAATGTATTAATATATATAAATATGGCTCAACCATCGTATTGGCATGGATTCGCAGACATCCTTCACATTGGAAAACTTATGTGGCTAACAGAGTAAGTCAAATTCAAGAAGTGCTAAAGTGGAATCATGTGACCTCAGCCGAAAACCCAGCCTATTGTGCAACACGAAAAGTACGTCCGTCTCAGTTAGCCGAGCACCGTCTTTGGTGACAAGGCCCGAGTTGGCTGATTAAACTCAAGGTCGAATGGTATTCCTATACGTTAATGGAGTTGCTAGACACCGACGTGGAGCAAAAGAAGATTAAACTGTTTTATATTTCTACAATATCGTCAGATTTCGAGCTGTTGAATCGCTTTTCATCCCAAATAAAGCTGACCCGAGTTACAGCTGTTTGTTTGATATTTATTCATAATTGCCGGAGTGGGAATGCAAAACGTAAGACTGGTTATGTTACTGCAGCAGAATCGAACCAAGCCATCATAATAATATGCAAGGTAGCGCAAGCGATGGACTTCCCGGCAGAAATAGAAAGACTGACCCAAAAACGTCCGGTTAAAAGAACAAGAAGATTAGTAAACCTTAATCCGTATTTGATTAACGATCGGGTTCTTCGAGTTGGCGGCCGACTGCACTCAGTAAATCTTCCTATGTTTACAAAACATTAAATCATTTTATCAAGTACCAGTCCACTATCAACATTACTGGTAGATAATGCACATGTTGTCACTCTACACGGAGGTATCCAAGCCATTCTTGCTCACATTTGAAGGAGATACTGGATACTGCATGCAAGGAACCTTGTCAAGCGGCAAGTTGGTAAATGCCTCACCTATATTCGAGACAACGCAAAGCCCCAAAGTCAATTAATCGGTAATTTGCCACAACCAAGGATTAACCCAAGCAGAGCTTTTGTGTATAGCGGAGTGGACTTTGCTGGTCCCATTAGTCTGCGCGCTCCTAAAGGCTGCCTGTTCGTTTGTTTGGTGACAAAGGCAATTCATTTAGAACCTGTCTCCGATTACACATCCCATGTCTTCATAGCTGCCTTCAAACGTAATGTGGGTCGCCGAGGAAAGTGCTTATAACTCTACAGCGACTATGGCACGAATTTTCTGGGAGCTGACACAGATCTCAAACGATCAGCGAGAACAGCGCAAGGTTCCTTGCCACAGCAAATCTTCTCATGTTTTGTCGAGGAGAACACAACATGGCAGTTCATCCCACTGTCATCACCTCATTTTGGTGGCTTGTGGGAGGCCCGGATAAAATCCACCCAAGGACATCTCAAGCGTTTGATGGGAGCATCCACATTAACATTCGAGGAGCTCGCCACCGTTCTCTGTCAAATTGAAGCTACCTTAAATTCTAGACCTTTGACTAAAGGACTTGCTTAAAGGAAGCAATTAACCGGAGGATTGTGAAGCCCTAACGCCATGGCATTTTTTAATTGGTGAGCCTCCAATATATAGTAAGCTCCCGAGCCGTGTCTACTAAATGTGAAGGAAAACCTCCTGACGAGGTGGCAACAGTGTCAACGGCTTTTCTGGCAAAGATGGTCGATGGAGTACTGCACTCGTTTACAGCAACGGCCGAAGTGGAATCGTAAGGTAGCTAACCTAGAAGTCGGAGATCTCGTTCTCATCAAGGAAGAGAAACTGCCACCTGGGAAATGGTTGCTAGGACGAGTGATCACTAAGCACCCAGTGGCTGACGGACAAAATCGCGTCGCTACTATTAAAACTAAAGGATCAATACTCAAGAGACCTGTGACGAAGCTTTGCATTTTGCCAATATATCGCCCCGAATCGCACCGTAAATCCAACCACGAATCGTTAATCACAACATAATCAAAATAAATACACTACTCCTCCCGTTTTCTTGTATTATTTCAGACTGACTCTACGCTGTGAAGGTCGATAACTCGCCTTTGGGAGGCCGATATGTTGGTGCAATTTTTGTAACTCAAGAATAATGCAGAGGATTTCTTCTTGCAGAATTTGCAATCCTATCGTCAATTTTGTCAGCGATCATTCTAAATAAAAATTAAACTTGTATGTACTAGAATTGTAAATTTGAATTTTTTGCAATCTGATAATTACTCTGTTTTGCTGCTTTTCTGAATTTCATGTATCTAACGATCTAGATGTCATCCACAACGCCTTTTTTGTTATATATTACATTTATTTATTGCTAAAGTAAATTACCTATAAAATGTATATCTTCTATATATATGTACACCAAGCAAACCCGACAATTTGTGATAGAATTCTTTTGTTGCTCGATGCACAGTTAACGATTAACCGCTCGAGTTTGCTTGTCTGTACAAGAGTTTTATTCAATAAAGAGCAGCAGTTCATAGAGGCAAAGTGCTCAAGTTATTTTTCATTTACCTTGGTATAACCCAGAAGTTGATACGGCCAACAAAGGAGGCTTTAGTGAAGCAAGGAAAAAATTAGAATATTCACCTGAATTAAGCGACAAGGTGACTTGTGAGACTCAAGAGCAAAACGAAGGAGGAATTCATTGCCTTCAACCTCTACAACACTACTATAAGGTATATTTTTGGTCTCCGGCGTTTTGACCATGTCTTTCCTTACGCCAACTCCATCCTTGGTTGGAGCCTTATGATTTATTTCAAATGTCGCGTTGATACTTTATTGGCTGATACTCTTAAGTCACGGAACCCCAGCTACTTGTATAATATACTTCAGATTGCAGCATCAGTTCTTCATCTAGTCCATTAACATTTGGAATTCTCTGTCAATAAATTTGAGATTGTTGTTTAAATAACTATAAGTTTCATTTTTGTCTCCTTTGTATCTTAGCTCTAATTAATTTATTTCTTAATAGTGTAATTGTTTATAAAATTAGTTATTGGATAATGTACCTATTAATCTTGTACTAAGATAAGATATTATATCCTTTTGTACAATGCCACCTATAAAAAAAAATATGAAAAAAAAATGAATCCCGACATGGGAATTTATCCATGGGAGGGATGTCCATGAAGTCATTAAAATATAGCTTAACTGGTGACTTTTCATTCATCTACAGCCGAATTTCGGTCATTAAATACATGATACAAAGTGGCGACAAGGACTTTGAGTCCACCAGGCTAAAAAATTATCAGAAATTCTCGGTAAATACAATCAATTGGCGCTAAAGGTAGGAAACCTAGATATTTCACGTACATTTTACGAGTACATTACGACCCATTGGATCGAAAACCCAGCAATTCTGAAAGGAGCACAATTTAAGAGCTTCTCTAGCCATCATTTGGCAGCCCTTTAGAAGCATATTCACTGATCTATCCAGATAAATAAGCAAAGGCGTAAGTAAGTAACTCAAGTGCTTCAAGAGCCATCACTTGGAAGCTCTATAGAAGATTATTTGATGAAATGCAACAAGGGGTGATCTCATATAATTTTCCACGAATCTAAACTGTGGAATTTTCTACTATTGTGCGAAGTAACACGTCTCTCATTTTCAATGTGAAGTTCAGATTGCTTAGGAATATTGGTTAATATAAGTAAGAATAAAAGGGAGAATATTGGCTGATTTAATCAACTTAATAAAATTTAATATCACAAACAATCATGAGCAAGTGCAATCACCTCACTTATGTTCTCAGGAAGCGCAGTCTTGAAGTCCTTTTATGAGATAAAGGAAGAAGCACTGCAATGATTATCCAAAAAGATCATTAAAGCTTTCGAAAAGACACATAAAAAACTTCTTCGGCAATCATTTCGAGCGCTTTTTAAGAGCAGCATTGAAGCGCTTGCCTTTACGGACATGGCTATGGTAAAAAGCAATGAAATGGGATAGGGAAAAGAAGCGCTATGAGCTTCCAGGGAAGCGCTTTTAGAGCGCTCTTTTTCCCAATGGGGAAATGTAAAGCAGTAACTCGTAGTACGCTGTTCAAGCGAAAATTTCGTTTCCTATACAAAATCTATGTAAAAAAAATGTGGGCGAAAAGTGCCACGAAAATTTCGGTTTGAGATCCCGTAAAGTAGCGTGCTGTTCGAAAGAAAAAGATCAATGTTTAGATCATGGAATGCAGATGACGCTAATATGAAGTGGAGACATTTTTAAGCAGCGGTTTATATGTCCAGATATTTATTTAGCACGGAAAAGTTGACAGATATACCCTTTGATGTTTGGCGCTTGGGTACATATCTTTAATTTTTGATTTTACGTGTATTACATCAGTAAGTTTAATGTTATTTAATTTGTGATTTTACATTTCTCTACAACTTTTTTCCGTGTAGAATTATATGCCCAGAATGCAAGCGAAGCTTTCGCTTGAACAGCGTACTAGACTTTTATAAAGAAAATAGTATTCAATTGCGAAGAAAAAAAATAAATTATAGGGAATAATTCAAATAAAATAATTTTATTTAAATACGTCTGATAAGTTACATATAATGTTTTTTAACATATCGTAACCATGCAAACATCACGATTAAAAAATGATTACCAGGAAATCGTAAACTCTGGCTAAAACTTCGAGATCGAACTCAATACCGAAAGGAAACCCAAACCAGACTATCAGCGTAGTGGGTTAGGTTAGTTTGGCCTGCTTCACCTAGACGCTGACCGGCTGATTGTGCCCAATAGTGTCAGGGGAATCAATCTGCTGAGAATTAGATTAGATCCACCCTGATTCTCTAAGGAAAGTCAGGATGCAACTAAGTTCTTTACCTTTTCCAGCTTCCTCCAGCTCAGAGAAGAAGTAGCTACAAATTAGCCCACCTCTTCTAATAGCTAGGGGAGGACACTCACAAAATACATGACGAACTGATCCGAATTCCTCTCCTCAGGAGCTATACAGCTACGACGGAAATCATTTGACTCTAGATCCAAAGGCCCGTGAACACCCATTCTAGTTTTCTGGGATCTCTGCTCCTTTTTAGGAGTTCCAATATTTTCTTCCCATTGTACACAGGTCACAGTTGTCTCGCAATGCAACAGGTGTCCCTATTGACCCACCGATGATTAGCTTTAACATATACATAGCTGTAATTGTTGATGTCGCCTTTTAGAGCTCCGATTGCGATTCTCACAACTCGAGACTATTTCGAATTACTTTAGAACCGAAGACAAACCGAAATCGATGTTTAAAACGAAGCAAATGGAAGCAACGTGTTCGTATTAGTGGTGTTATATATTTCTAATATGTATATTAAAAGAAGAGGCCTATTCTCGTGTCTAAAGCGATTCTCACAAAGTTTTTATGGACATTTATTTTCTTTTGAATGGAAAAAAGTCTAAGCAGAAAATTAAATAATGCGCTTATTTGACATTAATTATACATATTTCAAGTTAAAAACTGAGGACCACGATAGAACATTGAAAGCAAAAATTTCGAAATTAGAGCCATGGAAATGGAAACTAATTCAGTATAGGTAACTAAACAGATCTTATTTTTATATTGAGCATTATTAGTAAGTCGAACTCCTCTAAAAAGTGATGGGTCATAGATGGAATTGGTGATGGGTCAAATAGGAATTTCGCACAAAGCTCGAACCATAGATGCATATTGTTTCATTTAATTGTAATTGCAAAATCAGAGATATTGAAAAATTTTCAGCAAAAAGCGGAATTGTCGTGCTTTCTGAGCCAGCGTTGCCTCCCTTTGCTGAAATAGATTTTTTGGAAAATAGTAGTAGCGTAGAAATAAGAAAGACAAGAAGTATCACGTAGGACAACAGAAGTGAAACGCTTTCCCATTCCACTCAACGCAACTTTATCATTTTTCTTGTTTTTTTAAATGTTAATACTCATAATGTTATTGGTTTATTGTAAAATTCTCAAATTTTTAACGCAATTGGTTTAGAGAGGTGAATTTTTCATCAATAGACGTACAAATTTCTTGCATTATCCTTGGTCCTGCACAATTTTTACTTCAAAATGTGATCCGTTAACTCAACAGTCCTTCCTTTAAAACAAAAAACTATTACATTTATATTTGCTTCCATTCAAAAGTTATTAATATTATTGTGCTATGGGGCAGACTTCTTTGATTTTAAACAAGAGTTACACTCACTCCCGGTACTTTTGCATCTTGCCAAATTCATAGGCTCCATTAAACGAATATACTTCAGCATACCTTCATTCGGCTAGAGCGTCGTTTTATACATATCCTTCAAACTGAAAATCTAAGTATGCAGATCATCATTATTTTCAATATTAAGTGAGTATATTCGTATTATATTTTTTTTTTAATCTTTTCTTACCAATATTTATATCGGCAAAATTCCTGGAACAGACAGGGATTTTTAGTGCTTGATTATTAGTAGGATTGCATTTTCTAATACATTTGTTGAAATTACTAAGGGTTTCAACGGAATTCATAACTTTTCAAATTAACATTATCATGTTTTCTTCATCACAGGACACGACTTACACCCCAAAACGTGATTCACATTTTAAGTTCAAATAATATTAATATTCAGCATCCGTTGCCACATTATAAACAACTGCAATTCCAAAATTTCAATCATTTTGTTTAATCCTAAAAATAATAAGTGCCTTTACTTATTCAGTAAAAATAAAAACTAAATATTTTATAATTTCAGCAGGAAAAAATTATATGGAAATCAATAAACTTAAGAAAAGCGAAGACTGTCTGTCTGCGGCGAGGCGTGTCCATCTATGCAGGGTGTTCAGGATGGAACAATAATGGGAAACTAATATATAAGTTCGCTCCAATAAAAACTAAAATTAACATCAAACTGTAGTGCACTCATATTTTTAAAAGACAACAAAATATGCCTCAGGCGGATCTCTTTAGAGGGAACGGATAAAGAAACTAATGTGAACATTTCATAGATTACTGTAATCAAAAGTCATTTATAAGAAAAGTATAAAATTGTTGTGTGACTTCCTCGTAAAATTTTTCTTTTTGCTTTAATTTTTTGAGGAGATGCTTTTCAATTGACATAAGGCCTGAGCTCGACAGTCTCTCTTGTCCCATAGAGTTCCTTAAATATGTTTTTATTCGCTTTAATGTTGAAAATGATCTTTCAGCACTAGCTGTGCCAGCAGGAATTGTTAATATTAAGCAAGCAAGCTTATAGACTTCAGAAAAAGTTGATTGAAGCTCATTTTGCATAACCAACCAATGCTACGGTTTCGTCGATAACTATTAGAAAACTACCTCTCATTCTTCGAATATGTGACACTGTTTCATGAATTTTTCGTTGCAGTAACAAATATCCATGATTTTAGTCTGTAAGGTGTTTAATAAAATATCAGTGAAAGCAAATATTTTTGCAAAAGTAATAAGAAGAAACTGATTATGAAGTTTATTTAAGAAATGTAGAAAGCCACCGGGTGATAAAATGGTTTCTTTGTCCCATTTTTCTGGTCGGGATATCATTTTCTCAAAAAACTCGATAATGTCTTCTCTGTACTGACAAACAGTGTTCAAAATTCTGGAATTTGACGACAAAAGTATTGGAGCAAGTTGTGGAAACTTTATTCTAACATGACCATAGAAAGCCTGAGTCGTAACCCCCGGAATATATAATACAAGCCATGAAGCCGTCGAAGGCACTGACACATTAAAAGACCTTAACGGAGCCATGCAGTAAGCGCTCACTCTCACTGTTTTTGTATACTCGTCATCAAGGAAAAACTAACACTTCGTCTTAAACAGGTCCAAAGCCTAAAGCTGTCGCTGCCACAGAAAAAATAATTTGAAACATATTGCAGCCAAATATGTTTTCTTTCTAATAGTTAAAAAAAATAGCATGTAGAACAAATTTATGGAAATTATTGCGTTTGAACAAAATACAAGCAACTTTTATATGAAAAACTCCTGCAGTAAGACAAGGCAAAAAGACTGTGATGTTTGCCTGCTCACCGGCCCGGCCGCTACTCTCTTTCTCAAACTTTGTTCATGGCTTATATATTCCGGGGGTTACGCCTGAGTCCTCTTTGTAGAGTGTGCAAAAAATGATGCAATGCTAGACTATTGCCAAAGAAAAGTTTACGAGGTAAAATAAACTCTACAGACTTCGATAAAACCAAATTCAAGCGATTACCTTAGCTTGTGTTTAATTAGATATACCTCGGAAAAAGTGATAATAATATCATTTATTGAACATAAAAGTGAATAAGCATTTAATTACACAAGTTAAATATTTGACAGTCAATTAAATAAGATCACGAATGACTGTTAGACGAACCGTTCTAGAGATATATTCAAAAACCACTTCAAAAATCAAACTTGCGCAGATGGGCGACCTTATGAAATTACAAACGAGCTTTCATCTATGGTATCATAAGAATTGGTCTTAGACCAATTCTAGCTTTTTTACTTGCTTTTTTTTCAAATTTAATGTTTTTTTTTTTATAAAATATCAACTAGTTATTGAATTCAAATCAATTCAGTTTATTTATAAGGTGGTAATGTAGGCAAGATTACAATCTTATAAATGTCAATGTTGAATTATAAGGTTACAAAAAGAAAATACTATGAGTCCTTAAAGAAAAAAAAATGGAAAATCAGTTCAGTAAGTAACTACGTTAATCTTACATGATACAATATGTATACACGAAAATAGAAGAAAAAGAAAATATAGAAAACTAAATAGAAGAAATTCTTAAAACTTCCAAAAGCACCCATAGTGTTCACACTCTGCACATTGGATGGTAAATTGTTGCAAAGTCGCGCTATTTGCATAAAGTAAGAGTCCTCCTGAATTCACATGTTATGTCGGGAATCAATATGTTATGATACCACGATGATGTGACTCAGGTGTCCTATGTCACGAATCACAACCATAAGGTCAATACATACATCAATATATTGTCCTACACAACATAACAATTTATGGGGAATTCATCTCCATGATCTCATGCGGACCTCACCATAGTGGTGAGAACTTATTATCTCTAACTTTGCTTTTCGGTAAGACTTTATCACCAGTTTATCACCAGTATTGAATTATTTTTGGACGGAGTTCTTGTTGTATCGCAATTTAGTTTTTTGTTTATTGGCTATTGCTATGTCTTTAACTACTTTGCAGCTGTGTTGTAGACGCGGTTTCAGCTCGTTTGCATAATTGTCGTAATTATAGCAAACGGTTGAAGATGATTTCAAATTATTTGGGAATTCGGCTGGAAATCCGTATAGGAGTTCGCGTGGAGTATAATTAGTACTCGAATGAGGAGTGGTATTGTAGACAAACATGGAGTAAGGAATCCATGTATCCCAGTCTTGTGGATCTTTTGCTACATAAGATCGGAGATATTCTGCTAAGGTTCTGTGACTTCTCTCCAATGCACTATTCGTTTGAGGGTGATATGGAGAAGTTTTAAGCCGTAGAATTGCTTTCTGATTCTTTTAACTTTACGGGAAACGCCTTGATGGCCTCCGGTCGGTAGTGAATGAAATTCTTTTGAAACTTTTTCGATATCGTTGATGTCGGATAGTTATTTTATAGCATCTTGATGAAGTTTATTTGTTTAGTAGCGAAGGCCTTGGTAAAAATGTTTTTAATGATTAATAAATTCTGTGGATCTACAATTGGAAAGGATATATGCATTTAATTGATTTAACTGATTTGCTTCTGTATATGAGCAGATTTCAGTTAAAATCTTTTCAAGATCCAATCTAGTGATGTGCGTGTAGATTACATGGTGTAATATACACAATAATTTACATATAATCTACCTGAGATATACATGCATACTCTACATCTACCTATGTAAATTATTTGCTACTTACAAGATGGAAATGAAACTCAAACATTAAATTTTAGTACCCTTTTTAGGGTAAACCTATTACTAAGGCTTCGCTGCCCGTCCGTCCGTCACTAGGTTGTATCTCATGAACCGTAATATGTAGGTAGACTGTTGAAATTTTTACGGATTTTGTATTTCTGTTGGCGATATAACAACAAATAATAAAAATAAAATAAAATTAAAAATTAAAGGGGCCCCCATACAAGAAACGAGATTTTTTCGGCGTTTTTTTTTTCTCGGTTTATTCTCATTCATTTTTATTATCATAAGTACGCATTTTTTCTTTTCAAATGACAGTATTATTAAAAAATAAATAAAAAGAACATAGTTTTAAATTTCCGACTCGCACTTGGCCGGTTATTATTATTTACATTTTATTTTATTACTCATCAGTAAGATATGAGTCTGCAAGTTTTAAGGCAAATAAATAAGTAAAAGTTCTTTGGAATGTTCAAATGAAAATGTACTTCTTACTGGTGAATGAACGTAAGCCCAATTAGCAAAGGACCTCTCTAGCTCAGCTGGCGAAGCTGGAATTTGAAGAAGTTTAATGGCTAATTTAGACGATTCTGGGTGGGTAAGTTCAAAGTTTTTCTGTACCAATTTAGGAAAGATAATATTTTTGGAAATAGTGCCAGTCTTCAATGCAATTAGTGTCCAGGTGGTTGAAAAGTAAACCACTTACAACTTCTTGTTCCGCAGAGCTTAAGAGTCCCTTATCATATAACGCATGAAGATACTTCGCATACCGGATCGAAAACTTTAATTAAGTCTTCAGCCTGTTCTAGAAACTCGTCATCGAGCAACAGTAAAGAGACCGTTTCCTTGATTTTTTAAAAAATTAAAATCAGCTGCTATTTGCTTCACTATACCGATATTTTTAACAAGGCAATCAAAAGAGTCAGGATACGGACACCATCTCGTATCACATGGTATTTTAATACGCGTGCATCCAGTTAAATCAGAGCTGCTCATAATATCTAAAAGGGAATGAGATGCAAGCACAAAAAACAAATAACAAAAAAGTGAGTGATAAATGATTGGCAGCGTGTAGAAATTCCGACAAATTTGCACTCTTATGTTGACTACTATACGTGTACTGTACTCTCCCACTGGAAAACTTGAGCTCAAAACAATATTGGAGTGGTTGCACTTAATTTATCTTATCAGAATTATTTTTGTTAGATATTATATTCTAAGGAAATTTATTTATTTCTGTTGAAATCAGTAGTCATCGCCATGCGCAGAGCTGGTAGATTTCAATGAAATATGAAATGTAACTGCATGAGGCTAGAACAGCTGCGAAGAAGTGCAGTGCTTCAAAGTGAAACAAATACAGTAAAACATAGGTTGTGACGTAATAATCTACATAATTTAGTTAATATACATACTCTACATATATTCTCTACAAATATGTCGATTATTACATTATCTACACTCGTAGAAGCACATCACTAGATCAACAAGGTAAATTAATCTTTGAAATAATAATTGTGTGGGTTTTTTAAATAACTCTTTATCTGCAAAGAGCCAGAGTGGAAAAAAGTGAGAAAAAATAATGGGAAATTATCAATTTGTGGACGTTTTTTCTTCTTTTTCTCACAGGACGTTTTGAAATAATTTTTTTTTTGCAGTAATGATACTTGTTTTCAAAAAGTGTTAAATATAGCGTAGAAGTTGCACATACAATGTTTTTCGCTCTCAATTATAGCACTTTTTTCGATTTACTGTGTGCGAACTAACGACTCAATTGAAGATGAATAGTTATTTGAAATCAGTAATCGCTACATATCGATTTACGGTTTACTCGAGAAGTTCACTTACGCAGTTTATTGAAAAATACGAAAAATTGCGAAAGCTATGAAATTTTATCAGGCAAAATGACTGGAAATGAAAATGAATGTTGTTAATACTGGTATTGATAAACGGCATTCTTTATTATAGTTGTTAATACATACACAAATATAAATTGAAAAAAAATCAAACAAAACAATGAAAATTAAACAGAAAATCGGAATTTCATTTTAAAATAACAACTTATCTGCACTTGCATTGCTGTTTGACCAACTTTTTTAACTTCTCGGTAGCGTGTCTACTTGCGTTGTTTCTTGAAAAAATAATTTGAGATTTTTGGGTAATTCAGTGGTTATTCTCTTGTTAATAATAGTATAATTGCTATAAGATAGTACGCAGGATTATAAAATATAAAATTTTATGTCGAATGGTATATTTAGTTTAAAATCGCAAATTTTGCAAATAACGAGTTATTTGAAAAAACCACAGAATTATTGTGGGGTCTTTTCTCCTAAAGAAGTTCAGTTCATTTGGTAAAGATGAAGATTTATTGTTGTGGTTTATTGTATTGACTTTTTGATGAAAATAATTTCCACAACTTGATACGATTAGAAATTACTTTAATGCACAACTTTGCAACTCTAATGTACAACTTTAGTATTATAAAGTAAAATTATACATTTATTAATCCCATATAAAATATGACGAGAGAATTGTGATAGCGAGGTGTGTATTACTGCAAACCAGAATGAAGAAATGTCTTTTATTTGCTGCTTCTTATTCCTTGTCATACCCTATTTAGATTCCATCGTCCGGGGCTGTATGTTAGGTGCGGTTCGCATTAACACTTGTTATTATGTTTTTCTGCACGTACTGCTGCGTGTATGTTTTTATGCTGCCAAATTTATCAGAAAATTTGAAATTTGAGTCTTGCACTCTTTCAAGCTGCATTGGCAAGATGAAAAATCTAGGACTGGCATTCTTTGTTAGTAGAAGGGGGAAATTAGTCTCAGTTATTATAACTGAGGAATTCTTTATTGGTGATCCAGTTAGATTTCGATTAACTCCACTTGTAGTGGGAGAATTTATATTAGCCTGAGTTCTGGTTTGATTCCTCGTTACGACATTTACGCTAATGGTAGGTTCTGCAGAATTTTCGTTGCTTTCTGAAATGCCTACTGAGAGCGTCTGCATTTATATTGAGCTTACCTGATATGTGGGCTATCTTGTAGTAATAATCCTCAAGACGTATTCTTTATCTCATCAGTGTTGATTAGTGATCTTTCAGATTCATGAGCCATACTAATGGTTTGTGGTCAGTTATAATAATTAATTGTCTGCCATAGACGTATGGTCTGAATTGCTCAATTGCGAAAACGATAGCTAAGAGCCCCTTTTTTGTTGTTGTAAGAGTCCCTTTTTTATTGTTGAGTAGCGAGTTTCTGCATCTCCACTTGATCATCAACCTGTGAAGGAACTGCTCCAATGGCGTAGTCACTGGAATCGGAGCTGACAAGAAATTCTTTATCAAAATCGGGGTAAGATAGAATTGGTGCTGAAATTAATTTATTGCGTAATTCGCAAAATGCTTCATCGCAGATTGCGTCGAACATGAACGGGAAGTCTTTCTTTAAAAGATTTGTTAGAGGTTTCGCAATTTTAAAAAAAATGGGTATAAAGCGGCGATAATAGTCTTGGGTCTAGGATATGACTGAACTGATTTAATCTTCGCTGGGTCTGGTTTAACTCTATTTTCAGTAATTATGTGCCCTAAATACATAATTTCCTTACTTAGGAAATGGCAGTTTCTGGTTGAAGCTTAAGGTTGAAATCTCGGAGACGGCTACATACTGCTGTGAGTCTTGTATTGTGGTCTTTGAGATTGCATCCATGGACTACAATATCGTCCATGTATACAAAGCTATATATGCCTTGAAGTCCAGATAGAGCATTGTTCATGGCTCGTTGAAAGTTTGCAGGGGCTCCTTTTAAACCAAATGGCATACGATTGTATTCATAGTGGCCATAGGGTGTGCTAAAGGCAGTTCTCTCCCTGTCCTTCGAGTCCATTCTTATCTGATGGAATCCACTGGTTAAGTCGAGTGTGGTGAAATATTTTGATTTCCCCAACTGGTCTCATATATCGGTGATATTAGGCAGTGGGTACGCATCGCCAATAGTGATGTCGTCATACGACGAAAGTCTACCGCATTCTCTACTTTTTGTTCCCATTCTCATCTGGTTTTTTGGGAACCAGGAGAAGTGGAGAATTCTAATTGGATCCCTTTCAGAGTCTGTGGAGAATACAACAAAGTCGTTCAAGTCTTGGTATACTGGGTTCACCTCGTAAGGGCTCAGATCGGCGTCCTCCTCATTTGTATTGAGGATTAGGACCTTTTCCATGTCGTTGACTGGATCGATTATCGAATAATCAACAAACAAACCTGGCCTTATTTCTCTCTTGAAACAGACCGATTCGTGTTGGAGCGAAGGAGTTGGAATTTTAATTATATGCGAGCCGCAATCTTAAATAGTTTCAATTGATCCGGTTCTTTCGGATTTTTATAGCAAGGAGATCTGATTCCAACTTTTTGTGGAATTTGGAAGAAGTTATTCGATGATTCCGACTCGATTCAATTTGAAGGTGATACATATTTATTGAAATTCCTTGAATTATTCTTTATTGATTTATTTCTAGACTTCACCTGTCGTGAACAGCTAGATAATGTATACACTTTTATTTGATTTATCCTTCTTTACGGCTATAGATGGAGAGAGTTGTTTAGTTAATTCTGCTTTTGGTTTCACTTCTTGTTAAGTAATTGGTAGAGATAAATTTTTATAATCTTTTCTCCTGGAGAATGTTATCTCCGTATATACAGTGGAGGAAATTAGAATAGCCTCATTGAGTTTTTTTAATGAAAATTAAAAACAAGACTGCAGTGTTTTAATTTATATATATTTTATCTATCGCTAATATATAAAAAATAACATAAATAAACTTTTTCTCAATTTTAATAAGAATTAACATAAACAAAATTCAAAATATCTATAACATAAATTAATTTAGCCTCATAAAAAATTATATTATTTGTGAATCCGTTTTTAACAGCTTAATATTGGGTATGTTTTCCTTGCTGTTTGATAACCTCAAATATCCTGTTAGACATCGAATCGATTAATTTTCGGAGAATTTCAATGGGTATTTCAATCCAAACTTGTCTGATCCACCACCAAAGTCGCGGCTAAGACACATCTTTGGTTCCTTTCTTAGGTCATGCCAATAGCATTGCAAACCATCTGGACCATCCAGGTTGACCTTTTTTTCATCTGAGAAAAGTACATTCTTCAACTTATGTGTCCAAGACATGTACTTTTTCGCAAAATTTATCCGGTGTTCAATGTGTCTCGTAGTTAGTTTAGGTTTTGAGGTCTTATTTCGCCATTCTGAAAGGAAACAAAGATTGGCCAGAATGTAGTCCAGACTTAAGCCCCATAGAAAACCTATGGGGAGTAATTTCTCGTAAAGTATACGAAAACGGAAAGCAATTCCTCTCAGTTCAAGAGTTAAAAAATAGGATCAGACAAGTTTGGATTGAAATACCCATTGAAATTCTCCCAAAATTAATCGATTCGATGTCTAAGAGGATATTTGAGGTTATCAAACAGCAAGGAAAACATACCCAATATTAAGCTGTTAAAAAAGGATTCACAAATAATATAATTTTTTATGAGGCTAAATTAATTTCCTCCTTATGTTATAGATATTTTGAGTTTGTTTATGTTAATTCTTATTAAAATTGATAAAAAGTTTATTTATGTTATTTTTTATATATTAGCGATAGATAAAATATATATAAATTAAAACACTGAAGTCTTGTTTTTAATTTTCATTAAAAAAACTCAATGAGGCTATTCTAATTTCCTCCACGTAGTAGACTCTTTGTTTGAGACTTTTCTTTTTCTGGGTCTTCGGTTTTCAAATAAACATATAAGTAATTTGAATAGTATTACTCATATGGATAAAATGCATCGGATTTATTTACCCCTAAAGATTTAAATTTGTTTTCGTAGTAAGTACTTGCATTGTATCGAGATTAAAAGTCATGACCAAGCAGGCCATCGCATGAAAGGATGGAGTTATTTCCCACTATTTGAAATGGGTGTTCCAGGGTGGAGTTATTTTGCGCAGATTCTAGAGTTAATTTCGCGAAGATGAGTCCTTCTGTAGAAGTGAACTCTGTAAACAATGTGTTTATATTGAAGACAGCATCTTTGTAGCAGATACTGTCTGGCTTTAATGGATGGAGTTTTATTAAGATGATCTCTGCTCCATTATCAATTCAAAATGTAAGTTTTGGATCACAGCAGATGTCGACAGGTTAGGAGAGTGTTAGCGAATTTTTAGCGATATGGATGGGGATATATATTACCTTGTTGGTTAGCTTTCTGTCGATATTGTCTCGGGCTTGCGATGATCTTCTGCCGTTGTTTGGATGTGTGAGGGGTTGCCGAAATTGATCCCTCACTGCATCCAGTTTCCCTGCCTGGATGCTGAAGAAGTTTAATTTCCTCCTATCTGGTGATGGAGATTTTTTTGTCGAGATGTTTGCATTATTATATCTCGGTGGTGGAGTTCGAATTTCTTAAATACTGTCTGCTGCCAGTTCCTGTTTTGTGGCTGTCTATTAGCCGCGCTAGTTTGCGGAATTGTGTTTCTGTTTAGAGGCGGCCTATTAGCCACATATGTTTATGAAGCTGTACTTACTTTTTGGAAGTTATTTTCATTTCCTTGAATGTTGTGGAGACGATTATTATTTGTAGCACTTGTCCTGCATTCTTCTAGTCTATTGTATATTCCATCCGATGATAATTTCGATAAGATGGGAGCTGTGACGGAGATGTAATTTTATTGAAAACTGGAGGGCGATGTACATAGTTGTGAATTTGTTCTTTGAATTCCATTAAAATCTTGCGTTGAGCGTTGTGTGACTGGGCATCTTGAAGCAGCATGCCCCAGTTTATTATATTAAGAGCATTGCAAACTCTGACTTGTATTTTGTTTGAAAGGAGCTGGATTTGTCTTCTAGTTCGTATGAAAATTTGATTGCTTAAGGTCCAAACGTGATGCGTGATCCGTAATATGTGATTTTAATGAAGAGAATGATTTATCAGGGTGGACTTTAGCTATGGTCTGTAATTGTGGATTGGATTATCCGTCCTCAATGGCTCTCACTGCCTGACAATCATTATCTTTAAGTAAAGATTTTAAGAGGATTTTGTTTGTTGTATAGGAGTGTGTCGCCACATTTAATTTAGATAGACTTGTATTAAGTCTCTGGAGAAAATCCTTTACGTTTTCTCCTATTATCTGTTTTGGGTTATTTAATTGTGACTGCAGAGTAGTTATGGGAATTTTTCTCTCGAAAGTTTGAGCTAAGATTGACTTTAAAGTAGGCCAATCGTCAACTTAATTGTACCTAAAAATATCGTTGGGTCTGTTACTCCTTATCAAACTAAGGTGGGAGTGCTCTTCGTTCGCCGTCGTTGCTGTTGCGTATATATCAAACCCAACTTGAAAGAAATTTGTAAAGTTCTTTGGGGTTGTCGTCAAAAATAGGAATTAGTGCTCTCTCGTCTGAGAAGTCTCTGAAGGAAACATGATTTGTTAAATTATTCGTATTTTTCGTTAAGTTATTGAATCGTGAGTCCAGTTGCTCCTGGAGAGCGATTATGGTATCCGTATGTGCTATTTCTAAGATTATATGAACACTATTTGTAAAATATTCGTTGTTTCTATCATTTAGGCCAGCATTTGAAACTATTTGGAGATGAGTTGTCTCGAAGTCATCTCAATATTTTTGAAGCAAATTTAATTTTTGTACTAAATACGCTAACAGGCTAATAGATTTTATGATTTCGAAATCTCACTGCATTAGACTGATCTTCGTCTTCACATTCTTGCATAGCCTCAGTATTTGTACCTTTTTGTGAATTTTGTGGAGGTGGAACATAATATGGATGATTTGTTGTATTTGTATGGATTCAAATTGATTTTAACCTATCAGACAGTGTTGCTCTGATAAAGTTGTATCAATCCTCTGTCAAAGCATGATTATTTGAAGTATTCATGTGTTTCATCGAAATTATCATGTTCTTGAATGATGGATTCTGTTTTCTCAAAAGCAACCCAATGTTCTTCCAATTTTTGGAGTTTACCGGAAACAAATTCCGAAGTTCTATATTTTTTATTGTACTATGATATTCTTTTAATATCTTTCTAATTTCTTCTGTTCTTTGGACTTGTGACAGTCAAAGCTCGTTAAACGTTTTTGTTTTTCTGACATGTCTGATTAGTTGTGAGTGTTATTTATTTGGGAATTAATTTGTTCAAAATTTGGAAGAATATAAAAGAAATGGTAAACTTGTATGCTTAAAGGCTAAGTTACAATGTGACGCTGTCGTGAGAAGCGGTCGCGAATGATGTTGCTTATGCTGATGCGGACGCAGTGCCTGTTGCTTATGCTATTACAATGATGACGCTCTAACATGCATTACTTAAAACTTCCAATTTTCACTCACAATTTCAATGTTCTGCAAAAATAAATTCCCTCAACTGCAGCTGTCAAGGTGTTGCGCGTCTCAAGTTGAAATATTTTCAACGCGACCAGCGTCAGCAACACCCTGAGCGATACACTTTACCTGCACTTGAGTATTTTCATACATTTTAACTTTTGACAGGTTTAGCGACAGCGTCCGCGACCCGCGACAGCGTCACATTGTAACTCAGCCTTTAGTTTTCTCAATAACAATAAACAGGTAACAAGTGGGTTATATGTAGATAATTATGTTTAAGTAAATTTTGTAAAAGTTGAGAACAACAGAGCGATTGGAATCGGAAAAATTTGTGGGATTTGTCAACAGGAAGAAAAATTTGATGTTATTTTTATTTAGCAGAAGAAGTCGTATGTTTTTGTTTCGTCTGTCGTGTTCGGTTAAAAGTAAAATAAAATTGGAATGGAAGTAATTGTTTGATTGAGAACAAATGACAAAAGGATAAAGCGTATATATGGTCGAATGTTCTATAAAACGATAAACTAGTGGTTTAGAGTGAAACTTTATAATTGTTTTAATGTGAAGTTAATGTTGTGGCCCAGTCTGCTGGTACACAGAAACAACAGGCTGGCAGGTGTACCGGTAGTAAAGTACCAAGCAATAGCCGAACACTTTACTTCGCACAGAAAAGTGCCCGCTTATTGCTAAATAATGTGATGTTTCTTTACATTACGGCAGCATTGACTAAACATGCTACTTCGCACAGAGCACGGTCATTGCCCGTTTTGTTTACATCAGCACAGCTCCTTGCTATCGGTGACATTGGCCAGCAGTCTCGTCATCGGTTGTAGAATATTACCGCATCATAATAATTACATATGTTGAGGATCAGATTCTACTTCCAAGTTCCGTGTGCAAATTTTCGTGGTGCCCAACTAAAGTGGTGTGATCAGTTCGGGTTTTAACAGTGATAACAGTGATTTGAAATAAAAACGGTGTAGTAAAAGTAAAGTCGGTGTTGTTTTTTTTCTATTGGGACACGACATTTAGCGCAGCCGGGAAAAGAGAAAAAGAAAAAGATAAGGTATAATAAGAAAGGCATTGGAATTGTTTTTTTTATATTATACATATATACACATATACATTTTTTTTTCTTTCTGATTAAAATTTTTGTTTTAGAAAATAACAAAATATGTTTGAATAGAGTAAGAGTGAAAAGTGATATATGTACATATGTAGGTTATAAGAAGATTTTTGAAAAAGTGTAATTGGTTCTGGGGATTACAAAAATTGCTAGGGAAAGAAGCGTTTTAAATATCTTGAGTTGTTTTTTTTTTTGTGTAATATTAGTCTTGTTGTTTTTTGTTTGTTAGGTAAGTGCGTTAATTTCTCTTTCAGGTACCTATCAACAAAATATTTTGTTTTATTATATTTTTTTTAAGTGATGTATGCATGAGTTAAAGTGAGGCATAAGAATGCGAAATTTTTAAGTGATTATGAAGGCGCTCTTTTCCTTTAAATAGTGCTCAACGTCACATTTATGTAGAATCGTTGATCCTAGTCGTGAATATTATAAAAGGAAAAAAAAAGAGAATATATAAGTTGGATAAGTGGGTGGTATCATTCACCGTTAACAGTCCAATGTTATGTGATTATTGAATACTTCGCGCGCTCTTTTGTAATCGGCTTTTTAAATAGAGTTCATGAGGTTCGGGATTGAGCTTTGTTGAAGTGTCTCTTCCAGTTTGAATGAGTCAAATGTTTCGGTTGTCACAGTAAGACTTAAGTAAAAGTTACAGTGAAAAATGGTGTATTAGTGTAAAATAATTAGTGTAAATGTCAGTAGAGAGAAGTAACGTGCTCAAAAGAGAAGAAATACTTCAATTCCAGGCCCAAGAGAAAGAGCTAGAAAGCAAGACGCAGGAGTTGAAGGAAGTCCAGACACGGTTACTGGGGTACGAACAAGACTGGCAATACATTGGGGAACGGCTCACAGGAGAACTGCGAAGACGTCTAAACAGTGAAGAAGCAAGGAGTTTGTTAGAAGAATTTTATACGAACACTTAAGGAAGTACAAAGAGCGAAATATGGAAGTTATTCAAAAGCAGGAAGATTTGAGAGAGTGAGTGTTGCAAGAAAAGCAGGAAGAAAATACAGGGCTAAAGGGAAGAAGCAGGAAGCAGAAGAAACGGCAGCGAATTTAGGGCAGGAGTTGGGAATGGCGCGATTATCGTCGGAAAAAGTGCAACCCAAGGAAACTAATATTTTGGGAATAGAGGAAAGAAACAAAGGAATGCACAGGGTCGAGAGACGCGGAATTGGTTACGAAACAAAAGGATATAGCAGAAAGTGTGCGAGACGAAGTAAGAGCCACCGCAAGCGGCAATTGCAACGTTAACAAACAAGGAAACAAATAAGTCAATATGGCAGATTCTTATGAGAAAATCATGGACATGGTGTCCAAACACGATCCCAAGTGTTCAGGAGAAATGTCACCGAAACGAGCAAAAGAGGTACACCGCTTCCTAAACTGCTGTAAAGATCTCTACGATCGTCTCAAGGCTGATATAGACTGATGGATGATGCATACTATTTAGTAAGTTCCGGGGAGCCAAAGGATTTTGAGGCATTGCAGCAAACTATCAAAACTGCCTACATGCCTTGGAAATCCTACAGCGAATTGAGAACAGAAATGATAGCATGTCGACAAAGACATGAATTAAGGGACTGTTAGAACAGATTAAATCAGCGGTGTCGGCTAAATATCCGGGTAAAAATGAAGGGTTGCTAGCTGAGCTAGAGGCAGATGCAGTAGCAATATTCAAAGCGGGTATCAATGGTAACTCTACCCTAGTGTACTTAACTGGACGGAAATTTGAGTCACTAGAAGAGGTAAGAGAAGAAGCCATATATTTTGAAAGAGACGCCCGAAGATTGCAAGCTAGAGACTCGGGAGTATGGTATGGGAATCAGCAAAGAACTAGAGCGAATGTGCAGGAAGGATGGAACACGAATAATTTCAATGGAGATGCGCAGAGATGGCCACAAAGAACTTTTCCACAGAGCCAGGGGCCAGCCAACTCAATCAAGAAATTTTGGAGGATTCCTAGCGAGAGCCCTGCAGCCGAGACCAATTCAGTACATCAAGTGTGGGAAACAGGGGCAAATAGCTAAAGAGTGTAGACTAGGGAGTCAACCTTCTTATTGTACTAAGTGCGGTAAATATGGACATGAGGCGTCGGTATGTAAGAAGCAACCAATCGAAGTGAGTCTAGCAGCACGGTTTCGAATGTCCTTTATTGCCAATTCTACCGTACCTGTGACCATTACAAAGATATTTGTGATAAGAAATCTTTGGCAGAGAAAGGAATCCAGCAGGGAAACGGGGATTGGCAGCTGGAGTAATTGCAGCATCACATTAGAATCAGATATAACGTTAGAAGGTAAGTTAACCCTTTTAGTGGATACAGGATCTACTTGTAATTTAATTAAGGCTAATCGAATAAAGAGAAGCACTGCTATCCAACCCCAGCGGTCAATTACAATAGGTGGATTATTTGGAGCTCAAGGAAATTCACTAGGGTCTTGCAGGGCCAAGTTACGAATGGGTGCTGACGAACAAGACTGCGAATTCAATGTTATATATGACACGGACTCCAAACCGGTTGATGGGATATTGGGGATGGAATTCCTCAGAGGTAAGGCTATAATAGACTGTATTAGTAGAAAGTTGTCCATAAGAAGCATAAAAGAAGCGCAAGAAATACCAAGACCTCTATTCGGCAGTATTACGGGGATAGAGAAAGTTGCAACCATAGTTTTGAAGGGATACAATTCAGAAGATACATGCCAGTCACCCATCAGAGAAGAAAATCGAGAAGATTTTCCAGAAATGGTTAAGCAGCGTATGACAGATCGGATCAGGGCATTGCGGGACATTGTGTGCAGAGCTGGGTCAGCCGCAGAAGGCATCGACCGATATTTAAAGGAGAACTACGAAAATGAAAGAGCGAAAAAAGGAAAAGTAGAAAATGCTCAGCGGGCACCCACATTGAAGGACGAATTGGGAGGAACTCAAGACACAGAGCAGCCGCAACTAAAGCAAAAGCAGGGAAACACTTTGATTGCAACCCTTTCTGCACCAGAGTTATTTGTAAATTGGCCTACAGAGCTTTGGGGTGGCGAACAAGTACGGCTAGCGAGAATTAAAAAAAGGGGAAAAGCACCTTCAAATGGAAGCTGGGTCTAACAATGTAGAAAGCGAAGCTTATACCAAAGCTCAAGCTCAGAAGCGGGAGGCAACACCACATCCAATCAGAGTCGAGTACAGAGAGGTATCTGAACTACGATTGGAGCCGAGATCAGAACAACTGGTGAGAATTGAAGTTACTAATAAGCATGAGATGGTATGTATGGCGGATGAAATCAGCCTGGGTATGTATTGCGGAAATGCTTTAATCAGACCGAACAACGGACATGCATTTGTGGGCATTGTCAATGCCAGAAGTGAGCCGCTCGAGATAAGGAATTTCGAGCCAAAATTGGAAAAACTGAGGAAGCACACCATACAACCACAAGAAAGACAGAGAGGGAAAATTCATTTTAGTCAAGAACGACTGAAGCTAATAAAGCAGGCTCTCATGCTAGGGGATGAGCTGAATCCCGATGAAAGGGAAGCTGTAGTTCAAATTTGTTATGAGTACAGTGATATTTTTCACTTACCAGGAGATCAGTTGACATACACTACTGCGAAAACGTTTAAATTGCCTATAATGCCTAACGTTGCACCCATAAATCGGAAGCAGTGTCGTATGCCAGAAACTCACAGGGAGGTGTGTCAAGAGCAACTTAAAAAACTGTTAGAGGATGACATCTTTGAGCCAAGCGATAGTCCATTTAACTTTCCAGTGTTGCTGATTCCAAAAAAGGGAACGGATGACGCAGGCAAACGAAAGTACAGGTTATGTGTTGACTTCCGCGAGTTGAACAAAGTATGTATCCCATTTTCAAATCCTCTGCCTAGGATTGAGGACATTTTGGATAGGCTGGGTCACTCTCGGTACTTTTCCACATTAGATTTAGCTAATGGGTATCATCAAGTGCTAATAGACCTAGCTGACCGCGAGAAGACGGCATTCAGCACGAATTTCAATCATTTTCAATCATTGCCACTCGGGCTAAAAACTGCTCCTCCGTTCTTCCAATCTTTATTGAATGGAATTTTAGATGAGGTAGTAATATTCGCGAAAAACTTGGACAAGCACAATGACAAGTTGAGAGAAATATTTGCACGTTTTCGATATTATAACCTAAAGCTTCAGCCTTCTAAATGTCAGTTTTAGAAGAAGGAGGTGGCATACCATGGACATGTTTGTTCAGAGCAAGGAGTCAAGCCAAACCCACGTTTAGTGGAAGTTGTACAAAAATTTCCTCGTCCAAAGACGACCAAGCAAGTACAGTAATTTTCGGGGTTAGCACACTATTATCGGAAATTTGTGCCTAAATTCTCAAAACTCTTAGCTCCCATTAACAAATTGTTGAGAAAAAATATCCGATTCAACTTGGGAACAGAATGTGAACAGTCCTTCACAACCGTTAAGCATCTACTCACTTCACCACCGGTGTTAGGTTATCCAGATTTTAAGAAGGAGTTTACCGTTATCACTGATGCAAGTGGAGAATCCTTAGGGGCGGTTTTAGAGCAAGAGGTTAGACCAATTAGCTATGCCAGTCGGACTCTAAGTCCAGCCGAGAGGAACTATTCGACGACGGAACGGGAGATGTTAACTATTGTTTGGGCCATACGCAACTACAAGTGTTACCTCTTAGGAAGTCACTTTAAAGTTGTAACGGACCATGAGCCACTTCGGGGTATGTTTAAGGTAAGGGACACCACCTCACGGATGGTGAGGTTTCATCAAAAGTTAGCGGAATATGATTTCGAGATCATATATAAGAAGGGGAAAGATAATGACAATGCCCTGAGTAGGATTCCGAGAGAAAATACACTAGCAGAAAGTACAAGCAAGCAAGAGTACCCATTTTTGGCAGTCACCAGAGCCCAAGCTAGGAAACAAGAAGAAGAGCAAATATCAACTCATGAATCCGAAAGAGATTGGATAGACATGGATGCAAATGAGGTAAACGAAGTTGATGTACTGGATAAGCGCCAGCTCCAAGTGATTGGATAGACATGGATGCAAATGAGGTAAACGAAGTTGATGTACTGGATAAGCGCCAGCTCCAAGTGATTGCTAAACCAGAAGAAATTCAAATGGTATTAAAGGATTTCCGTAATTCCCGATTTGGGGGACACTTCGGGAGAAACGAAACTTTGGAAAGACAGAAGTGGTTTTATCGATGGAAAGGTATCAAGGGCAATATCGCGAACGACATAAAACGCTGTACAGTTTGTCAAAAAAATAAGCAATATCGCAAACGACATAAAACGCTGTCCAGTTTGTCAAAAAAATAAGCACATTAAAGCAATCAAAATGCCATTGGTCGTAACGGAGGTGTCAGAGAGACCGTTCGATAAAGTATATGTTGACTTGGTGGGACCGTTGACTGTCAGTCACAGTGGGAACAGGTATATCCTATTTAAGATGGATGACCTGACCCAATTTGTAGATTTTGTAGCTATACCAAATCAAGAAGCCAATACCGTTGCCAGAGCGCTGTTCGAGGAAATTCTCAATCGATATACGCTACCAAAGTAATTGGTCACAAATCAAGGATCAAATTTTACAGGGGAAGTTTTGAATACCCTATGTAAGATGCTAAAGATCAAGAAGCTACAAACTACTGCTTACCATCCTCAGGCGAACGCAGTAGAGCGACAGCATTCAACTTTAGCAAATTATTTGAGAGGCTTTGTAGATCAGGAACCACAAAACTGGGACAAATTTTTGAGAACAGCGGTTCATGCATATAACAACTCGGTGCACTCCGGTACGAAACTGACACCTATGGAGACCCTGTTCGGATTTGTGTCAGAAATCCCGAGTAGTTTACAGCGAAAGCCCGAACTAATGTATAACGCGGACAAGTATCATACAGCTTTGCGGTTCAAATTCCAGAAAGCGTTTGAGCTAGCAAGAGTGAATCTAATACGAAAAAAATATCCGCCAAAAAATATTACGGTAAGTCAGTCAAAGCAGTCGTTATACATGTCGGTGAAAAGGTTTTGGTAACGGATCCAGCTCGTGCAGGAAATTACGTAACTATACTTCAAGGGAAGAGGCTCAAGCGTATACATACAAGCCGGATAAAAAAATTTGAAGAATAATTTAAATGTATTCGCAGTATAGTATACAAATAATGATAAAGTTTTTTATATATTTTACAGAGCAATAGGCATACCACCACTACAGCCCTAGAGAAGAGTGATTTATTGGTCCGACAAGGAAATCAACGGGGATGAAACCTAGAACCTGGTTAAGCGAAAGAATTTAAAAAAAAAACAAGGGGGGTGGACAGTAAAAAAAAAGAACGAGAGTAGACAAAAAGGGTAAAAAACAGAATAAGAGTAGACAAAAAGGGTTAAAAAAAACAAAAAACAAAAATAATAGAAGAACAGAAAAAAAAAGATCAAAATAAAGTAAGAAAGGGGATGTAATAAAAAACAATAAGAAGTTCAAGTAAAGGTAAATAAGAACAAGAAAAAAAATATTTAGATAATATATAATATTAGAAAAATATATTTAGATAATATATAATATTACAAAAATATATTTAGATAATATATAATATTAGAGAAATATATTTAGATAATAATGAATTAATTAAGTCTTTGCTTAGATATTATACTTACATGAAAAAGTGAAGGTAAATTAATTTAGTAATTGTTTTGTTTTTTCTAATAAAAATATTAGTATGTTAGGAAGGTTGCCATTTAGCGAAGTTAAGTAGGATTAAGACGATGAGAGCTGTCACAATAATATTTTTGGCATTGGTAGATGTGCAGTGTGCAGAAAAGTCAGGCTACATCATACGACCCATTGAGCAGTCCGGGGTACTTTTTGAACGCCTTGGCCAGGTCAACTTCTACACGAAGCACTGGACTGTAGGGTCCAAATTTGAGATGCCTGATTCATCAGAGGAACTGAGATTCGTTGAAAACTGTAGCAGTTTGATCAAACAACTTTGCGCAGAGGTAAAGCAGACCGATTTTGGGACCAGCTGTGCAGTCCCCATGAGGGAAGTAGGTAGCTGGATTACTAAAATTAAACTACAAAATGAGGAACTCATCCACCACACCTATACGGATGCTTCGAGACGGGAAAAAAGGTCATTCCTTGATGGAGTAGGTTCGCTATCCAAGATTCTTTTCGGAACTATGGACCATGCGGATTCCGACAAGATATATGCAGAGCTAGAAGATCTTAACGGAAGAGAGAATTGCACCTTCGACTTGTTAGAGCACCACACTACCATAATAAAATCAACGTTCGATCTGTTCAACACGTCACGACTTCAAGCTGCGGCAGAACGAGAGGAATTAAAGAATAAGTTGTCCATCATCATCGCAACACACCAATGTCAAGCCGGAGAAATATCAACGTTGCAATGGAGGGTAGAGTTGAATGAAATAATTACACTAATGATTCTACAATTGAGAGAAATAAGCGATATGCAGCAAATATGAATATTTTGGTCTCATTGAGTGTGGGAAAGCTCCATCCTATGGTACTGCATGCTCGGGAGCTCACCGATATTATGAGAAACGCCACGAGACAACTGGATTTGGCCGAGCTTTTCTTGGATTTTCAGCTACTAACGCAAATTGCTAAGGTGAAGGCAATCCAGAGTCAGCAGCATATTCTTATCCGAGTTGATATCGCCCAGCCTACAAGAATTACACCATTCCTGCCGCAGTAGACAAAGAGGGATACCATATATACGATCTAGGCGCCGAATTCCTAGCAGCCAACAACCACGAGCGTCAGTATGTCTTGATGGATGGTCAGCAGTATAAAGAAGCTGATAGATTCACTGTCTGAAATAAGACTCAACTCCTGGATGTGCGAAGCGCCGTATTTATACTCTACAAATTATCCTAGAACCTTTCTGAATATTCCGTTCTCCGAACCCAAAGTTTACTAAGATGTCACTAACCTAAAGCTGTTTCCATTTCCAACAGATGTCGCTTGTGTCCGCTTTGTGGCGCCGTTACAATATGTTATATTATAAAAAAAAAATTCAAGCAAACTTTTGATAAATATTTTTATAATTTTATATAAAAAACGACACTGATTCTTATTCGAACGATAATAGTGTTGGGCTAATGTTGATGATAGATGTGTCACTAGGTTTGGCCGACGTCTTCTTAGAGACTTAGATTTGGATCTGCTGCAGTTTTCGATAATGTTTTTGTGGATGACACGATTTCTTAAGATCTTCCTTCCTTCTAGGGTTTCGTCTTTGTGAGCAGGAATGAAGCCTCCTTGCGTCCCACGTTTAGCGCTTTGGCTCTTGAACTTTTATTATTTAATTCCTCTAAGTACCCTGTATAAAAGGTACCCGGTCTTCTTTATTTTGTTGTTATTTTGATACTTTTGAAAGTATTAAAGGCATTGTTTATATCAATTATTGTTGCCACCAGATGTTGTGTGGTGTGGCAAATTTTATTATTTTTATTTGTTTTTATTTTTAACTTTTTTAATTTTAATTTAATTAAGTTTTTTTTTCCTTTCACTGATTTGAGAGAAAAATACCGCTGCCACCAGTTATTATGTCTGTGGCAGGATTTTATTAATTTTAATTTGTTTTTATTAATGGCACTGATTTTATGTTTTCCGGTTACCGATGCCACCAGTTGTTATATTTTAGTAGGATTTTATTATTTTGTTGTTTTTCTTTTTAGTTATTTAATTTTTTATTCCACTAAACTATTGTAGGCACTGATTTTTGTATTTCCGGAATCGGTTACCTTTGCCACCAGTTGTTATGTTCCACGCACTCCGTGCTCCTAGGAGAGAGCGCGCGTAGGGGTTTTACGAATAAAGGTACACAATATATTTTTTTATTTTTCAAATCATTTTATTTTTATTATTTGATTCCCCTTTTTTTTAATTTACAATTTTCCACTTAATCAGTAGGACTTTTACCTATGTGTTTTCACTAATAAAGAAAATTTAGTTCCCATTTTCTAAAAAAACATGTTTATGCTAAATTGCATGTTGTTATAACATGGGAATGCATTTTTAAATGCATGTCGAATTTAAATTGAAATGATTTTTGTTTTTCAGGGTCAAGCTTACGATACATATATATTGTTACGTGCCACAAAGTGACACAAGCTACATCTGTTGGAAATGGAAGCAACTTTAGGCTAGTGACATCTTAGTAAACCTTGGGTTCGGAAAACGGAATATTCAGGAAGGTTCTAGTATAATTTGTAGAGTATAAATACGGCGCTACTCACATCCAGGAGGCGAGTCTAATTTCAGACAGTGAAGTGAAGGGATTGTGATAATTAGAAGTACAATACTAGCGATAAATAAAGAGTTGATTTAATTGTTTGTGAATTTGTGAAAGTAAACAGTAAAGTTAAATAAAGAAAGAACTTGTTAATGATATCTGATATATTATTTTTTAAATAACGAACTAAGGCCACGCTAGTAATAATATATAGGACGATATATGGATGCATTGACCTTGTGGTTGTGACTCTGGGAATTGGGCCCCTGAGTCATAACAGTGAAGAGTGCAATTACATCGTATAAACTTAAACTGGGTAACATGGTCGAACCTTCGAAGACCATAAACGAATCTGACACAGCGTTAAATGCAAAATTTAACCTACGCAAGCATACAAAGTCTAACTTAGAATAGATTAAACTGCAATGAGAAAAGTGATGAGTGATGATAGAAGCTATCCTATAATTTTCTCTGTAATGATTTGAAAAACAATAAATGATATGCAATGAAATATAATTACTTGTTGTATTTTTTATGTTTTAACTCTATTTTTTTTGCTAATTTGTTTTTGTTTGCAAAATTTCATTTTTTTGCAAAATTTGATTGATTTGTTTTTGCAAAATTTGAATTTTTTTTTTGCAAAATTTGATTGAAATTTGCTTTGCAAAATTTGACCGTCTCTCCCCCACACATTTTTTTGCAAAATTTGATTTTACAATGTTAAGTTATGGTACACGTCCAACAATGATGTCCTGCGTAGCAGGACAGGACGCGTACACCTCGGCCGTTGGTTTCCCATGCACTTAATAGTCGAGAGACTGGATTCCCCTGGGTACTGGCGCGCAAGGCATAATAGAATAGTGATTAAAGTGCGAAGAAGAATGTAGTGCTGGCGCTCGTACCTGGCGCTGTATCGCAAACTTTCAAAATATAACAGCACGATTTTCGCATGATTCCTATACAATGCGTAGCTGGCATATTCGCTTGGTGGTGGCACTGTAGCGCAATTTTGCCAAATTTTAATTGTTGATGCGCACCAAGATTGACATTTGAAATTTCGAAGACTAGAATTTATTGAAAACAATTTCAATAAATTTACAAAGTGCATTTTAAGTGCAAAAAAAATTATTGAACTTTTCGACCCAGCGATCAGAGAGGTCTCATCGGTATGGTTATCTGTGATCACCTACCATAGAAGTTCAATGTTGGAGGTCACACTACTTGCCCATATAAATACTTTTTATAAAAAGTAAGTGTGAATTATATGGTGGCAAGATTTCTCATTGCACTTTGAAATTGGTCATTGTTCCCCCTTTTTTGCCTGGTGGCATATGGATAATAATTTCTTGCAAATAGAAGGCAAATTGCGGAAAAACGTGCGGGACTAAAGTGTTGTCGAACTTTGGATTCTACTTGATGACGACGAAGATGATGGAGTAATCGAGAGTCCTGCCAATCAACATCGAGTATCACCATTGAATGCCAGGAGATCTGCGAAGAGGAAACCGACAATGTTTATTGGGCATTACTATCATTGAAATAAAATGAGTCAAGTAGTTCCGACAATGACATAATGAAAGAAAAGGTGTGGCCGTCTGAAGCTTATAAGGAAAAAAAAGCATCGCCTGGATTCTGAACGCTGGTATGAAAAAATTTAAATGCCAGCTTCAAACTCTTATAAGGAAGAACACGGCAGAAACCGCAACGAACTTGCAATTGATGAAACGTGGATTAGGCCTACTGGGGATACCACGTAAAAAACCGTGCCTAGAACTCTACCCCTGTGGTGATGCGGAAAGGAGTTCCCAAAATACAATTTTGACGTTGCTATGTACCTTTATCGAAAGTGTAGGACCTTACCTATTGGTTTTAGCAAAAAAGTCCTAGATATAAAAATTGTAGAAAATGTAATTCTATACAACTCTGTTCCTGTACATGTCCTAAAGTTAATAATAAACGAGTTAATTCGTACTTTATCACTTTTCCAGCTTGATTGGAAAAATATCGATCGCACGATAAAAATTTTAATAACTAAAGTTGTGGAGAATCAAGTGTACAACAACTTAAGTCCTTACCATTTTTGTTGAAAAGTGGTAAATGGCCGAGATATTGGACAAAAACCATTCACCCTTAAATTCAAGATGGCGACTAACGCACCGGCGGAATTTGGTCGAACTGGGATGCTACATTTTTCGCATCTTGAGCGGTTCTAACTCGGTTTAGTTATGTCCAATCGGAAAACGGATTTCACTGTTCACCTCAGCTCATTACCAGCTACAATTCGACATACATACGACATGCTACATACCAAATTAAAGATATCGCCGAGTACTATCGGGTGGTGTACTTTTTCCTGATTCAGGAAACTTTCTCGGGACATTTTTGTCACTGGAAAACCCATTTTCATACACTTGGATCACATACAACCCAGTTACGACCCTAAAAGCATCCAGAGAAAAAATTCTTCGAATTATAGCTGGTAATGGGCTGAAGTGAACTTTTGAAACCCGTTTTCCGATCGGACATAACTTTACCGAGTTAGAACAGATCTAAGGTGCGAAAAATGTAGCATCCCAGTTCGAATAGACTTAGTACGTTTTGAAGTGAATTTTAAGTCTAATGGCATAGAGATATCTCAATAAAATTTATACAGTAGCCTATGAAATGAGGACGTTTTTAAAATAGGTTTGGATGAAAAAGGTTATGTGACTTTTTTTTAAATCGCCCTCAAAGATTTTGGTACATTTTATTATTTTAAACTTTATGTAATTTAAAAGTTTCTTTTGACTCAATGCTATGAACTATGGAATTAAATCGTTTTGCATTGGATGGGCCTAACAGTCATCTAAGTTAAAAACAAAAACAGCAATTTATCTCAATTATTCAAGTCACTATTACCACAAATGTGTTCAAATTAGTAGTTTGGTGAAAAATGACAAAAAAATCATAACACGAAAATTACGCAAAATCGCATAACATACAGGGGGGGGGGGGAGGTTTCGGATATCCCTCAATATGAGGCACCTAAATTTTACCTTTGGACGTCACATTTGGGGCCACTGTAAGTGCAATTAATTGCTAGCCATTCTTCCAGTCTTAGGTACGTGAACGCAGAGAGAATGAATTTCGTCTGATTATTGTTCCATCTTCCTTCTCCAACTCATAGGAGCGACTAGTTGTCTGTTTTTTCCTTATTTTTCCCTGTTCCCAAATTTGTTTATTTTTTATCCATATGGGCTGGTCAACTGGTCTCGCATTCCGATTATAGTACTTTTCATTCCACTGATTGTTAAGCTTTGCTTTATTATAATGGTTGTTATACATATTTTGTGCTGTTAAGTTTTGATAATTTTATGGGCAGCAATGTTCTAAAATGGGGTCCCATTAAAATTTCACAAGTACTTTTATTGCTACCCTTGGTTGGTGTTTTTCTTTTTCGGTATTCTAATAGAGTTAACCACAATTCTTCCTTAGCGTCTTTTGATTTTTGCAACAATCACTTTGCCGTTTGTTTCGGCTAATCCATTCGATTTAGGATAATAAGGACTAGATGTAATTAATTTAATATCAGCTGGATTCTTCTGATACTCAAAAGAACGCCTCATACATGTTCATTGAAGATTTATAAATGAAGCGAACAGTACAAATAGTTCGCTTCAATTGACAGAACAATTTGTTCTCTCCAGTATATGGGAGTTCTAGAACATGGTGTACAATCCACATCTATCATGTTCGCTAGTAAAAGATTGGAACTGGAATGAGGATCTGTGAGAATAATTCGAGGTAATCCGTGTATTGCGAAGATATGTTTTAATTTGTTTATGATCTCACCGGATGTTTTATTTTTTTAAGGTATTATATCAAGGTATTTTGATAAACAGTCTGTTACTACGAGATAAATTTTAGAATGTATTTAAAAATGTCCATACCTATTTTACCAAAGTGTAGTTGGACAATTTCATGCGCTTTGTATGGTTCTTTTATATTAGCATTACGATATTTCTGGCATGTATTGCAGGATGTTATTAAGTTTTCAACGGTCTCATTAATTCCTGGCCAAAATACGGATATTTTAGCTCTGGCTTTTGTTTTTACGATTCCTTGATGTGATATATGTAATAAGTTTAAGATATAATTTTTCATTGAGGCAGGTACTACTATACGTTCATTAAAGAATATGATTTCTCCATTTAAAATTTAATTATCTTTTAATTTCCAAAAATATATTTTTTTATCTTTTACTTTTGACTTATCTTTAAGCCACCCATTTTCTAAAGTATGCTTTAACTCTTTTAATATTGGGTCATTTAGGGTCTCTCTTATAAACTGGTCTTTTGGACTATTGCTAACATTTATGATATGTATAACGCCGTTGAAGTCTGGTATTTCGAGGACACATACTTCACTAGTAACATTTCGTGACAGTACGTCTGAAATATGCATATTTTTACCTGAACTATGGCTTAGTTGTATGTTATATTTACTTAATCTAAGCATAAGCCTATGCAGGCGAGAGTTTCGGATTTTTATTACGTCTTTGCTAAATAAGCCTAACTTCGGCTTATTATCAGTTATTACTTGAATTGTTGTTCCATAAATAAACAAATGAAATAGGATACAGGCAAAAATAATTGCCAGAAGTTCTTTTTCGCTTTGAGAATATATCTGTTCTGTGTCCGAAAGTCTTCTACAGTGGTGGATTTACCGGGAAGCAAAGGAAGCAATTGCTTGGGGCCCCGCTTGGACAGGGGCCCCAGAAATTGGAAAATTTTGAAAACACATTCGGAAATTTGAAAAAAAAAGAAGATAAAAAATGCAAAATGAAAAAATCCATGTAAACAATATCGATTATCTATTGTCCCCAAACGATTTTAAATTAGTTCAAAACTGTATTTCGCGCTTATAGTTGGCGCTTCGATCGCTCGTGTTTGTGTCTTCGTCTGAACAGCTGTAATTCTAAAAGCATCATCGTCTCTAACACACAGAGTAATAGCCAAGTATAAATAAATATAAGTAGAGACAGAGGCGAACAAAATTGGAAATTTTCCGGGTTTTTTAGAATGAAAGTGGTAATCTTTATCTCTGTCTTTTGCATGAAAAGAACTTGGGTATGCATTATTGTAGTGCGACTAAGACAACGAGTTCGAAACAAAAATTGAGAAAACATAGGATTACCCGAATGATAAAATCTTCTTGAATACCTTCAAAATTATTTCGAACTATTCATAATAATGTACATTGGGTAACCCTACCTCCATTTTGCAAGAAAAAGACAAATTTCGCAATGAACAACGCACTAAAAGGAGATGTAAAATTTCTGTCAAATAAAATTCCCAGAATCCAGCAAGAGATTCCCCCACTTGAGCAAAACAAATGTAAACAGAAAAAGTGTTGTTCACATATCATAGGATTACACTAACAAACATTGGAGTTCTGCGAAAAACATTGGGACAATTCCTGAAATTCGTGTTTTCATAAAAGAGCGGGAGCATTTTATGAGCGTAAAATCAGAAAACTCCGCCCATTCTCTCTTATTTACGAAAATAAATCATTTGCCATTCCATTTCGTTACATGTAATCTTCGCATTCACATTTTTTGTCTTATTCGTAAAATGTTCAAAGAGTGTTTGATTTTTTTTTGATTTTTTGCTCTTCCTTCCTTCTTTTTCTCGCCGTGTACATTTAAATGGAAAACAATTGGAACACTCTTCTGTGTCCTTTCTTTTTGTTCTGCCCAATGAGAACACTCAAAAGAAAATATCAATAATGATGTGGACTGTAAATAATAACGCCGGGGAATATGTAATAGTCAGTGGTTTATTGGACGCACGTAAAACTTAAGTACAAAATTACAACTATAACTAAAATTAACAGAATTCAATTTTACGACACGTAAGAACTAAACTTCAATAGATTTAATATAATCGCTTACTCACTACACAATAATAATTTTAATTTTATTCCAATACTGTCAAAGTTGAGACAACTTTGACCAATGGCATTATATATGTATATATATATATATCTATTAATCAATATGAACTATAATATATGATTAATCAAAAAATGTACTCACCAGTATAAAACTATGGAATCGACTTTATGGCGTTGGTAATTAAATAATTAGTGATTATCTTGTTCTAGTCGTTCCCGGAGATACTTTACTTCAGTCGAGACGCAAAGCAAAGATGTAATTTGGTTAGTGGAATTCTTGTTCTAGTCGTTCCCCGGAACAAGATACTTTACTTCAGTCGAGCCCAAAGCAAAGTTGTATTAGTAGTGTTTATTCTAGTAGGTACCCTGAATAAATATCTTTATCTCAGTCGAGACCCAAGATAAAGGTTTGAGTTAGTCTGTGTTATTCTAGTCGCTACCCAGAATAACTATCTTTATCTCAGTCGCTACCCAAGATAAAGGTATTAAGTTAGTAAAATCTATTCCAGTCGAGACCCAGAATATGTATCTTTATCTCAGTCGGTACCCAAGATAAAATTGTTATGTTAGTGGAATTTATTCCAGTCGAGACACCAGAATAAATATCTTTATCTCAGTCGGTACCCAAGATGAAGTTGTTGAGTTAGTAAGATTAATTCCAGTCGAGACCCAGAATAAATATCTTTATCTCAGTCGCTACCCAAGATAAAGTTATTAGGTTAGTAAATCTTATTCCAGTCGAGACCCAGAATAAATATCTTTATCTCAGTCGGTACCCAAGATAAAGTTGTTATTAGTAAGATTTATTCCAGTCGAGACCCAGAATAAATATCTTTATCTCAGTCGCTATCCAAGATAAAGTTATTAGGTTAGTAAATTTTATTCCAGTCGAGACCCAGAATAAATATCTTTATCTCAGTCATTACCCAAGATAAAGTTGTTATTAGTAAGATTAATTTCAGTCGAGACCCAGAATAAATATCTTTATCTCAGTCGTTACCCAAGATAAAGTTATTATGTTAGTAGAATTCATTCCAGTCGAGACCCAGAATAAATCGCTTTATCTCAGTCGTTACCCAAGATAAAGTTAATTTTGTTAATAATTATATTTTATTACACTAGCCAAGTCGAATTCCAAATGATGCGCAATCTATGAGAGCTGGATACTAAAAGAGAAAGATTCAAGTTGGCCTGCGACTTATATTGCCTCTGAATTGCGCACGGCTCCAACAAATTATTTTACATTGCGCATAGTAACCAAAGTACGTTGACCTTAGCAGCTGTGCGTAGGTAGCAGCAGAACAGTCCGTTGACCATAGCAGCTGCGCGTAGGTCAGAAGAGTACATTAACCCTAGCAGCTGTGCAACGCAACTGGAATTTTGAGCATTTTTTGTTGCCGTTCCGAATATTTCCTAGCTAAAGTAATTAAGATTATAATTATACAATAAAGGTCATATTAAAATATTGCTAATTTGCTATTTTAAAGATACATTAAAATGTACAGATGACTTAATCTAATTCCATTTGATTCGCGCACTGTTATCGAAGACAAGTTACTTTCCTCTTATTGGATTGTGTCCCGGATTTGTTTATGTAGCCATGAGGTGTTGATTGTTATCCCCACTAAAAACTGCCTTATCGATGTGCTTGTAGGTAGGTATATATCGTTTCGTTCCCAACCTATTTTCAATGATTAGAAAAATTGGAATTAGAAACTTTTAGTCTATTTTACTTCCAGGTGGCTATTTAATGTTGGTTTGAACACTTTTATTTAGTTATTCTTTGGTAATAGGTAATTATATTGTATCTGAGATTTCAATAACAAAAAAAAACTCACTTCAATTTTAAATCAAAACAAGTTCAACGACCAGAATTGTACAATAATTGATTAAAAAATGAAAACACTTTTATTCCATTGTTATCACATAACCTCTATGATTTAACAATGTTTATGTTTTTGCAGACAAGTGAACAGCGTGTTTTTTATCTCACAGAAATCTCTTTGACTAACTAGGGACTAAATTAAATTATTTGTTTTGACTTCATAGGTGAGTTTAACTGGAAAAATAAAACCTTAAATAAAAATGCCGCATAATTGTTGTTTGATTTTTTTCCATTTTTGTTTTTTTAACAAAATAACAAATTATTTGATTGTTTCAACATAACCTAAATGATTCTAAAAAATATTTGTTTTCACAGACTTGTTAGTTGTCAGACGATTTTTTTAGCTTATTAGTATCGTTGACTAATTAAGGGCCACATTTTTACATTAGTATATGCTTCATAGGTCAGTTTTTTCAGAGCGAGTGTATTAACTTGAGAAATAAAACCTAAAATAATACATTTAATATCATTTGTTTTTTTGTTTCAATTTCTGTTTAGATTTTTGCTGGAAAAATCATGAAGAGGTCGTATGAGAGTGGTTACCAACAAAGAAAAAAAAGGGCAGTTGCTGAAGAGTCGGTCAAAACGATTCCCAAAATAACTCAATTATTCAAAAATGAATCTGGAGGCCTGTCTTCAGATGAAAACCAGTCCGTTGAAGAATGTATTCCCAGTTCTATTTCGAATTCACATGATCTGAGTGAGTTGGGCGAAAAATCAGATGAGATTTTGAATCAAGTTATGGATGTTTCGGTAGACGTCGAGACAGATGCACCTCTTCCAAATGTCGATGCAGATGATCTTCCAAACCTCCGTGATGACGCTGGATTATGGCAGAATTTGTCCTCAACTGACATCGAACATTGGGTTCGTGAAGGTCCGAGTGATTGTCAACAATCTAAAGGGCCATTCGACAGCTCCAGAAGAGTTTTTCATGGGACGGCAAGACAGTGTACCACAAATATTTTTCGTGGGACGAAAATGAACGGGGAACAATACTCGAGAGAATGGTTGCTTTACTCTCCACAGAAGGGCAATGTTTATTGTTTTGTTTGTCTGTTGTTTTGTCCAGGCACCACTCGTTTTAGTGGTGACGGGTTTTCAGACTGGCGAAATTGTAATGACGTGCAAAGTCATGAGGGTAATCAAAAACATCGGGATGCTCAGTTGACGTTTTTAGTTAGACAACGACAGCTTAATGTTTCATGTAATCTTACCGAACAAATCGACAAGGAACGGGAATATTGGATAGAAGTACTTAAGCGTGTTATTGCAGTTATTCGAACGATAGCGCAACAAGGTATGGCCTTCAGAGGGTCGAATGAGAAGTTTGGAGAATCACATTGTGGCAATTTTATTAGTTTATTAGAACTGGTGGCTCAATTCGACCCGTTTTTGAAAAACCATATTGATAAGTATGGCAATTGCGGTATTGGTAATACGTCTTATTTATCTAAAACAACTTGCGATGAATTGGTCCACCTGATGGCAAACAAAGTTAGGAAATCTATTTTTGAAGATGTAATTGCTGCAGGGTACTTCAGTGTTTCAGTCGACTCCACGCCAGATATATCTCATATTGATCAATTAACTGTCATCGTTCGTTATGTGTGTTCTACAATTGGTTTACCTGTAGAAAGGTTTTTGGCCTTTCTTGAGATAGAAAATCATACTGGAAGGTACTTAGCAAAAACTACTTTAGAGTATTTAGTTAACGGCGGGCTCAATTTCGATTTGTGTAGAGGACAGTCGTACGATAATGCATCCAATACGTCCGGTATATATAACGGAATGCAGCAGGCACTTTTAGAAGAAAATCCTCTTGCGTGTTATATACCGTGTTCTGCTCACTCATTGAATTTAGTTGGACAATCTTCTGTGGAGTCGTGCTTAGAGGCAGTGAACTTTTTTGGTATAATTTAAGCTATTTATGTATTCTTCGCAGGTTCAACGAAACGATGGGCTCGTCTTGATAAATGTTTAGGTCCGAACGCTCCAACCGTAAAGCAATTGTCAAAAACTCGCTGGAATGCGCACGCGAAGGCTGTGTCAGCCGTTTCGACGAACTACGATAAAATAGCTGATACTTTACAAAAGATCGCAGATGATCGTGATTTCGACGGTGATACTCGAAACCAAGCATCAAGTTTAGTAAAGAGTATGGAGCAACTTGAATTCGTTTTCATGATGATTTTTTGGGGATCAGTCCTTCACTAATTTTAAAATGTATCAGCTACTTTACAAAATCCGTCGATTTCTCTTGAAACATGTGTGAACTTGTACACTGCGTTGATTACGTTCGTCGAGAATTATCGTGATGACTTTTCGGATATCGAAGCCAAAGCGAAGGAGCTTGTTCCTGGTTCTGATTATAAAGCGATCGCGCAAAGAACAAGACGCAGAAGGACGCAATGTAACGACGGGCCTGCTCCAGATGCGCTTGAAAAGTTTTCGGATAAAATCATTTCTTCCGATGATCGATTCTTTGACAACCAACTTGCGACAACGTGCTACGGCATACAATGATATCGCGGCTAAATTCTCTTTTCTTGTCAATTTAAATGCGTCGAAGGAGGAAATCACAGAAAGTTTAGAAAGACTGATAGGGGACTATCCAAATGATGTTAACATAAACATTGTGAATGAAATTCAAAATTTTCACATCTATGTGAAACAGGTATATGGAAACGAGCCCCGTAAAACATTCGTTAAATTGTACGAAATCATTTTCAAGGATGAACTGTTTTCAGCGTTTCCAAATGTTGAATGCCTCATCAGGCAATTCCTTACACTACCGATAGCTAATAGTACAGGGGAGAGATCGTTCAGCGCATTGAAACGCGTCAAAAATTATTTACGCTCATCGATGTGCCAAGAAAAAGTAAGCGATTTAGGCTTACTGTTTATCGAAAAAGACAAGCTTCAAAAACTTGACTTTGATGATGTCATTCATCAATTTGCGACTGACAAAAGTAGGAAAAAGTTGTAATTTAGTTAGTAAATTATAAGTTAACTGAATAATATATTGATTTTGCAAAATTAACTGAATATTTATTAAAAAACTGAGGTTGCTTGGGGCCCCGTCATAGGTAAATAACAGGTTTCTGTCCTTGTTTCATACAAGCTCCAAGATCAAGTTTAGATGCATTTGCTTCTATTGTTATCTCTGCAGATTCATCGAAAAATCGTAACTATGATGCGTTTTTTATTAATTGCTTGATTTTATTGCGACAACCTGTGTGGGATTGCTCCCATTTAAAAGTTGTATTCTTTTTAAGCAACTCTCGTAACGGCTATGTAGTCTCAAAAAGGTTTGGGACGTAATTTCTTACGTAATTTAAGAAACCTAACAACTTTTGTAATTCTTTCTTATTGGATGGTGGCCATCAATATATTTAAAGCTATCCTCATTGTATTTTTGGAAAATTTCTGGGGCTGTTTTAATGCCAAATTGAGGGCGTTTGAATCTACAAATATGTGCCAAAAGGTGTACCCATCTTTTAGATAGAGCACCGTAAAAGTGATTTATTTACAAGTTTAGCAGAAATTTAGTCGAATGGTGGAATGAGATGGTTTAGGTTCTGAATTGCTACATTAAGCTCCTTTGGATCCAAACATATGCGTACTTTCCTTCCCGGTTTTTCAAAAATAACTATGTTTGAAATCCAATATGGAGCTTCTTTGGCTTTTTCAACAACTTTAAGGCGTTCCAATCAGCTTAGTTCACTTTTTACGGCATCTTTAATTGCTAATGGTATTCGTCTTGCTGGTTTAATTACTAGTTGGAAATTTTCTTATGTTAATTCCCTTTTAATCAGATTTACGCGTTTTAGAAATCGGAACGGATCCTTCTTTAGTGATGACCTGTTTAATTTTTTTCATATTATTTCTAATTATGCATTAATCTAAAAGCTATCATTGTTATTTATTTCAAAAGTCTCTAGTGCTCTTACCTGGACTGATTTTGCATGCTACTGCGAAATGATTTTTTCCCATATTTTTTACATACTACTCCATAAGCTGTGCAATTCCTATAGTTGCCTGTGTACATTTTTATACCCTAGATGAAATCTAAAGGGTATACTAAGTTTGTCATTCCGTTTGTAATACCTCGAAATAATGATGGCAGAGCAAAATGGATTGGACACCCACTCATAATATTAAAATAAAATATATAAAAATATTTTGATTTTTGCATGTCCGTCCGTCTGTCCGTGCGCACGATAACTCGAGAACTCGCTCAGTTAGAAAGCTGAAATTTGGACACGGACTTTAAAAGAAAAGTAAAAATAAGATCGAAAATGAGACAAATCGGGCGACTTCTTCGTGGGGTTGCCATACACATATATATATGGAACTTTAGCTATCACGTCCAGTGTTGATAAACCCTTTTGTAGTTGCTCCATCCAGGTGACCTTTCTATGCCTCTCTCGTTCTACACATTTCGATTGCTTAATACGAAAGGTCATTTATTTGAAAAATTACTTTTTTTTGTTAAGAATAAAATTAATTTATATTAACTATTTTGGCATATTAGTGCAATAAATTTAGGTTAAGTTTAAGCCTTCAGTTTCGAATAATTTTCGCTGTAAATTTTTGTCAGGTGTACCCAAGACCGACGAGGGCATACTGCAAGAGAAATTTCTTGAGCAGCTGTTCAATACACCCTTATTCGCCAGTGTGTAAAAAACAACAGTGAACCACTACATCCTTATTCACCAGTGTGTAAAAAACAACGTGCCTGGTTATTGAAAAATGTAAACATTACTACTTCAGAACATAAAACAAGTATATTTCTCTTTGTCACACACATGCTCAATTTCCTTAAAGCTACATGTAATTCTTTCTTTCAAATATTATAATCATTTTTTTATTTTATTTTTTCAAATGATGTCCTATTCTCGTGGGTAATCTCTTTCTATCGATCAGCTGTTCAAGAAATTTCTCTTGTAGTATGCCCTCGTCGCCCAAGACGATTCTCTTAGTATACGGTCTTTTTGATCAGCGTATCCACAGTTGCAAATTTATTTATGAATATCCATCAGGAAATTGTCGAACGGTTCCCCTGTATGTTGGTTGCGATTGTGGAATATAAAATTCGAATAGACTTCGTTTTTCATAGGGCGCCAAAAATTTGCAAAGCCTTTTACCACGGTTTCCTTGTTTTTCTTTTTGTTCCTCTGCTAGCTTAAAGGAGTTGAAGACTTCAACCGCATCAGGCCCTATTAGATTTAAGAATACAGCAACTTTTACGTTACCAGATATTTTGTCAATTTCTGCTGCCAGTTCAAAGATCGGGCCGGATTCTGTAACACGGAGAATTTGGGAATTTGGGAGATGAGAATTTTGTTTTCTTAGAATTCTTAATTCTTTAATTCTCCATTCCCAATTCACTAACATGGTTGGAGAATTAGGGGAAATGTAAGAAATGTGAAAAAATGCGAATCGCCTGAGACGATTAAGGGTATCAGTTTTTGTTGTAGAGGGTTGGACTTTCTTTCATATGTGAGGTACATCTGCCTATTACCTTCCACTGTCGAAATAAATTTAAATTTATTTTTTGTTGGGGTAGTTTTTGAGGGATGTAGGAGGGTAGGTTCTCTCGAGTTTTTTCGGGATAACGAGAGAATGAAGAGAAGAAGAAGAATGTATGTTGTATCAAAAATTGGGAGCTCAGGGCGAACAAGATAGGTTTAGGAAATGTGTCGGGGAGAGTGCGTGGTAGAAACGGGGGCTGATTAACGGAAAAAAAATAAAGACAATATTAGGAGCTGTAATAATTCGCAGGGGTAAGCTCAGGATCTGTAAGCCCAATAAAAAAAATAAGAATTCGCTTTGGTAATTAGGTATGCATGGGTATTATAGGCTATATTTTATTTCGATTAACGGTAATTGCAGATTTGAGCAGCCTCGGCGGTAAATTTTGCTATCGCAATATTCACGGGCGCCTAACTCTGTGCGGGAGGGCTGTAGACTATTGGAATTTTTTTTGATAGATTAAGGGTTTAGAGTGCAAAAATATAGGTGAACAATTTTGGGCGCAGGGTGTTTTGGGGGTTGGGGGTCGTACCACCCCTCATAGGGGGTTGCCCAAACTACGTCATGTTTGGTACCAAATTAAAGAGGGAGGAGAGGGTAATCGAGTGGTGTAGATTGTCTTTGATCGTTTCAACGTGCTAGCTGACTTTTGACCGCCGAAAAACGATTTTTTTACACTAGGATCATATACACCCAGTTCCTATATTTTGCATACATTTCTTCCGTTCTTTGTTTTACATCCATTAGTACTCCGTTGTGAACATTTTTGTCATGGGAAGTAAATTTCCACAATTTACTAGTTCTTCGCAATGATGAGTTGAAAATATGTCAAATTTTGTACCAAAAACGGCCATTTTTTCACCTTAAAATGGACTGATACACTTCTTTTACAGTTATCTCCAAACCCGTTTATCGGATTCAAAAATTAATTATATATTTAATTAGGGGACAAAATTTAGATGCGATTTCATCCTACACACAAGCTTTACCGTGTATATTTAAAAATTTTACAGCACCTCTTCTGTAGTGGAAGACGACCAAATTGATCATTTCGCATGATTTATAATTAGCGGGTACCTTGAGAGACAAAATCCATGTTCCTCTGTAAGTATTGCATGGATTTCCATAATTATTTTTTTTTAAATATAGCCAGGATATGCAGTGAATACATAACTCAATTTGAAATTCCTAGATACCTTCATAAAACGCAACAAAAGCAGAAAATACAATTTTTCCACTTACTTTTCCACTTGCAAGACATTGGAGAATTAACAAGTGGAATGGAGAATTCGGGAGTTCTCTACTTACTTTTCGTCTTACTTTTCCACAAGCAAACACCGGAGAATTAACAAGTGGAATGGAGAATTCGGGAATTCCGTACTCACCTCTCAAATTCTCTCTCAGTTGAGAATTTTTCGCTGATTTTATTTATGCCATGATGGTAACCCAATCATCATGAGCGCGTTCATGACCATTGGTTGCATTAATTTTGTTCTAGCACCGGGAGTAAATTCATGTATATAGTTACTTGGCGTTCATATTATGAGCAATTCAATGATTGCCCTTGTGAATAAACCCCTTTTCGCTGAGCGTAATCATGATTATCAGTGGTCCGTTAATCAAATACCTCATCGCTGAGCGTAATCATGATTATCAGCGGTGAGTTAAGCAAATACATCATCGCTGGGCGTAATAATGATTATCATGAGTGAGTAAATCAAATATTTCATCGCTGAGCGTAATTATAATTATCAGGGGTGATAAAGTTTTTAAATTCACAAAATGAAATCCAGAAAAATAAGCTCATATAATATACGTACGTATTATTTAATAGAAAAAAAAACAGAAATTCAAATTCATAATATGTAATAGAAAAAACAGAAAAAATTTGTTTTATGAATTATTGGAGCTCGCCGTGACTATCTGAGGTACTTGATACTTTTTTTTCTGTAAAAATTAATTATTTAGTCTCAGAAGTATGTACGTAGAAATTTGCAGATAAAATTGTAATACCTTGTGGTCCGATTATAGGAATAAAATATCTTTCCGTAGTTCCGCCTCATATTACTTTCTGGATAACTTCTCGCGATAAGATTCTAAAAAGGGATTGTTTAAGTGAACGTAAGATAATTAATATAATATTAGTTGATGTACATAGTACAAACGATTTTATTATTACTGTATTGCATATATGTATTTGCCCTTAATTCGTTTGGATAAATATGTAAAAACACTTTCTGTTAGTAGAAATTTTGAATTCTTCTTCAAATGTTTTTTGTCCTACTGCAGTTAATTTCTTTATATTTCTATTAATTTTTTAATAAGCACTTGACAACTTCTTATTAGTTTGTTGTCAGCTTGATGTTTTACGATCTTTTCTATTTCATGTTCCTCAATCTACAAATTGTATTAATAAGTTATAAAATTTCTTTTTTCAATTACCTTGCGTAATATAGCTTCTTGATTTATTTTGATTTTGTCCATTTCAGTCGTAATACTATTAAGTTTTTTCAATTCCATAATTATGAGATTGACCTTCTGTTAATTTATTTCGAAATTTGTTACTTATTGATTGATTATTTCTGCTTTAGTCATCTATTTTAATCTACTTTTATATTGTGACAGACCTTCCAATCATTCAATATTCTTTAAAAACAACTTACATTCGCTAAATGTTCATAGGAACTTCGTTCTCAGTTCCTTTCATTTTTTGAGGCCATTCCCTTTAACTCATACACGAATTTGTCTATTTATATATTTCTTTACTATTTTCGACACTCTCGTAGACCCACTTTTCGTCATCACAGCGAGCTGAAATTTGGCACACAGGTTCATGTCGCGTGACAATTGAATCTATCAAAATTTGAACCGGAAATTCCCATGGAAGACTCGGAAAATCGGCAAAAATTATTTGAAAATTTGGTACAAATTTGATTAGTTAGTAGATTCCGGAATTTTCCGACTTTTCCAGAAAATTTTCCGGCAACAAAAGTTTTCTAACTTATGCAGGATCAAGTTCCCTATCAACTGGCATCATTACTTTCTCTCCGACAATGGTGAAAACTTGCAGAAAAAATCGAGGAAAATTCATGTAAAACGCTTTTCCGGAGTTTTTCAGACCAAGGAAGCGTTTGAGCGTTTTGCAACCTAAGACAAAGTTGTAGAGTGAAATGAGTTGCATAAAGTTGCTTTTGTGGAAAACTCCGTGGAAAACCCGGAAAAGCGGGGAAATTATCGGACAAATTTTCATCGATATGATTAGTGATAAATCGGTTTCAGGAAAAGTGCAGAATTTTCCAATTTTTCTGGAATTTCCGGAATTTTCCGACTTTTCCGGAAAATTTTCCGACAAAAAAGTTTTATAAGCTATGCGGAATCATTTTTTTTCCGTCCTACTGGCATCAATACTTTCTCTTCAACAATCATGAAAACGTGCATGAAAAATCGAGGAAAATTCAAGTAAATTTAAAACAACAATTCATAGTAATAGGAAAAGTCTGTTGAAAACATGGTAAATCTGGAAAATTCATGTTATATGGGATCAAGTTGGAATACAGCTAAAAAGCGCTGTTTAAAACATAATTTGAATTTCAGAAAACCGTTGCAGTACATCAACGACTTGATACTCGAAAAATTTTTGTTTTCGGATCGGCACCAAACATGACTTAAAAATTGTTTTAAAATATCTCCATGCAGCACATAATAACAATTTAGTTAACGTGAAAAAGGCAGAAAATAAAATAAGTAAAAAACGAGTTTTCAAACAAAACTGAGGCCAAGCCGCATGAAAAAATAGAAAATAAACTTTTCTTCACACACAGAGGTGGACTCAGATTTTATTCGCTGACAATCACCGATATATTTCAGTGTGATCAATCAGAGGTAATAAGTGATTTGATTCATGAAGAGAAAAGATATTCAAGAGAAATGTCCCAATCAGAAAATCTGAGTCCACCTCTGTGTGTGAAGAAAAGTTTATTTTCTACTTTTTCATGCGGCTTGGCCTCATTTTTGTTTGAAAACTCGTTTTTTACTTATTTTATCCACAATTGTCGTTCGTTTGATTATGAATGTAATTTGAGTGCTGAAATAAAATGATTTAAAAATGAAAATATTTAAAAAAAATTTTTATGTATGCCATTAAATGTTTATGTTTAATTGAGAACTGTCTTCTGTTCAGTTTGGATGGGCTGTTTGGAGTTTCCTTTGGTGACAACGGTGTTGATATTGCAAACCTCCGCTCAATATTTTGGCTTGTTAACGGGTTCATGTATCCATCAATTATCGGGGAAAATGGTGCTACATCATATTTACCGGTACTTTCAGCATCCATTTCGTCGATTCTAGTGTTGAAAAACTGTTGTGAAGTAAAGGAAGTAATATAATTTCATTGTCCACTTTAAAAGAAAAAATTTAAATTCTAGTTGTGTTTTTAAGTAAGTTTTTATTTCTACATTTTGTTGTGAACAAAGCAAAATTCCCAAAGCTTCAGAAGATTTCACTGGTTCAGCAAAAAGATCGCATATATTTTCAAATTCACAGCCTATTATTGTTTGTTGACCATTATGAAAGCCCTAACCAGTAACCTTGAGCGGTGTTGTTGGTCTAATAGTATCAACAGAAGTCAACTTCTTTTTTACAATTTATAACAATTTATAAATCAGATCTTTTTCATAACACCTTCGCCTAGTTGTAATGCTTCAGCCAATCTGCAGTTGTTTAATGATTTTATTTGCAGATATTATTAATCCTTTGTGGTACTGGATGAAATTTTCAAATTTATAAAATGAAAAATTATCCAGAACGCCATACTGTTTGGCACAGTCGGAAAGATGCAGTAAACAATGTACGTTGTAACCTACGCTGTCATCAGCATAGAAAGTGGGAAAATGTTTCACAAATTCTTTTAACATTTCTTTTTTTGCAACTGATAAATTTACAGATCATGATTTTTCACAAGAAAAAATTCTCACTGCAGTATGTAATAACATGACATGGTAGTACATATCATCACAAACTGATCCTTTTAAAATAATTATGCCAACATATAAAAGAAAAGTACGGAACTCTGTTGCTTTCCATAGTTTATCAAGTTATTGGAAATTTCTTGAAAATTTAGAAGGCAGCTCAGGAGAAAATTTTTGCAAATTTTGCGTACCTATTTGATATTAATTTGGTATTTAGTACTTTTCGTCTTCATTATTGAAGATAACAATTTTTTAACTAAACTTAAGTCTATAAGATGCAAGGGTTCGATTGGAAATGGAGACACAATGCCTATGTTAATGGTTTCTAATATAAGCTTTTTGGCTTTTTATTTTGAGGCGAGGGACAGGAGATCCTATCCCAAGCACGGAGGCCATAGCGGCCAATTGTGCTATCCTGCTAGAAGCCCATTCACCAAAACGTTCATGTCCTCTCAATGAAGCGCATCAGGTATTTGTAAGGAAGGTTTATCAGCTCATCTACAGATAGAAGGGCAGATCCTAGAGTATCCAACCTGCTCCGGGCGTAGGCCGGACAAGCACACAAAAACTGTACAGTTGTCTCAGGCTCCCTTTCTAGGCAGGACAGATGCTCAGTGTTGTTAGCAACTCGCATCCTTGTTAGATGAGCGTGAAGCGACCTGTGGCCGGTAATAATTCCAACCACAGTTCTACATTGTTTTCTTCCGAGCTCCACGAGAATATCAGAGATATTCCTATTGGGCCCATTAAGAAACAGTTTTGTGCACCTGCAAGTACTCAAGTTTGCTGATGCTTCCTATGAACATCCGCTTTGACGAGACACCCAATACTCGATGTGCCGATTTCCCGCCGATCACATCCCATATTACACCCTGAAAGGCAGCAATCTGGTTGTTGGTAAAAGGAGTTTCTGGGTCGCTCGCGCTCACGACCACACGAAAAGTCCGTAGCTTGTGAGAAGCCGGCCGCTTTACCTCCCTCCGTGTGCTCAGGCAGAGTGGACCCAAGCTGACTTCCTCCTTTCCTTCGTCAAGAGCTCCTTGGATGTTCAAGGAACACCCTCGAAAAGGTGATGCCCAGCCTGTTGAGCCTTGCGAGGAGGGGGTCCACTGGAGTGACACCCAGCAGACTTTTACTTCAGCTTGTTGGTGCTACCCTCCAGCTCACCAGATCCATCAGATCTAACGCGCTTGGTTCTGTGAGTCATTACACCCACATCATCAGCAACGCTAGCAGAAATATCGGTGGGAGGCTGAGTTAAAGGAGAGGCTCTCTTCCACTTTCTCCATCCTCCTATTCTTTTTTCCGCTTCTTTATACTCCTTCGCAGTGCGCAGTTTACCGAAGCTAGGAGGCTTACTACCACTCTCCACTACCTGCCCAGCCGGACCACTGACCAGCTGCGAAAAAAGAGAAGGAGACGGCCCAGGGACGGCATTATCCATCTCTCTAGCTCTTTTCCTTATCTTCCTCTCTGCTCTACCAATTCTCATGCGTTGGGAACTACTATCAGCGCCTTTCGACTCTGAGGTCACAACATCAGCTGACCCGACCGAGCTGAGTTGCTCTGACATATGAGGAGCATGAGTGATCTCCATAGGAGTCACACCGCCCTCATCAGCCGAGCTCCCCTGCAGGAGGAGATTTTCCATGGATATCGAGATCTCAGGGATAACATCCTCCGAGTCCTCAGACAACAGTGGATTCGTATCGCACTTACTAGAAGTGGATTTATTATTATCAAAAAGATCCATGTTTTGGTCCCACTAGTTACAAAGAAAGGCTGTCACCCACGGCAGATATCTGCATTACCACAGGAAGGCTAATTAAAACTGGAGATCGCCTGGTATCAAGAGTTCGCATACTAGCAACTGAGAACCCCCTCAATGACGCAGCCCTCGGCGTATGCTGTCCCACCTTGGCTTGGGACGGGATCAGCTTTAGCCCACTGATTAGTGTCAAGCCCACAGTATAGCGGTTGCCACCTCGCAGTACGTGGAAGTAGCTGAACCCAAGGCCAACACCTTCACTTCTCCCACCTCTGGGGTGACAGAATAGCAGGATCCGTTAGTCACAAAGAAGATAGCTCTGTCCGATGTTACCCAAAAACGAGGCAGTATTTTGCCTTAATAAAAATTTTTGCTGATGATGAGTTGGATCTTGTATTTTGGTGAAACTATCGTCTTTTCTTAAGTTTTCACTGTGTGATTGAAATACCATTCTATGATTTACATATTGGGCTGTCTGCGTGCACTTGAGTCAGCTTTTCTTTCCTGTGTGACTTGCAATACAGACAAATATTTTATGTCAGGATCATATTGTGATGCTTTTAATAAAACACATGAAAACCCAACTGAATTCTTCAGTCTTTCTATTTTTCTAAATTTGTGTTTTATCAAATTCATTTCTAAATTTTGCAGGAGTGGTATTCTATGTTTCTGATAATTCTTCGCATTCTTATGAAATAAATAAAAAGATTACTCTTTTGGACTTTTTACCGGGTTAAACTTAATTTTGTTCAAGAAAGAATTTTTTGGGATTCTTCGGTATATAGCAAATGCTAAAAAATGTTCTAATTTGTTATTTCATCACACAACTCATTAATTTTTGGTGAAAAGTTTCAAATCTTGGTTTGACTCATCAACAGGTCCCAAATAGCGAAATTGGGTGATTTGAAAAACAAATGAAAAAATGACAAAAAGAAGGAAGAAATGAAAAGTTTGAGGAAAATAGAAAAAACATTTTTTTTATTTATTAAAAAAATGTAAAAAATTGTTTAAAGAAAAAGATTCATTCGAAGCGAATCGAACCTGCATACGCCACGTAGTGGGCTAAAAAATAAAGAAGAAAAAGGAAGAAGAAGAAGCATTTCGTGTCAGCAGAAAACCTTCCACTCATCGGTGTAGCTTGGTTTTCTGCCTGCTGCAGACGCTTGAAAATAGATCAAACTGATCTCTTCTCATATAAACTCAGAATAAATTCTGGGTGTGAATTATATGAGGAAAAAACACTCCTATACGAGCCCAGGAGGAAAAATAAATAAAAAGATTACTCTTTTGGACTTTTTACCGGCTTTTTGGGATTCTCCGGTATATAGCAAAAGCTAAAAATTGTTCTAATTTGTTATTTCATCACAAAACTCATTAATTTTTGGTGACAAGTTTCAAGTCTTTTTCTTCCTTTTTCTTCTTTATTTTTCAGCCCACTGCGTGGCGTATACAGGTTCGATTCGCTTCGAATGAATCTGCTTCTTTAAAAAAAATTTTAAATTTTTTTAATAAATAAAAAAATTGTTTTTTCTATTTTTCTCAAACTTTTCATTTCTTTCTTCTTTTTTTCATTTTTTCATTTGTTTTTCAAATCACCCAATTTCGCTATTTGGGACCTGTTGATGAGTCAAACCAAGACTTGAAACTTGTCACCAAAAATTAATGAGTTGTGTGATGAAATAACAAATTAGAACATTTTTTAGCTTTTGCTATATACTGGAGAATCCCAAAAAATTCTTTCTTGAACAAAATTCTTATGAAAGGTACTCAATAATCGATTACTTTCAATTGTTTCCAGTTTAATTCTTAAGGGGGTCATTCCGTGTGATGGTACTTTTTTTTTGGTTTTTTTTTCTGGCGAACTCAATAAACATACAACTGAGAAATTTTTACAACATATGTATTTATTCATGCCTTGAGTACACTCTAAAATTTTTTCAGCCCGAAATCGGCGCTCATTGCTGGAGTACACTCATCTTCAAAAAAAGCATTTTTCGGTAACCACGATTGCGGGCTTTCCGCTTATCTAATATAAACAAAAAGATCAAACGGCATTTTAATTTGTGAAGTATGAACTAGTTTCTTAAGTAGGAGTATTAAAAAATATTGAAAGGTAAATTTTTGGCATGTTGATCATTTTTTCGTGAATTTTGGTGTTTTTTCACTACTTCTTCAACATGTAAAAACAAAACGCCTTAATGAATCCGAATTATCCTAGTTTGAAAAGTGTCTACATGAGTTCTGAATAAGTCAATAAAATTTCAAAGGAATTCGTTCGATAGATTTCGAGATATCGTGGTTACCAGATTGAAAAATACAGTTTCGAGAAAAATGCTTTTAAAAACTGATTATCACCAATAAAATTCGAACACAATCAAGACTAAACTAACCGATATATTTGAAACAGGAAATGAGTTTAGAGATATAACGGCTTCTCTATTGTGCAATTATACCTGCCTTTGTATTAAAATGGCTCAGGTAAGAAGCGAAAGAGAAAGGGTCCGATGCTGGAGCGCACGCTCTAAACACCTGGCGTGTTCAACGCTGTAACTTCCGAACGACTCCGAATATCGGAAATCAATTTACCAATATATTCCTCATTATATTTGGATGTAATTTGTTAAAAAAAATAAAAGTTTTTTTTGAATCAGTCACACGGGATGACCCCCTTAAATCGACAAACTTTTGTATCCATATTGAACTGTATTGAAAGTCAATCTAATTTTATTTACTCAAAAATCTTTAAATTAAGTTTATTTACCGATATCGTGAACTTTTATGTTCCTGCAGATGTTTTGAATTCTTTAAATCTTAAAGTGAATTTGTTCATTAGAGACTGAATAATTTCAGAAAAATCTTTTGTTAATTTAGTTTTGATTTTTTTTTCATGGGAATCTAAATTTGCAAAGAATTTACTTGTGTTTGGAAAATATTTATATATATTCGAAATAATGTCCCGATTAGAAATGTCTAATTTAGTTTCGAAAACTTTAATTATATCAAACATTATAATAATTGTCTTATTACCACCTTGCGGTTTCACATTTAATTCATTTAAGTGAGAACATAAGTAAGTAAAAAACATGAGTTTTGAAATTCATTCAGTGTCCATTAATTGGTTGTATTTTCAAATAATTTATCGTTATTTAGAAGAGGTCCAATTTCCTTTATACAATCAACGAATCTTTGGAGAACTCTTCCACGACTTCGAACGCTGTTGTACAGTTGTTTTATAGTTGAGAAAATTTTCGTTTATTTAAAGGGCGTGGAAGTATAAAATTGAATAATTGTGTGACAAGAATCATAATATCGTCCATTGACTTTAAACCCCCCTTTGCAGACAGCCTGCTGATGTACGATACAATGGAAGTCCAGAAATGAATATCCAACGAAATGAGCAAACAAGCTCACAAATCCATTAACCTTTCCTGTCATATTGCGAGCACCATCAGCCGTTACAGAAACAATTTTGAAAGGATCTATGCTTTTTCAGCAAGTGCAAATGATGTTAAACTTACCATTTCTTCTTTGATATTATTTCCAACAACGTAACGAATAAAAATTGCTAAACGCGCAGATCAGTTATGTCAGTGCTCTCATCAAGACAGGGAGAAAATAAACCAGAAGAATTGAATGAGAATTTTATTTGACAGGATTTCACATCTCCTTTTAGTACGATATTCAATGCCAATATTTTGAAAGGATTTTGAAGGTATTTAAGAAGATTTTACCATTCGGGTAATCCTACGTTATCCCAATTTTTGTTTTTAACTTCTTGTCTCAGTTGCACTATAATGCATAGCCAAGATCCAACTTCATCCAAAACATGATTTAATTTTAAAATTAATGTATATTAAATCCAATTTAATAATAAATCGTTCACGTGCCAGCAAAATCTTTTGCAATGGTGTCCAATCCATTTTTCTCTACCATCATTATTTCGAAGTGTTACAAACGGAATGATTCATCTAGGATATAATAAATGACCTTCCAAAATAGCTAGGAGAAAAGAAATGTCCTTCGGAAATTGCTTGCAAGCAAATGGGACCAATTTTTGTATCCGTCAAATATATAATTAACAAGAACAAGATTTGAGGATATGAATGCAATAGAAACATATAATAATCTTTCTCATTCCTGTAAGCACGTTCAGGGAAAAGCAAACAAAATTGCTTAGTTTTATTCCCATAAAAAGAGAGCTAAATGAATATAGACCATAAGGTAATAGTTTTCAATAACGGTAACAATTTCTAATACACTTTGAGTTATCTAAATTTGCATGATAGATTAATAATTCAAAATAATATCTCATGTATCTATTATCTATCATCAGTCCATGTTTATATATTATGTCAGCGGAATGGCTCCTATTATTATTTAAAAAAATTATGTGACATTTAGTAAGGAAAAATTTGAAAACTAAAATAACATAGTAATTATGACTAATTGAATCGACGAAATTTAAAAAATAATATTTTTTAGATTTGGGATTATCACGCATTCATATGCCTGCAGAAAGTACAACTATACTATTGTACTTTTGTGCAGGGATACCGTACGCGTGATAATTGCGAACATTACACGTATCATAAAAAAAAAATTCATTTTTTACTTTTTTTTCTAAATATATATATACTATCCATAAAAATACGATCCCAACTATCCGGATCTTGACTAAACAAAAATGGACAAATTTCCTCCAGATTGCTTTGTTTCATTGGGAAAATATAAATTTCATGATATTTTCATTTTTTTAATGAAACAACACAATTTTCAAGCTGTTTTGCTTAGTCTGCATCCGGATAGTTCGGATCTGGATCTGCATAATTCAGATTTGGATCCGGATCTCAGGAATCAGATAGTTCGCAGATATTAACAAATCCGGATCCAATTTTCAGCTCTACTACAAATCAGTATCCATATAAATTTACTGATGAGCTGATAGATGAGTTGGCGAAGAAATTCATCGAGGAAATCAGTAAAAAAGTTAGTTGTCGTACTACCACATAAGGTATACTCACATAGTCGTACTTGAAGTAATAGTTGTGTTAGTTTTCATCAGAGCCTCCACTCGCATCGTCACAAAAATTTCGTAAACTGATGAGCGTTGGCTATCAGGGTGAAAAATGATGAATACATACACGTCACTAATGGTGGAACGTGGTTTGTAATGAGAATACTTTGTTTAGACGCGGCAAGGCTTGGCGCTAGCTCATTCACACTAAATGGTCTGACCTGTGAAAACACGGGCCCTGGGAAGGAAGCTTAGATTGGGTAATTTGTGTGTGAGTACAGAGGAGTATTAGATTTTTGTTCGAATTTATTATTTGTCGAAAGATCTGTGCATGCATACTACCCCGTTTGATCTTGTTTTTTGTTGCAACATCGATAATGAATGCTATATATTCGGATGACATCGAATGCCACTAGATATAGCGCTTTTAAACTTAGTTTCACTGCATTTATTCTGGCAAAAACTATATCATATTTGTCAAGTTTGTGTGCTATATATACTGGTGTCTCGTTGGAAAGGGTTGCAGTTGGTTTAAGTTTCTGGATGATGTCTTTTAGTCTATCCACGAACTCTGGTTGGATTTCAAAATGTGTGCCTTCATTGGAAGCAGCGTATTCTGCTGACATCTTTATGATTGGCGCTGAATACTAATTCAGCAGGTCAGCATTTCAATGTTATCCTCGTGTTATCATAAAGATGTTCAACTGCTGTGTAAACGCTCTAACATGTCATTTTGGCTTGGGGATTGTAGACTTTTGTATGGCTATGATGAGTTACTAAAGGGTTTGTTACTGATTTGAACAACTTTCTTTCGATTCTGTGTGCCTTGGTATGTGGGCAGTACAGATGGCACGTCAAATCTAGGAATTTATTCGTGAGCGAACGTTGCTGCTGTTATATCACGGGTGGGATATGCTTCGGGCCATCTGGTGTATCTGCCCACTATAGTTAAAAGCGTACGTGAATCGATTTGTGATCGGTTTTCTATAATTTTTCTTTACAGATCTTCCTTAAACTTTGTGTATATCACTGAGTTATAACAATGGACTGAGTCATTTGCTATTTCATGTGGTACAAATATTGTGTTTCTGTATATCACCGTTAGAGCACCATTTCAAACGTTTACTACATAAAAAATGTATAAAACTCAACCAATCAGATGAAATTTTACACCCGAAAATTGAATTAAATTAAAAAAGATATTTTCTTGTGTCCATCGCTTATAAGGAATTAAACTCATTCCGACTTTAATTTGCAAAAGTTGTTCTTAACTGAATCCTGCGTATGGGCAAGAGAGACGGAGCATGTGTTGAGTTCTATAAGTTACTTGAGACGAGACTGTTCTCAAGTACCCTTATCTGAGCACCTTTTTTCAATCTGAAACACGGCACGGTTACTGTAGATTTACGTACCTGAACGACGATTGGGCTTTTTCTTGTTTATGAGTTGAGCAGCGATGGATATGGAGCAGCTAACTAGCTTTACTCCTAGTGTAGATGAATGGAGCAGCTTACTAGCTTTACTCCTAGAAAATGAAACAACTTGTGTTGTCTGCTGATACTTGCTACTGCTTCTTTATTCCAAAATACCAGAATATTTATACAATAATTCTTGACTTAATACTATTGCTTTTTTCTTATTACGCTAAGCGCTTGTAATTTTAATTTCATCACGGCATTCGTATATACATAATTATTACTTCCGTAAAGCGGTTCTTTATGGCATTTACACATTAATTTCCGCAAAGCTTTGCCGGTTTGTTGTTGTTACATCACGGCACTCATCGCTTTCATATGTACATACATAAATACTTCCGTAGACCGCTCGCCGCTTTGCTGCTATTATAATATCATCGTGAGCAATTGCTTCGTTCACCTAAGTTCTACCGCTGGCGCAAGGTTATCAAATTGCATCGTTCGAATTCTTGCGCGCAGGGGTATTGTGTCACTGCCTTCACTTGTTTCTTTATGTGATTAAGAAATTGGTGTAGGTCAGTAGCGAGTGACTTTATTCAATTACTGAACTTTGTAAATATGTTTGTAGATATGTTTATACTTGCATCTGGGAATTATAATTCTGCATGCAATGAGAATGTTGTAGGTATGTATGTATCTACATGTTTGCATTTCTTCATTGATGCATGAATTTATAATTCTGCCTGAAGCGAAATCGATTCAGACATGTATGTATATATATGTTTAACTGATGCAGCAAATGGGTGCCCCGTATGTAACGTATGTAACACATGGTAAACAGTATCTTTACCTTATTCCGTGATTGCATCTGCAGTCAACATAAGAACAGCAAATAACATAAAAAGACGTTTAGTAAGAATTATTTTGTGTTGGTAGCTCCAACTCTGCCATATGGCGAAAGAGAAAACTGTAAAACTTGTACCATGCTTTCCTATAGGAAAATGGCAATAGTCATAACCCTCGAGAATACTTCACAAGCCATGAAACAGACTCCCTCCCTACCGCATGTGAAGCCCAACGTAGTCCTTACATTCTAAAATATTTGCAGTGTTCTTAAGTAAAAGTGACAAAAGTTTGATTTGAATAGCTCCTCCGCCCTAAACTACTATTCATACAGAAAAATGGCGTTCTCTTAATCTTAACCTTGCTTTCTTATCCTCCGAACCGTAATAATATTTTCATACCTTTCCTAACAAAATTATTTAAAAACAAGTGAAAAAGCTAGAATTGGTCTAAGACCAATTCTTATGATACCCTAGATGAATGCCCATATGAAATTTCGTATGGGTACCCATTTGAGCAATTTTGATTTTTGCAGTGGTTTTTCGCATATATTTCTAGAACGGTTCGTCGGACAGAAAAAATGATTATAACCAATTTTATAGGATTTCATATTCTGAAGCAGTTTTTAGTACAATAAAAATGTCTTGGACCGATCGTTTTCACAGTATACATAAAAAACCTAATTTTATATATGGCAACACCAAGAATGGGTTGCCCGATTTAGTCTATTTTTAAAATTTTATTTGCTAGTACAATGAAAACACCATGTACCAAATTTCAGCTCTCTACGGCTACTCGTTCTCAGGCAGTGTTCAAATATATAACGGAAAACGAAATTTTTGTATGGCAACCCCACGAAGGAGTTGCCCGATTTGTCTCATTTTCGAACTTAATTTTACTTTTTTTTTTTAAAGTCCGTGTACAAAATTTCAGCTCTCTAAGTGTACGCGTTCTCGAGTTATCGTGCGCACGGACGGACGGACGGACGGACGGACGGACATGCAAAAATCAAAATAACTTTTAATATTATGCGTGGGTGTCCAATCCATTTTGCTCTACCATCATTATTTCGAGGTGTTACAAACGGAATGACAAACTTAGTATACCCCTTTAGATTTCATCTAGGGTATAAAAATTATCTTAACCAAATGACTACGATTCCTCAAACAAAAATTCTCACCTGAGTAATCATTGTAATGTCGCTGTGCCGTCATGGCATACCGTGGCCTGATGATATCGAATGTAGCTGCCTACAGATTCGGACTACGGCTGTACATACACACATGCAATTATCACTCAGCTGAGAGGTATTGAGCGTAAAATGGTAAGGTTACTTTGTAATCAAAACTATTTTATGATTTTGTTAAGTAAGGCATATAGTAAGTGTGGCCTTTGGTAAGATAAGGAGCCAAGATTTAAATTACTAGAAGACCATTTTCCTTTATGGATAGTAGTTTGGGCTCTATGGCATATACAAACCCAATGTTTAGCACTTTTCCATAAGTATCAATATAGAACATTTTAGAAAACGGACTAAGCACGCACACATATAGATTTCTTTTTCATGGGTTGGGAAGTATTCTCGAGGGTTTTGCCTCAGTCTTTTCTGTGTGAATAATAGTTTAGGGCGGAGGAGCCATTCAAATCAAACTTTTGTCAGTTTTACATAAGAACACTGCAAATATTTTTGAATGTAAGGACTACGTTGGGCCTTGCATGTGGTAGGGAGGTAGTCTGTTTCATGGCTTGTGAAGTATTCTCGAGGATTTTGACTGAGGCACATGCGAGACCCAACGTAGGCCTTACATTCTAAAATATTTGCAGTGTTATCTTGCGAACCGTAATAAAATTTTCATACCTTTTCTAACAAAATTATTTAAAAAAATTTATCTTAACCAAATGACCACGATTCCTCAAACAAAAATTCTCAGCAGAGTAATCATTGTAATGTCGCTGTGCCGTCATTGGATGCCGTGGGCTGATGACGGCTGATGATATCGAATGTGGCTACCTACAGATTCGGACTCCGGCTGTACATACACACATGCAATTATCAGTCAGCTGGAGAGGTATTGAGCGTAAAATGGTAAGTTTACTTTGTAATCAAAACAATTTTATTATTTTGTTAAGTAAGGTATATAGTAAATGTAGCCTTTGGTAAGGTAAGGAACCAAGCTGTAAGTAACAAGAAGACTATTTTCCTGTATGGAAAGTAGTTTAGGCTCTGTAACGTATATAAAGTCAATGCTTGACATTTTTCCATAAGTATCAATATAGCAGATTTTAGAGAACGGACTCCGAACGCACACATATAGGTTTCTGTTTCATGGCTTGGGAAGTATTCTCAAGAGTTTTGGCTCAGTCAAAACCCTCGAGAATACTTCACAAGCCATGAAACAGACCACCTCCCTACCACATGCGAGGCCCAACATAGTCCTTACATTCTAAAATATTTGCCGTGCTCTTATGTAAAACTGACAAAAGTTTGATTTGAATATCTCCCCCGCTCTAAACTACTATTCATTCAGAAAAATGGTGTTCCGATAATCTTATGATTGCTTTCTTTTCTTCCGAACCGTAATAAAATTTTCATACCTTTCCTAACAAAATTATTTAAAAAAATTTATCTTAACCAAATGACTACGATTCCTCAAACAAAAATTCTCAGCTGAGTAATCATTGCAATGCCGCTGTGCCGTCATGGGATGCCGTGGGCTGATGATATCCAATGTAGCTGCCTACAGATTCGGACTACGACTGCACACACACATGGATTTATTACTCAGCTGAGAGTGTAAAATGGTAAGATTACTTTGTAATCAAAACTATTTTATTATTTTGTTAAGTAAGGTATATAGGAAGTGTAGCCTTTGGGAAGGTAAGTAACCAAGCTTTAAATTACTAGAAGACTATTTTCCTGTATGGATAGTAGTTTAGGCTCTATGGCATATATAAAGTCAATATTTGGCGCTTTTCCATAAGCATCAATATAGAACATTTTAGAGAACGGACTCCGAACGCACACATATAGATCTCTGTTTCATGGCTTGGATTCTCGAGGGTTTTGGCTCAGTCCATTGTTATAAGTCAGTGGTGTATATAATTATCGAGCGTTCACCCACACGCAGCGTTGTCATTTCCCCAGCACATTAATGCACACCAGAACATTTCAGTTTAGTAGCTTTGACGTTTAGCACGGTTTTATCCTTTTAAATAAAACTTACCTTTTTTTAAAAAGTATTTACATATATGGGCATTTGGTGTGACTTCCATCATTGAACTTCTAAGGTAGGCGACCAGAAATAACCATCTGATCTATGGGTTGATAAATTCAATCATTTTTTACACTTAAATGCAATTCGTAAACTTATTAAAATCATTTTCAATAAATTTCAGTGTTTTAGACGAGAAATCTTCCTCATAAAAGTGGGAACTTTCAAAAGTTATGTCATTGATTAGAGACACTTGGGGGACGAAAACTTCTTCCCCCGAATGTCTCTCATCAGCAACAAGTGCAGCGTGTATGCCTAAGCATTAAGTTGTTAAATGCGGTGTGCATCCCTGCTTTTTCAAGTAATTTTAACGCTTAAGAGCACACCGGTATGTGACACCTGAACGCACTGCTAAATTAGGTAGCAAGTAAAAAAAATTAAAAGCGTTAATTGAAATCACTTATCAAACAGCTACTGTATGCCCGTAAGTATGTGTTTTGCTAGATGGGTATGTTGTTTTTCATATCTTTCTAGAACGCTTTGTTTGAACGGTTTGTAAAAATTATTATACACAATTCCATTGGCACATTCCGAGTAACAACATTTCAGTACATTATAAACGTTTTCCCAATATTTGTTACAAGTCCGATATTAGGCGCTTTCGGCAAGCACATTCTCAGTGAGACAAGTGAGATATTCTCAGTTGGCTCACTGAGACTGCACTTTCGGTGAACTGTCTTAGTTCCATATTGAGCTACAAAATTCGAACGCAACCACTGAGCAACTGAGACAAGTGAAACTGAATTTTCTTGTCTCAGTTGACACAGTTTCGTTATTTTGTGATTTTAATTGCTAATTAAAGTTTAGTGAGCTATTTGAATAAACTAACAACACTTTTCTCAATTTATTGCTATCCATTTTCTGTGATCAAAATTATTTAAATGTCTAAATTGGCAAATCAGCTGATTGGTTTGAACCGAGACAACTGAGACTGTTGCTCAAAGTTTTGTCTCAGTTGTCTCACTGAGACAGTGCTTGCCGAAAGCCCCTATTTTGATAGTATCCTTTACGTATAAGTTGCTCACTTTTGCTCATTTTCGTGCTGCCCAGTTCATTCGGACAGCTCAATACGATAGGCGCACAAATTTTGCATCATCTATGTATAATTTCATCTAAGTTATAAATAATTTCTTTAGCATTCTTTAACGTTTGCTTAACATAGTTTTATTTACCGCGAGAAATTTCTTGAGAACAACAACGTCGGTCTTTTAATGGTTGCAAATTTGAGGGGTGGGAGACCTTGAAAAATATTATGGTATTGTGTAACACTGCGTAACTTGTATCTATATTTATATAGTGTATAGCTGCGGGGAACTAAAGGAAATGGTACGCAAAATCAAAAAACTATATATGATTCAAAAGAGGCATTTTATACATCCCTCCTGTACAATTGTTTGCTTGTCTCGACTTTTAAATGGTTGCTACCTCATATGGGACACCCCGTGTCTGGATGATCTAACCAGTTTTGCTTCAGAGAAATAAGCATCTATAAAGTTATGGATCCAATTTATTTTTTTATAATATTAAACCCTCTCAGTTGCAAAGAATGAAGCTAAAGAGCTTCAATGTGCAAGGACGTATTATAAGAAAAAGAAAAAGACAACCGGTGATTTTTTTTTTTTTTTGTTAGAATTCTTACAATCAATGTGGTTGATATGTGATGACAGAACCGCGAGCAATTGAAGAACGTTGTTTTGGCAGTAGCTATAAAAACCGACAGCTAACTTGTGATGACAATATGATAGAAATTTGAAAGTTAAAAGCAGCTTATCAAATTGGTTGTCTGTGGAAGTATTATGCTTGGTAATATTTCATCATTCTGTTAGAATCGAGTTCATCTCATTAAAATCGCATGAGAGTACGTAATTAAAATACTCACTCAATTTAATCCGGTCCAAATTGGATTAAAACATTTGAACAAAGAGGATTGCGCTGTCCGATGTCCAGTTACTATTGACAACATCCGATGGACTGTTACCATGAGCGGTAGGAATTATAAATGAAATACAAAGCGCTTTAGCTCTTTCGCTTAATTTACTTTTAAAACTTCCCCTTTCGTAACGCAATCCGAAACATGTTTTGATTACGTTAGTTTCCTTTAATTAAAATTTTTGTTTCACAAATATGTGAGCTGCGTGCAATTGCTTAGGTTCTGTGAGGCAATTAATGCAGCAGTACTTTCACGAACATTGCTTTGAAGCATTTAGGAATAAAATAAATTCGAGAGAAATTCGTCCTTAATTAACTCATTGTACTTTACATTAGCTGTGGAGGAAGGAGGTAAAAAGTTCAAATTAATTTTCAGTTATTGGAAGATAATCCTCCTTAATGCATGTACTCTTAAGTATTTCGATTAATTTGACAGAGATACATACTTATTTAAATAACTCTTCTTAGACTTACGGCTATATGTTTATACTCTAGCATACTAATAGGTGGTTACTATTTTGTCACATCGTTATGCAATGAAAAGAGGTATGTTAAAATAAACTGGATTAGAGATCCAAGTACCTATTGATAGTGATAGTAAGCAAAATGTATTAACTATTGGTGGGCACATAGGTGGGTCTGTATGCTATCTGTGATAACTAGAGAATGCATTAAGATAGCTAATTTAAATATTTGTAACAGCCATATTAAAATACTTAATTGTAGATGCAAAGTTCAGCTCAAAGTTATTGAGCGTAAAATGGTAAGGTTACCTTTAATCAAAACTATTGCATTATTCTTTAAGGCAGATATACAGTAAGTGTAACCTTTGGGAAAGTAAGGAGCCAAGCTTAAATTGTTGGAAGACTATTTTCTTATGTGGATAGTAGTTTAGGCTTTATGACATATATAAAATCAATGTTTAGTCATTTTTCCATAAGAATCAATATAAAATATTTTAGAGAATTGGACTAGCATGCACACATATATATTTCTGTTTCATGGCTTGGGAAGTATTTGGGTTTTGCTTGAATGAGTCGGTTTCTGGTATTTTTCATATGTTTAAGTGAAGAAAGCCCAATCTCTCGTGAGTGCGAAAGATATCGAAAGGTATCGGCAACCTGGGGATTACACGAAGAAGTATAGCTTGCATGCAAGCAGTACTTCCATACTTCTTGCAAGTCTAATCCGCACTGCCATGTAGGCAGCTCAGCGAACTTGCATGCTGAAAATCATAGCAGCTTAGGTGATAGTGATTTGACATTATGCAATTTTCAAGCTATTTAAATTAATAAATTTATACTAGTCAAATGGATGTTTCTGGGATCATATACATTACATCATTTACCAACACCTTTCTCTTCCGTTTTTTTTTCTGTTTTTCCGATTCTGCTACTTCCTTTATTGCTATATTTGACGATATACGCAAGACTTTTCGTCGCAATGCCATATTTTAAATGAACTTGCATGCCAGCTGATAAGACACAAAGCGAACTGCCATCTGCTGTCAAATTTAAAAGTGCCTTGGAAGGGAGGCTTGTATGCAAGCTGTATTTCCTCGTATAATCTCCAGGTTAAGAATCACTGATTTAAATCATTAGCACTCTTCACTTTCATATTTTTTTTTTTTATGATTAAATTTGTATACAATCTTGATATTTTAATTTTTTACGTATTTAAAGATGTTATGGTACCAGGTGAGTGAGTAAGGTTGTACGTTAAGTCCAGTCTGTCAGCATGAGCTTACAGCTCACTGTGCTACCACCTCGGTTATTGCGGGAGAGTTAGTGGGGTATATAATCCAATCCTGCCGCTGTCACGACACCATTAACAAAAAAAAATTATGTCCTGAAGGGACTGTTACACCTCTTACCTTCGCTTACGATAACGACACAGACGGATTGTCCTCTCTGCCATCGCTCCATCCCCCCAATGACATTGCAGGCAATATTTTGCAATGTTCCTATTGACTCTACCTGACCTAAAAATTAGTAGAGGAGCGGACTTAATCAACCATCGCAGTTGAGAGAGGACTCGGAGACAGTGAGAAGAGAAACAAATTCTTCTAGTACCTCATTACGTTATAACTCAATTTCTTCATTAAAAAAATACAAGGATATTTACAGAGGCAAATTATTTCCTATCTGTTCTCTACACGAAGAGTATCATATCAGTAATAAAAAGAATAAACTGAAACTAAAATTGCTGCGCGCGAACTAGTTTCCATCAAATTAAACATTAAATCTTTATGGCTAATCATAAATGGGCGCACTACGCTTAAACGTCTTACACTTCTGTCAGCGTTACACTAAATATATGCCTATCCCACGGATTTCTTCTAAAATTTTCTGTGATTATTCAATTTGTAGGTCATAGTAATTATTATTAATAATTATTTAAATTTCTGAAATATATATATATTAAATTTGTATACAATTCTTTCAATTCATATCGTTCTTTAAATTTGTGATAAATTGATTCATAAAATCAGAAGCATTTAATAATAAAAAAATTAAAATATTTCATAATAAAAGCCTGTTCGCAACCGGCGACGGGCATGGCTCTATACTATAACAATAAAATCCCGTCTGGGCTCCGCTGGGATATAGGATATAGTATGTCCAGCATTTATTGACTTAACTAAACCTTGTAGCTTTGTCATAAAGGTTAAAATCGACTATATCTTAGTAAATTATTAAATTAAAAAAAAAACAGAAGCTATATTGACACAAGATTAAATAATAAAGGCAACAACTTACATGTTTCGTTGGTTGGAATCCCCCGCAGAGGCTCCTCTGTGGATGTTCCGATTTAGCACTGAGCGGAATTTTATATTCATTTTAATTGAATATTATATGTTTGTTAATACCTAGAAACCCAAATTTTTCATTTGTTCGACCTTTCCCAATCTCTTAACCTCAATAACTTTCCTAACTTAATGGATTCTTCTCAATTTCGACATAGATTTGGCGGTAGCTTGTACCCTTCACTGGTAAGCTTGTGGAATATTCACCAGACTTGCGGTATTCTTACGAAATGTTCCCGAAAACTGTAACCTTGGATAAAAATTTCAACTTGTGCGCTAACGACAAGGCGATAACGATATTCACTATCCAGTAGACGTGATTAGTACCAACTCGAGCTCTGTGCTTCAATAGTGTAACAGTCTGTCAGCTCGAAGTGATGTCAAACAACATTCAGACTGGTATTCTGTAGACGTTAAAAAAAAAACTATTGAAATCTACTAGAATATCATCCGGGAAAAAAAAGAAAAAAAAAATTATAACTGCCATATTTGTAACAGCTTAACTTTTTTTTGAAATTTACGCCATCTATTATGCTGCATAATATTATGAGTTTAAATAATTATATGAATCATAAAAAAAAACTCAAGTGTGTCAGAAATGAACATGCTTAATCGATGCACAGCTTAGCTCGTCGCGGGGTGGATAAGTTGACACACCATAACTACTATTCGACTGTTACTTTTTGTTTTTATTATTATTATTTTTGCCTGCTCAAATTAAAATCAACAACCAACAAACATAATGAAAGAAAAGAAGACTTGAGACTTCGAAATTTCAAGCGAGGGATGAAACAATTCCAACATTTTACCATACTTCCACCATGCATATTTTTCCTGAAGGGACTTAATCACACATCAACGCAGGAAGGACCCAACAACGAAGAAGGACCCCCATGCAGGCCTCTGCTACACCACATCCTCATGAACGATTTAGTTCCACCACATCTCAACTACTACATACGGTACACTTTCAGGTACTAATTATTTAATAAAGAATTATAATCATTAATTTAAATTTGTGTTTATTTATATTTGTTTTAATTTTTCTTTTTTTTTTTTTCTTTCTTTAAAAAAAAATCTATCATTTCTCAACAATAATGAATCTCCCAAAAAAAAATCATTCAGTAAATTTGCTGACGCACCTCCAATCTTACATTATTATTAAATTTTATAATAAAAAAATAACAATTCCTAGAATTACTTATGTAGGATTAATTATGGTATTGTTTTGAACAAAAAAATCAAAAATAAATTAATTCTTCTTACGATTCCACTTTCATCAATAATTAAATTTTTATACAAAGATCTTGTCATTACAAAACCAACCGTTTATGAACTATCCATTTAATATCTTTCTTATAATAAAAATACAAAATTTATTACCTGTATATTAAGTTTAAAACCTATTACATATTTCCTTAATCATTTCCAATTATCATGCAACTTAGGTCCATCGTTTCTCTCAGTATATTAGGTCACTTATTTATTCCACTGCATGAATTTTTCCATTGTCATTACCAATTTTGATGAAGATTAGAATTTTTCCACCATGTTTTAAGGTTTTTTTTTTTTTTTTTTTTTTTTTTTTTAATTTAAATTATATATTTTTCTTTCTTTCTTTTTTTTTTTCAATTCAATTTAATTATTAAGTTCCATTTTACATGGCAAAGGTTACACAAACTTTTCAATTTTCTTTCTTTCAACCAACAAACAAAAAAAATGTTCTGGGTTTCAGCCCATTCACTGAATAATTCTTCTCTTTTTTCCTTTCTTTAAAAATACAAAAATAAACTGCACAATTTCCCAATCATTTTACAGAACTTTTTCATTTTTATCTTTCCCACAGAAAGCAATCCATCCAACCTTGATGCCTGCTCATTATTTTCATCATCCTCCCTTCTTTTTTTTTTTTTCGCCCCCGCGCCATTCCTTTCCTCAAACCTGACAACTAACGCGCCACAGAAAGAGACAACTCGATTCTTTCACTTTGCCCACCCAAAGTAAGCTGACAGCCGTCAGGGGCTCAGCACTTACAGATTGACATTGCCAAAAATCAAATCGTTTTAAAGAAATCAAGTTTACAGGCAAGACGTTTTGTTACAAAGCGGGTTCTCTGGCGGAAAGCTCTAGACGACAGGGAAGCCGAAAGCAAAACTGAATAGCATAGACAAAAACAAGGATTTCAACCGTGTGGCACGACCCATGACCCCGAGATTAAGAGTCTCATGCTCTACCGACTGAGCTAGCCGGGCTAACCGTACGGAATAACCAGGAAAGCATCAACTGCAGCTAGTCTGACTGTTCCATACAGACCTCCTAACTACACGCGATACCTCCTAACTCCTGCAGAATTCAGCTCCTCCCCCACCTCACATGAACCGAAGATTGACCCACACAATCCCAAGTCACGCAAAGAGAAGGCGGAAAACAGAATTCCTCGCACTTACCTCACCATACCAGGCACCAAAAAAAAATGATTTGATTTTTTTTTTTCCAAAATAACAACTTGATGCATTATAATACACCACCCATTCGGCATCACTATGGGCAGGGGAAAATTTTTAATAGTACGGGGTTGAGTACCACTACTTCTATTGTAGGGTACTGGCTATAAGCTGGAGCTTGTAAATGTGAACCATTGTTTCACGTAAAAAAAAACGACAGAACAACCAAAACATTCGCTTAAGGATAACCCAGAAGGGGCTAGAGCTGCGAATGGATAAAACAATACCTCCTCTGCACTCGTAAGTGTAGAGGCATAAAATACAACGAGAATACAGCATCAAGCTCAATTCAAACTGTTGTGGCGGCTCAAGTAGTGAATGGAATCTAGGAAATTGAAGGAATCACCAGTATATACACATGTGAAATAATATTATACCAGTCATAAAGGAACGATTTGAGGTTAACAGTTGACCGAGCTATATAAATCTATTGTCGCAAATCTTTAGCGTGAAAAGTAGCTATGAGATTTCCCTGCAGGTCCTCAACTTCATACAGACTAGCACCAACACGTCTTCGGATCCGGCCCTTTGAAAATCTATTTGCCAACTTTGCATTAAAACATGCAGCCATATTGCTTACGGGAAAATTACGACGAAAGACTTCCTGACCAGGAATGAAATATACTCTCTTGCAACGAGTGTTGTAAGTATTCTCGTGACGAGAATGAGCTAAAGAAAGGTTGTGTCTAATACGTTCACGTATCAATGACAAACGATCAACAGTAGGCATAACAAAGATGTCTCCATCTTGAAGAGCTTCAAGTTTTTTAAGGACTGGATAGGTTGATCCGTGTAAGATCATGTGACAACCGAAAAGCGCACGAAAAGGATCCATTCCTATGGACTCATGAATAGTACTACGAAGAGCACAAGCAATACTAGAAAGATGGCGATCCCATTCACGGTGATCGTCTTGAAGATAAGCTCGAATAGCAGCTAAAACCGATCTATTAACTCGTTCCGAAGCATTAGGGTGAGGAGAATATATTGCTGTCCGTACATGTCTGACACCATAGTCAGTTAATAATTTGGAAAACTCTTTGGAGGTGAACTGTCGACCATTGTCGGAAAAAATTGTTTCAGGTACTCCAAACGTGTGAAAAATTTCATGCTCTAGAAATTCAATGGCAGCAGTAGCTGTTTCAGCCTTAACTGGATGAAGAAAAACGAATTTACTGAAAGAATCTACTACGACAAACACAGCAATATTACCCTTTTTAGTCCGAGGGTATGGACCTAAAAAGTCAATATATAAAGATTGAAAAGGTCGTGAGACGCGCAAAGGAACTCCCATAGGAGGTCGTAAAATTTGATTAGTAGCTTTGGTCTCCTTACAGACCGCACACTGCGAAACAAACGACTTTACTTGCGTAACCATTCCGGGCCAAAAGTATTTAGTTTTCAATCTGAACAAAGTCTTGCCAATACCACCATGAGATGCTTGAGGAGGTTGATGAGCATTTTCAATCAACGTCTCAGTTAATTCCTCGGGAATCCACAATTTCCAAGTAAGATCTTCTTGTACTGGATCCCCTAATCGAGGAGAAGTACGATGATAAACATAGCCTTCTGATACTTGTAAATCAGGTAATTGATCTTTATTAATTGAAACATGTTCTACCAAAACTTTATAAGCTGGAGATTGAAAAGCTGAAGAATTCAAATCCACATCCAATATTAAAGCAATCTCATCAATACAATTGATTCGGGATAAAGCATCTGGTACTATATTCTGTGTACCCTTACGATGTTCGATACTAAACTGAAAACCTTGTAACCTTAAGCTCCATCTGGCTAATCGTCCACTTAAGTCACTTTGGTTCATAAGCCATTTCAAACTAGAATGATCTGTAATTATGGTAAAGGTCTGACCTTCCACATATGCTCTGAATTTCTTTACACTCAGGACCGCAGCATAACATTCCAATTCAGTGATACTGTAATTGCGTTGTGCTTTGTTAATTTTTTTTGACATATACGCAATAGGATGTTCATTATTATCCTTGTCTTTTTGAAACAAAACACTTCCGACTCCTTGTCTACTAGCATCACACTGAATATAGAATGGGCTCTCAAAATCAGGAGTGACCAGAACTGGGGCTATTGTCATTAAATGTTTTAATCTTTCAAAAGCTTCTTCAGCTTCTGAAGTCCATACAAATTTTTTGTTCAAGCAATCCGTAATTGGGGCAGCTACAGTGGCATAATTGGGAATGAAACGCTGATACCAACCAGTCATGCCGAGGAAACGACGAATTTGCTTGACCGATTTCGGAGCAGGAAATTCATTAATTGCAGCAACTTTACCGGGATCAGTTTTCAAGGTTCCATCTCCAATAATGAAACCCAAGTACTTTATTTCACGAACACAAAATCTACTTTTATTTAAATTGATAGTTAGTCCTGAACGTCGAAGACATTCACTGACTTGTTCTAATACCTTCAAATGTGTCTCAAAGTCTGATGACACAATCAATAAGTCGTCCAAATACACAAATACATTTTCTCTCAAGTTACCCGGAATTACTTTGTCCATCAGTCTACACATACGCTGTGGCGCATTGCATAACCCAAAAGGCATTACCTTAAATTGGTAAAGAGGACGGTCCGGCACTGTGAAAGCTGTTTTTTCACGAGATTTTTTTTCTAACGGAATTTGCCAGAAAGCATCTTTCAAATCCAAACTAGAAATGTATCTGGTATCTTGTAAACGACCAAGAAGACCATCAATGTGAGGGAGCGGATATGCATCCTTCACTGTTACATTATTTACTTTCCGAGAATCAATACATAACCGTACTTTACCAGGTTTACGTACAAGGACAACTGGAGAATTCCATGGGCTATTGGACTCTTCAATAACTCCCATTTCCAACATTCGGTCAAGCTCATCATACATTAGCTTCTGTATGGCTGGGGACACTGGGTAATGACGTTGTTTGATTGGGACTGCATTTTCAGTATCAATCACGTGTTCCTCCAAATGAGTTTTTCCCAAACCTAACACATTAAAAGACGGAATTTTAGCCTTCACGATATTGAGCTGAGCCGATTGTGTCGGAGTTAGTTGGTGAAGAGTATTATCCACAATTGGTGGTAAAGATGTTGAACTTATCTCACTGATTATGTGAGGAGCAATTTGAAATTCTCTCCAGAAATCAACTCCCAAGTAAAGCTCTTGACTCAAACTAGGAATCACGTACAAGGTAAACAATTTACAAATACCATTATGCTTAATAGGAATTTTAACATAACCGATAATTTGCTGAGTCGAACCATCAGCAGTCTGAACAGAAGTGTGCAAGGATTGGAATCGAATATTGCTATGTTGATTAAGAAAGTTTTGAGCGTTCTTCCCCAGACAACTAATATTAGCTCCACTATCTAGTAGGCCCACCATATTAGTACCTTGTAGTGATACATTCACATAAGGTCTGTTATCTGAAGCATTACTCAATACAGATGATATAACTGTGTTAGCCAATTGCTTCTTTTCCTTTGCTATATATCTAATTTTTGGTAATTTTTTATTTAAAACATTTTTATTGATAGAAAATATTTTTTCTCTAACATTTAAATAATTCTTCCATCCATTAATGAAAGAATTTTTCACCGAATCGTTAGGAAATTCAACATTAAAGTCAGTTAAAGGTAATACTGGGTCACATTTGTTTAAACAATTTGATGAGGCATCCGAAGTGGTACAATTTAGAGCGGATGCGTCGCCTTGAAAGACTTCGCATCCCTTAACTGGTTTTCCGAACAGCAGTTAGGGCACTTTGGCGTAACCACTCCAGGTTTACCACACTTATAGCAAAACAAATTACGAAATTCAGCCGGACATTCATAAAATGCATGCCCTGGTGACTTACAATTCCAACAGGTCAATGGCTTACGTGGAATTAGTTTATTCTGAATTTGGACTTCCTCCACTTGAGCAGCATACTGATCAACAGAAGGAATTTAACAAGGTAAAACAGATGAAGATGTATCAGTATTATTAAGATATGAGTGACCAAGTTCCTGGTTCATATCTATTTCATTTACTCGCAAAGGGGCCACTGGTCTACGTTCGGGTCTGTTACCAATATACCATTGCTCTGCCGTGATACACATTTTACGCAATTCATGCACAGAAACAACATTATGGCCTACAGCCAGAGGACCGAGACGCGAATTCAGATTCTGAACTATTATATTAACATATTCAGATTCTTTCATCGGTTCCTTCAAACGATTATGCAAAGCCGTCATTTTATGTAAGAACTCATCAAACGAATCAAAACCCTGTTTGAGTTCCAGCATAGACTTGATGACGCTGAAGTCGTTACTAAGACTACAGAATTGAGTCAAAAAACCCACGCGAAAATCATTCCAGGTTGGTTGACGACAAGCTCTTCGGAATTGAGACCAATACCATTCTAAGGCTCGGCCTTGAAGAAGAGATACAATATTACTACAGACTTCCTCATATAGAATGTCTGAGTCCAAAGCTAAAAGTTCAACACGATTGATAAACTCTTCAGCCGATAACTGATCATTGTTTGCAGGAAAACGAATGTTCCAGTGTTGAACTAAAGAAGGACGGCGAGCTGGAGTCGTGAAGCGGTTCGCAGCTCTTGCAGGAGCCCTACATAATAATTCATCATTAGAAGCATTATGTGGGCTTGGTGGTGGTGAAGATGTTGAAGAACGAGAATGGTACGTTTTGGATAAAATAGATGGCGTGACTTGTTTATCACGAAGTTGATCCAATTCTAATTGCATTTTTGCAATTTGTTGGAGTATAGCATTATCTGATGTTGTCACAGCAGGAAACGAAACTTGATTGTCTTTAAAAAAATATTTGTGTCAGAAACTGAAGTCGTTGCTATTTGATTTTTATCCTCCTGAGACTCTGTCTTTTCCAGGACTTCATCGGAGTTCTCAATATCATCAGCAGGGGTATTTCCCTCAGATGACTTTACATTACCCTTTTGGGTATTTTTATTTCTATTCCCAGGCATTATATAATATATATAGGCATTAATTAATTATTAAATTAAGATTGTTTACGTTGTTAGCTCTTAAGCTAATCACCAAAAATACAAACTATCGAATATTATCAAAATATACACCAAAATACGAAATGGATACAATGACAGTTCTTCTCACAAAGAAACCGCATATGCACCAACAAACAAAAATATACCACCGGATACCAAGATAGTTCTCCTATCCAAGAAGAAACCACATATATACCGAATACAACAAACTATCTATTTCTCGCCAGAGAAACCACTTTCAAAACAAATACGATATTTAACTTTATCAAATGAACAATTACGAATTTATCAAACAAGGAGTGGTGCAGCAGCGACGAACACGAGAAATCCTCCCTCCACGTTGGGCGCCATTTTTGTAACAGTCTGTCAGCTCGAAGTGATGTCAAACAACATTCAGACTGGTATTCTGTAGACGTTAAAAAAAAAACTATTGAAATCTACTAGAATATCATCCGGGAAAAAAAAGGAAAAAAAAATTATAACTGCCATATTTGTAACAGCTTAACTTTTTTTTGAAATTTACGCCATCTATTATGCTGCATAATATTATGAGTTTAAATAATTATATGAATCATAAAAAAAAACTCAAGTGTGTCAGAAATGAACATGCTTAATCGATGCACAGCTTAGCTCGTCGCGGGGTGGATAAGTTGACACACCATAACTACTATTCGAGTGTTACTTTTTGTTTTTATTATTATTATTTTTGCATGCTCAAATTAAAATCAACAACCAACAAACATAATGAAAGAAAAGAAGACTTGAGACTTCGAAATTTCAAGCGAGGGATGAAACAATTCCAACATTTTACCATACTTCCACCATGCATATTTTTCCTGAAGGGACTTAATCACACATCAACGCAGGAAGGACCCAACAACGAAGAAGGACCCCCATGCAGGTCTCTGCTACACCACATCCTCATGAACGATTTAGTTCCACCACATCTCAACTACTACATACGGTACACTTTCAGGTACTAATTATTTAATAAAGAATTATAATCATTAATTTAAATTTGTGTTTATTTATATTTGTTTTAATTTTTCTTTTTTCTTTTTTTTCTTTCTTTAAAAAAAAATCTATCATTTCTCAACAATAATGAATCTCCCAAAAAAAAATCATTCAGTAAATTTGCTGACGCACCTCCAATCTTACATTATTATTAAATTTTATAATAAAAAAATAACAATTCCTAGAATTACTTATGTAGGATTAATTATGGTATTGTTTTGAACAAAAAAATCAAAAATAAATTAATTCTTCTTACGATTCCACTTTCATCAATAATTAAATATTTATACAAAGATCTTGTCATTACAAAACCAACCGTTTATGAACTATCCATATAATATCTTTCTTATAATAAAAATACAAAATTTATTACCTGTATATTAAGTTTAAAACCTATTACATATTTCCTTAATCATTTCCAATTATCATGCAACTTAGGTCCATCGTTTCTCTCAGTATATTAGGTCACTTATTTATTCCACTGCATGAATTTTTCCATTGTCATTACCAATTTTGATGAAGATTAGAATTTTTCCACCATGTTTTAAGGTTTTTTTTTTTTTTTTTTTTTTTTAATTTAAATTATATATTTTTCTTTCTTTCTTTTTTTTTCAATTCAATTTAATTATTAAGTTCCATTTTACATGGCAAAGGTTACACAAACTTTTCAATTTTCTTTCTTTCAACCAACAAACAAAAAAAATGTTCTGGGTTTCAGCCCATTCACTGAATAATTCTTCTCTTTTTTCCTTTCTTTAAAAATACAAAAATAAACTGCACAATTTCCCAATCATTTTACAGAACTTTTTCATTTTTATCTTTCCCACAGAAAGCAATCCATCCAACCTTGATGCCTGCTCATTATTTTCATCATCCTCCCTTCTTTTTTTTTTTTCGCCCCCGCGCCATTCCTTTCCTCAAACCTGACAACTAACGCGCCACAGAAAGAGACAACTCGATTCTTTCACTTTGCCCACCCAAAGTAAGCTGACAGCCGTCAGGGGCTCAGCACTTACAGATTGACATTGCCAAAAATCAAATCGTTTTAAAGAAATCAAGTTTACAGGCAAGACGTTTTGTTACAATAGGGAGCGATAGAATTCCATATCCATGGTGTGAGATAGTCAAAATCGAAAAAGCTTGGCGAATTTTTCACAGTGGAGATGATATCGGGATCCGCTTTTTCGGTATGTTGGACGTAATGTTGGACCGATAAAATCTAATAGATTTTATGAAATATTAATACCACCAAGGGGGTGCAGCTTCAATATGAATAAATGCACTAGGTAAAAATCAGTGTTCATCGAAAAATTCTGCGGTTTTCTTTTCCTCTTCCCACTATCCAACTATCAAATTTTAATAATATCCTTCAATTCTTATTTCGGCTTACAGTAATTTTGCCTTCTTTTAGCTTTATATGTAGTTCGGTTTTCGCGATATATTCGGATCTTTTCTACCAAGAGGAAAACTTGTCACATTGTCTTTTACTTCACCTTACTAAAAGGAAAACTTGTCATCTTGTCTCTTACTTCAACGCCAGAAAAAAATATCGCGTTGCTGCACATTCGCCTTGTGCCAGTTTTTAAAAACCCCAGTACAACACAATAACTTTATTTTATCCAGTCAATAGGGACTAAATAAGGCCTTTGCCTAGTTGCCTAGTTTGAACTACCATAACTCTTGAGGGGAGAGGAGTACGGGGCTGATCGAACAGTCGTTGGAAAGGCTATGCATATACTGAGGTCTGTAAAGGCCGTACATTCTGTACTTTTTAAAATACAGGGTATTTTGTGAAAGACTAGCAATTTTTTTTAATCACCCTGTATCTCCGAAACGGTTCAGATTCCTGCCTCCCCTTGCCTTACAATTTTTTGTTTGACTAGAGTGACTACTATCACCTCCTGTCCTATGGACCACCATGGACGAAATAGCCCGTATAAATGGTACTATATGTATACATTTCTTTGAAGAATGTTCACGTTTCCGCCTCTGTAACTCGTTACCCATCAGATTTACATAAAAAGGGTTTTTACAAAAAATGTAGGGAATTTGGTCTTCTTCAAATTTATGTCTTCACATTTTTCCTGTCGGATCAACCGTTGAGGAGCTATTTTGAAAAAAAAAACTAAAATTTTTTTGGTATCTTTAATCCAAGATGGCGAACTGCACGGAGCCCCTCAAAGGGTATAAACTTGGATTTTTCATCGAGCCCCGGAACTAAATAACATGTATAAAAATAACAACTGACCCACCTTTTGTAGGGCAAAAACCGCTACTGACTGGACTACACAATCAACTCGATAATATTAATTCAATAATTAAAAAAAAAAACAAAAAGAAACTTAAATGTACCTACAATTGCTTCAGGACAATTCAATAAAAAAAACTAAATAAGTAGAGAAAGGTTGAATTATGTCGTTGGGTGCGCCTCAGTACCCTGGCGTGGAAAGAAGAAGATTGTGAATGATATTAATTTAATGGGACAGAATTAAATTTCTGTTTAGGATGTGGAAAAGAGAAATAAGCAGAATTTCTATGGAGACAAAACTAAGCTTCCATCAATTCAGTGAGGGAACAGAATTATACTTACCTCTGCAAACCACTATAAGAGACCAGTTTAGGAGCAATACAATTTTTAGCGTACTGATAATAGCCGATGTGCCTAAACCGGTCTACCTCTGCATTCAATCGTTTAATAAAGTAAGTGTGATTGATAAATTTATATAACGTTTAATTTTCTCCTGCAATTAGGTGACGAGACAGAATTAGACTTCTGTATTTAGGATAGAAAAACAGAATTAAGCTTCTGTGACAAAGATAGGAATTTCAAATTAAGCTTTGAACTCAGGTTAGGAATGCTCAGATTTAGCGTTGAAGAAGAAATGAAACAATTTTTGAAAACAATTTCTTCATTGACCTAAAACTGATATACTTGCTATTTTAATCCTGGATTTCTTTAAAATTAGACAGATCGTGAATGGTCTTTACCATAATTTATATTTATGGCTACTTAGATATGTACACGAAAAATTTTTCTTATCTCTACTGACAACAAAGTGCGAGAAATAGGTCACGCATGAGAAAAAGACTCGCTAAACCTGACTTAAACTAAGGTAGAGAAGGATGAATTTAATTGTACATATTTGAGGCTTAAAGATAACAGTAATTTATATTTACTCTTACCTATTTGGATGATTCTGACCTTAGGGTACCTTGCATTTAAAATAGGACATTTGGTGTTTCCTGACATTTTACATGTAAGTAGTCGATTCGTATTTCAGGAAGATTTTCATTAAATGAGTCGAAATAAAAGAAAACAGCTGAAAGTTAGGGCCAGGCAGCCACGATGAGGCAACATACCGCAATAAACTCGGGACCATATTGAATAAAGTCCTTTTTGGAAGACAGACGCAATAAAATGGTAAAAAGGTGCATACCCAGAAATAACACAGACGAGTGTCATAATAATTGTGGCGATATAACCAAAGGATCTTGTTGAGACAAAACCCAAGGAATAAGGATATTTTGGAAAGAAATCTCGTCACATTCAGTGAGTAACAGTGAGGAAGTACATAAGTCAGTTAAATTAGTAAATTCTAAATTCAGCGAAAATCTTATGGAACAGAAAAGAGGGTATAGTACAGGGATTTAAAGGACTCAAATTTTGGCTCAACCCAAGCAGTGCGTCCGCTCAATCATTGAATCCGCTCAACAGTTGAGCGGTGGTTCATCGCTCGAAATTTGAGCGGACTCACTGGTTAAACGGACTCAATCTTGAGCGGATTCGATCTTGAGCGGACTCACTGCTTGAGTACACTTGAGCGGACTCACTGCTGGAACGGACTCATCATTTGAGTTGAGCGGACTCAAATCATGTTCTAAATAACATAAGGAGAATCGGATTTGATTAAAATTGAAACTGAAACTGAAATTTCAATCAAATAAGAAAAGCTCACAAAAAGGTCATTCATGATATTTTATTAATTTAGCTTTTGCTAATTTTTTGCTAATTTTCTTAGCCAACATTTCTCTTGCTCTCAATTTGTACATTATTTCAACAACTTGTCAAACCTGCAGGTAAAGAAAATACCATACTTATAAATGGTATAACTCAATTCAAGGAAATTGTACTTACATTTTTCCATAGAATCAGCGTCTTACTTTATATTTTTTCCATTGATATCTAACATCACTTGCATTTCAAAATTTTCGTCATTTAGACGACATCTATTAGGAGTTAACGTTTGTTTTCATATGCTAAAAAATCATTGTACCAAAGCACTACTAGGCAATGCTGTGTTGTATTCGTTAAAAAGACTTTTTATCTCCGGAAACGAGAGTTTTCAAATAAGCTCGAGGCTTTGTCTATGGAAAAATTATACTCCAAGAACAATTTCTAACCCTCCATTGAATTCTGGTCATATTCACAATCCGAATCCCAAAATGGCGTAGCGTAGAAGAAATGTTGGCTAAGAAAATTAGCAAAAGCTAAATTATATTATATAATGCATGACCATTTGTGAGCTTTTCTTATTTGATTGAAATTTCAGTTTCAGTTTCGAATTTAATTAAATTAGATTCTCCTCACATTAGTTAAAACATGATTTGAGTCCGCTCAACTCAAATGATGAGTCCGCTTAAGTAATGAGTCCGCTCAAGTTGCTCAAGCAGTGATTCCGGTCAACCAATGAGTCCGCTCAAATTTCGAGCGATAAACCACCGCTCAAGTATTGAGCGGACTGAAGTCCTGAGTTGAGCGATGAGTTGATATGAAAAAAGATCATTTAAAGCCCTGGTATAGTACATCATAGAATCGTATAGAATATTATAGTGTAGCACAATTATTAAATGTGTGTTTAATTCGTTAAATGTTTTAAAAATGATGCTTGTGTGAATGTGTGATTGTTCATATAGTAAGAAGACTAGTATAATAAAAAAGCTAGAATTGGTCTAAGTCCAATTCTTATGATACCCTAGATGAATGCCCATATTAAATTCCGTATGGTTACCGATCTATTCAAGTTTGATTTTTGAAGTTATTTTTCGCATATATTTCTACAACGGTTTGTCGCACAGAAAAAATAATTATAACCAATTTTATAGGATTTCGTATTCTGAAGAAGTTTTTAGTGCAATAAAAATGTCTTGGACTGATCGGTTTCAAAGTATACGTAAAAAACCTAAATTAATTGTTATATGGCAAAACCAAGAAGGAGTTGCCCGATTTAGTCCATTTTTGAAATTTTATTTGCTAGTACAATGTTAACACGATGTACCAAATTTCAGCTCTCTACGACAACGCATTCTCGGACAGTGTTCAAACATATAGTGGAAAACGAAAGTTTTGTATGGCAATTTTTTTTTTTTTTTTTTTTTAAGTCCGTGTACAAAATTTCAGCTCTCTAAGTATACGTATTCTCGAGTTATCGTGCGCACAGACGGACAGACGGACGGACGGACGGACGGACAGACTGACAGACGGACAGACGGACAGACGGAAGGACATGCAAAAATCAAAATAACTTTTAATATTATGCGTGGGTGTCCAATCCATTTTGCTCTACCATCATTATTTCGAGGTGTTACAAACGGAATGACAAACTTAGTATACCCTATAGATTTTATCTAGGGTATAAAAATGAAAAAAACGTGAATGGAGTGAAACGAGAGTGCTCTTGAATATAAACCGTGTTATATGAAATATTTAAGGCACTCCCCATTGATGGCTTATTAATCTTACGTATGCATAACATAAACATCATAAACATTAAAAGAACAAGTGAAACAAAAAACAAAATATATCGAACTTAAGACGGTTACTTATTGTGTGTTTTTTTAAATAAATCCTTTATCAACTTCAGAAGTGGGATAAAGAAAACGTGCCAGTGTATTGACTCCGAGAGAATAGAAAAGCTTTATTTAAATACTAGTGTGTGATCTCTTTGTGATTTGTGTGTGGTAATAATAGAAAAAAAATGTATCGAAAGACTTTAAGGAAGTTTCCTGCATTGGAATGTGAAGGGCATTATCCAGATCAATACCATACCGATGAGCTAAAACTCTTCAGTTAGTGAAAGTTTTGCAAATGGCAATCAATTAGAGTAATTAACATCGTTAGTTTGTCCATTGACAACAAATTTATCGGTAAACAGCTAGGCTCTAAATTCAGGAATGGGGTGTGAAGCAATTCCAGTATTTGATCCAATCGACAATTCAACAATTGTTACCAAATGGAAGAATTAAAGGAAATTTATGGCTGGAATGACATATCTACTGCATTTTATTTTATTTATTTACTTTGAAGGTTATAAAGATAGTACACAGAAAGCTTTCCAATAATATACTACTTTACATGTAATTTAACGAGCTAATAGATTTACATAAACAAAACAAAAGAAGAAGTTAAAGAATAATTAAAAAGCAGAAAGTAAAAGGAATGTTGAGATATAACTACAAAAAATAAATTATAACTAAGGAAGTAAAATTAAGAGCAAAAAGGAGCTATATAATAGAAAGAAAATATAAAAAAGAAACAAAAAAATAAAAGTACAAGTATACTTAAACAAAATCTAAAGCATGCATAAATACATGCGGTAAAACTAGGAGATTAGAGAGGCAAAAAGTAATTAGGACTAAAATTCATCGAAAGAGTGGAGGCGAACAATGCTGTTAATGTGTTGGGGAAAAGGGGCAAAGCGAAGCAGTAGAATAAAGGAGAGAGTTACTGAACGATCAGAGGGCTAGCGTTGAAGATGTCTATATTGTTAAATCTTATATTATATGATTTTGTAATTCTGTAGATAGGTGACTTTTCTTTAATGTTTGTTCTGCAAGTGGGTAATCTGAAGAGGGTCTGGGATCTCGAGTTATTCGAAGGGACATGTAAATCAATATTAGACACCAATGTATCACAATATACTTTACCATTTAAAATCTTTTATAGAAACGTACTATCGAAGTAGATTCTGTGATTTTGCAGTGTCATTAATTTATATTTTGCTAGTCTTTCATGATACTCTAGAGTGGTAGTCTCCAATCTGAGCAATAGAACCTGACTAGCATATTCAAGAATGCGCCTTACTAAAGAATAAAAAAAAAGGACTGATATAAGAGGATGCTGACTTAAATGATTTGCAAGTGCGAAAGATAAAGCCTAATAAACGAAATGATCTGGAGGTAATAAAATTTATGTGTGGAATAAAGAGGAGCTTTTGATCAAATATTACACCTAAATCTTTTATCTCATTGACACGAGAGAGACTAGTGTCGTGGATGGTGTAGTCAAAGAATATAGGGTCTTTTTTGCGATGAAACGAGATACATTTGCATTTGCCCTTCGTTGACTTCAATACAGTTATCATGGCACCATTTTTCCAGCCGTAGTACATATTTTTGAAGATGAACACAATCCGTCACGTTATTAATTTTCCTAAAGATCTTGGCATCATCAGCGTATAATAAGCAATCAGATACAAGGCAAGAAGGCATGTCGTTGATATAAATCAGTTAAATTAGTAAATTCTAAATTCAGCAAATATCTTATGAAATAGAAAAGTGGGTATAGTACATCATAGAATCGTATAGAATATTATAGTGTAGCACAATTATTCAATATGTGTTTAATGGGTTAAATGTTGTAAAAATGGTGCTTGTGTGGATTGTTAATGAATGTGTTATTATTCATATAGTAAGAAAACTAGTATAAAAATAGTGTGAATGGAATGAAAGGGGAGTGCTATACGGACTTGTTTGCTTATTAATCTTCGAATCCTGCTCCGTACTAGATCTCACAGGATATGATCTTAACTATAGACGAAAGTGTTGATTCATGCCACTATTATCTAAGGAATCTGGTCCATACTCGTTCTCGTAAAAGATCTGTCCTATCTGTACAATAGCGTTGAACTATGCCGTTATTGTGAATGAATGGTTGATTAATCGTAACGGTCCGTTCGACTTTTGATCCAAGACCGAAAGAACTAGTTTGAATATGTAGTATATGCAAACCACTGAGTATCGTTATACTAAAACTCATACTTTTAATTCCCTTGCAGTTCAGATATCCCCATAACGCATTCAGACGATAGTGCGACAGATGCATTAACAAAAGTCATAAACATTAAAAGGAACAAGTGGGAAAAAACGAGCTTAAGCCAATTACACATTGCGTTTTTTTAAAATAAATTCTTTATTATTACAACACAACGGTAGTACGGGAGTGTGTGGGAAAGTTTGTTGGGTTGTTGTGCACTGTTGTTGTTACATGCATATCATCCTCCATAAACATTGCACAGATGTACTAGCATAATGTACATACATACATATATCATTCTTGCTTCATGCAGAATTACAATTTAGTTGTAATTCCTATCAATGCATGTACGAACATACCTACATACAAAAAGCCACTCATAACTGACCTACGTCAATTGCTTAATCATTTGAAGAAACAAACAATTGAAGGTAAATCAAGTAACATAATACCCCTGCGCGCAAGAGTTCACACGTTGCAAAATGATAACCTTGCGCCAGCGGTAGAACATAGATGGTTCACAATGATGATGTCATAATAACAAGCGGCAACCGCTTTATGATAATTGATATTTATGTGTTTATATATGTAGCAATGGTAAAGCGAAAAGAGCTTTGCGGAAATAAAATATATTGTAACCATAGCAAAGCGAAAGGAGCTTTGCGGAAATAAAAATATATATGTAACAATAGCAAAACGAAAAGAACTGCGAAAAAAGAAAAACTGATATATGTACATATGTATGTATATACATGAAGCAGCGAGTGCCATAAGGAAATAGAATTAATAAATTTAACCAATGTTACTTTAAGAAAAGTAAGTGAACAATTTTATATAAATATTCTTGTATTTTTAGAATAAATCAGTCGAAAGTCGCGTCTTAAGTGGTGAAGAGCCAACAGAAGCCAAGTGGTTTTATTTACAAAGGGAGCTAGGCCTATTCAAGCTACTCCGCTATACTTACAAAGGGAGCTAGGCTTATTCACGCTACTCCAGTATACTTACAAGGGAGCCAAGCTTATTCAAGCTACTCCACTATAACTACAAGGGAGCCAAGCTTATACAAGCTACTCCACTATAACTACAAGGGAGCCAAGCTTATACAAGCTACTCCACTATGACTACAAGGGAGCTAAGCTTATCCAAGCTACTCCAAGCCAGACTATTGTATAGAAATCTATCCAGACCAATCATCGACTGAGACGTTCCCAGATCATCATACGAGGAATATTCTTATGAGACACTCTACATCTTAGGAGTAACTCAATAAGTATGTGAGAAACCCTAACATTGTATACCTGGAATGGGGTGTTTGGGTTTCTTGGTTTGTGGAAGAAGATTAACTAATTTGTGCTGTTATAGAGTGCATTTTTGCTGTGGAGGTGTTGAACGAAGGCAGGTAGCTGATACCTATTATTGCTTTCGAGGTATTCAGTAGTGTAGTTGATGCATTCGACAAGTAAGAGATTTTTAGAGCTGCCTAATTTATGGAAGAAATTTAGGGTTTGTTTTATGATTTCTCTTTCAATTGTAAAGGTATTTGTTTTTCATAGAGAGATTTATTGTTGATGTAGTGATAAGAAATTGGATCTGTAGTATAGGCCTGGGGAACGTCTTAGGATGGATCTTTCTTGCACTCGGATCCTTTCCGTTTGTGCGGAAGAGATGTCTGTTCAGATGGGATATGCATATATAAGTATGAGTCTGATTTGCTTGTAGTATATTATTTTGATTTTCAGATTTAGCACGGAATTGAGAATGGATCTGCAAATAAGAAAAGCCACAGTAGCCTTATTGTCCAAGATATTTCACTATTTCTTTTTGGGCATGTGCTGAAGGAATTGTTTTTGCCGCCGAGTGGTGGATTTGACACCAGTGAAGACGATTGATTAGTGTGAGTTTCCATTTATTGAAATAGTCGGAGATTTCTTCCCGTGTAACTCAATACTCCTCCCAATACTGAATCATGCAGAATTCGAGCGGAACATTTACGGAATTCCGGATTCTGAAATTTAAAATTGCAGAGGCGCTGCTGGAGTATTGAATTTAAAATCCATTCAGTACTGAATTTAAAATCTATTCTATACCGATTTTCAAAATTCTGTTCTGCTCGAGTAAATTAATATCGGTATAGTACTGAAAAGTGTGTTAATTTAATTAAAAAAATATTTATTTAATTTATTTAACTACCACAATTTTTTTCCATTTCATGCAACCTGGCAAACGCAACTGCAGATAAGAATTTATTTGATCACATTATTTTTATATTACACGTCTGTTTGCAGGATTGAAGCCTAGGACCGTGAATGCAGAAATCCCTCGTCTAAGTCATTGTGCTATTCCCTACCTTACAAATGATACCGAAAAAAACTTAGTTATAATAATAATGGTAATTGTTTAATGTTACGAGATGGGCATATTATTGCTCGCATGAAATATTTTGAAAATACTAGAATTGATGTCTCCATATTCGGTCAACAATTTAATTATAATAATAGTTTAAACTAGTAACCAAGTAGTTTAGAAGAACTTTTTATGCTTTGGGGTACATTTTCGGAAAAAATATTTAAGTATCACATCTCTGCCCTTAAGAACGGCGTACTATGTAAACTGTGTTGCCTTACTTACGAAAAGTTCATATTCTTTGTTTGTCCGTTAAAGCACACAAAATAGTTTATAAAAAAAAATATTATATTGTTATTATAATTTCTTATATAATTTTTGAGTGATATTCGAAATGCTGTTAGTTCTTTTGCAACTTCATTTTTTAATGTCTTATTTATCTCTTGGTGGATGTCAGTATAGTTAATGAAATTTACATAAGTGGGGCTATTATCAACACAGACCCCATCATATTGTTGCCCTTCTGAAACGGTTCAAATATTAATAATAAAAAGAATTAGAATCAGCAATGAGCCCAAATCATACACTTCGATACATGGTATATAAATACATACTTCTAACTATTTGCCATACTAACATTCAACAGTTACAGAAACACGTATATCCCAACAGCTGTATTAAATCCAGGAACAGGTGTATTGTTTGGAAGGCATGTTGAAGCAATTATCGGCTGAAGTTCACTATCCTCAGTAAAGCTTTTTTCAGTTGTTGTGAGAGGTATTGAAGAAATTTTCACCGACGCAGTAAAAGATTCCGGGAAAGTGGCAGCATTGAGATAAGATTTCAATTCTTTTACTGCCATAGTCGGAGTTATTGGAATACTCACTTCCTCATTACTTTCTTCTGATGAATGAAGAATGAACATTTTTAATTAAACTTTTTCTTTTCGTGGGACACTAGTTTCTTCCGCTTCGATATATTCATGGTCCGAAGTTTCGATATCAGTCTTCTCAGATAGTATAATTTCTGCTCGTATTGCACTTCTTGTTTTATATAAAAGTCGCTGCTAATATGTAAATAGATTATATGTATAGGGGAAGGTGCTGTACCTTGGTACCTCTTTGAAATAGTTGTTTTTTTGACAAAACTAATCGGACAAACCGTTAGCAAGCGATTATTATAGATTGTCTAACCCATAAACTTTCCAATAATAGTCGAATATGCAGTTAAAAATTTAAATTTCAGGATATCTGAAAGGAAATATGAAGGTACTCCTTTTGGTCCAAGGTTCAACATGCAGCTGTACCATGGACAGTGGGGTATTGTACCTTGGACATTTGTAATTTACTAAGAAGAAATGATGGTATATCAACAGAGTTAAATTAAATAACGCTCTTTATTCAACCAAGAATAACATATTCGCAAAGCAGGTTAATAAATAAAAAATTTCTATAGATATACATCTTTAATTTATTTTTTAACTAAAGGCCGGTCTATGCCTATGTCCAAGGTACATACCCCTTGCAAGAGAAACAAAACTGCCTGTGAAATATTTTAAGACACGCAATTCACCACATGATGCACGATTTATAATAGTACATGTAAATAAGTTTAAACTTAGTTGGAGTCCAAAGATATAGAAAGAATAGAATTCCTACACTTCCAATTCTTTATCACTGGAAAATATTTACTTTTTGCACGACTTTTCCTTAAAATGCAATAACTGCTCATTTGTCCGACAAACTAATTCCCAGAATAGCTTGAGTGTCATCTGTTGATTAGTTAAATCGGATAAAAGTGCGTTTATTTAGGTGGTAGCTACAGTCCGCGTGGAAAATAAAATGACCAAGGTACACACATGTCCAAGGTAAAGCATCTACCCCTACCATAATCCTTATTGTCCAACGCTATGACTTTAAAAACTTCCATTTTTGTAAAGGTCGCTTTATGCTTGCGATCATTTTGCCTAATGAAAAGCCATTCATAATTTAAACACAATGCTCATGAAAACCATAAAGCGTACACACAGTTTAATATAAAAAAAAGGTAGCCGGATCTATGGAGTTCACGCGGGCGCAATTGATCCGGGCGCTACTTTTAAGGGGGCAGAAATACGACGAACGAGAACAAATCTAATTATAAGAATTGGAAAATTTGTTTACACTTCAGTCTTCTTTCCGGAATCTAAAATCTCCTTTGCTGACATCATAGTATTAATTGTGCTTATACTTATACAGTCAATCGATTTACTGTCTACTAAATTTACGTCTGTAAGCCTTTGTAAACTAACTAAGCTAAAAATTCCGTCAAATTCGCAAATTGTACCTTTGTATCACATATGAAATGAATTCAAAAATTTTACAAATGTACCTACTAATGTCCTAGACAGTCACACAGCGCTCTTAATGAAGAAATAACTAACGACTCATTAGTCTATAATTATTCATTATAAACTGCAGACACACAGCCATTTCTTTAATTAAGTTGTACTGTCAAACTGGTTATGATAAACTTATGACATTAAAGAAACGATATGGATCGACAAACGCGACAAACTTTGTTTTTATTTATTTTATTTTTCAATTTAACAATTTATAAATGAGAAAAACATTATATTAAAAAGTGTAAGTTTGTGATTTGCATTTATTTACATTTTTTCTTCTTATTTTTCAAATCTGCAGATGCACAGCGTAGCTCCACATTTATATTATATGGCAAATCTAGCACATTTTTCCGCATTATAGCTATAATTCAAATTCAATAACTACAACACTATACAGATATATTCGTGGCAATGCACCAGTAAGATACAAGATTTTTTAGTAGGTACATGTTTAGAAAAAATAAAACAATATAAGTTTCTATGTAATAGAGAGGTTCAAAGCTACTTTAAATATATTGCATTGGTCTGTATAATACAAAGGAAAAGCTACAACTAGAGTTAAGTACATAATTCAGATAAAGTGTTTACAAAATAGTGCATAACATTACTAATCCATAATACACCATTAAATCTCAGTTAAACTGCTGAGTGACTTGACCGAACATATACCAAATCACATAATTAAAGATGTTACATAATGAGTCGTTTGATTGAGGAGAGCGAGTTTCCCCAGACGGATCACTTAATAGAATCAGGTAAGGAGCTCCAAAGCTTGATTGTATGAATGAAGAACAGGCGCTGGGAAGTTAAGTAGTAAACTCTGGGCAATATAAAGTTCCTATTTCCGTTAGAATTCCCGAAATTAAGAAGGAGAAACAAGTATGCTGGACAGCGAAATTTCATTAACTTGACCAGGACAACAAGACACCGATAATTTAAATAGCAGAAAAAGCCACAACCAAATATAGAGTTATTAAAGGGCGACACATGGTAAAATCTACGCAGATTAAATATGTATCTGATCATAGCATTAAGAGCCATATGAAGTTTATGTGAATTATTGTAATCAAGCTGGCCATACACTTTATACCCGAAAATGGGCACAGGAACAAAGAGAGATCGACATAAGAATAATCTTGCTGCAGTAGGTGTAAAGTTACTGGAGACCCACAGAGAGCGTAAAGAACCATAGACTTTACGAATTACTTTTCGACCCAGCGATCAGAGAGGTCTCATTAGTATGGTTATCTCTGATCACCTACCATAGAAGTTCGATGAAAGGGTTACCCAATTGCCCATATAAATACTTTTTATCAAAAGCAAGTGTAAAATATATGGTAGCAACAATTTCTCGATGCATTTTTCAAATTGAGTGATTATTCCCCATTGTCGCCATACGGCATTTGGATAAACCAAGAAAAACTTATAGGTAGATTATTTCTCCTCTACAGCAGACTGAAATTCATTGAAAAGAATTTCGATGAATATCTAAAAATGCATTGGGAATGCAGGTGACCCTATCATCGAACTTCTATGGTAGGTGATCAGAGATAACTCCAAGATTGCGAGGAGTCTCTCCAAAACGATCCGATCATGACAGGAGAGAAGCCAGCATTGGTTCTGCTTTAACAAACAGTTAGATTTACTGGCATTAAGCTTCAGGGCATTGACCACAGTTCAGCGAGGAATGCGTAGTAAGTCCTTATTAATGCAACTAGTGCCATTTTCAATAAGACCAAGCGGCCTTGACAGGTATAGTTGAGTATCATCAGCATATAGGTGAAGCCTCCTATGTGTAACACACTCGAAGCTATCATTAATGAACAACGGGAAAAGAAAAGGACCAAGAATCGATCCTTGGGGCACACTAGAACCAATTCGCAGAAGGGACGAAGAAGAACCATTGCAGAAAACACCCTGAAATCGAACGGTAAGATAATTGAGAATCAACTTCTTACAAAGAAGATTGTGATCGACTACATCAAACGCCTTGGAAAAGTCCAACAAATTGCATCAATTGCCCGTCGAATATCTTCAGAGACATTTAATAACGCTGTCGAGCAACTGTGACAAGGGCGAAAGCCAGACTGATGTTCATGAAAAAGACCGTGTTCATGTAAATATTTAGAGATTTGGACCGAAATTAACTTCTCAAAGACTTTTGATAGCATTCGCAATATACTAATGGGACGATATTCACAAGGATTAACACCTGTAGTTTTGGTAGAGGGATGATCTCTGATTTTTCCAGGAATTAGGGAAACGATAACACGTGAGAGACATAGGTTGAAAATATGAGTTAAGGGGGCGAGAATGTAAGGTATACACATTTTTATGAATCTAGGAGATATTCCATCAATTCCTGTGGCCTTAGATTTTACACGAAAAAAGGTATCAAGAACTTCATCAGGATACACCATAGAAAAACTTAAAGATGAGAAACTGTGGATGGATCGAATTAAGGAATAGTTCAAAGGAAGAAAAGTGGAAGAATTGGAGGAATTAGTGAACGAAGTAAACATCTTATTAAGCTCATCCGGATCTGGTATCGTATTAGAAACAGTTTTAGCTCTAATACCAAAGGCTTTAAGATTCTTCCATAAATTTTTAAACGGCAAATTAACTTTGAGCTTTGATGTATAGTACTTCTTCTTAGCAAGGCGTATAGTACACTTGCCCTATTGCGAAGGATTCGATAGCCTCTCAAAATTCAGGAATCCTTAATCGCTTCCACTACGCAAATGCAAAATACCTAGCTGCCATTAATTGTCTAATGCGGGATGTAAACCAAGGGTATTGCGGATTAACAATATTCTATGTAATGAGAGGAATATATTTATCAGGAAAATAGTTTAATGAATTATTTAGGTAATCAATTTGATCATTAACATCAGTCATATAGTAAACAGCATCCCAAGGAAAAATTCGACTTCATAAAATATATACTCAACTCCCGAGTCACTCCCATTACTCAATATATGTAAATTTGCATTTAAGGGACTTATTAACAAAAATCGAAACACCACCACCTGGGCTCCGCGATCCTTTCGAAAAATTCTACGATCTGATAGGCTAATTTGGGAATCAAAAACATCTGGTTTAAGCCATGTTTTAGAGATAAGAATAATATTGAGTGTGGAATCGCAAAAAATTTCACGGAATTCGTCGAACTTTGGTAACAAACTTCTGGCAATTAAATGACGAAATTTAAGTCCATCAGCTTGTTTGCTTAAAATATTTAATAAAATGCGCAGCTAACCTGCCTCGTTCATACAATCATCATAATGCATTAAAATACAAATAGAAAGGTCCGACAGGGACACTCTCCCGATCAAGGAAAGACTTCAACCGATTACAACATTCATAGATCCAAAACCACTCAGCAGCAATAATGTAAACAAACATAAATCTACAAGTAAGCAAATTAAGTAAAAAGAAGAAAAAGTACAAATTAAAATAGAAAAACTTAAAAAATAACAACAACTCAAAGCAAAATATTGCATATTAAAGAAGCAAATATAAATATCAATTCAAACTCCAGCGGGAAGCCCATCCAAATTAGATATAAGTTCAGCTTTATCATTGACATTCCGATGAATAAGAACCTTACCAGAACGAGTGTAAACAGCGGCAATGCATTTTTTACGTTTAAGCTCAAGAGCTTTGCGTAGAATCGCATAATTTTTAGCAGTTAGGCTGGCTCTCATTAATATAAAACGGTTTAGTGTTATTAGGCTTTAATGCCAACATCTGATAAATTTAAAGATGATGCTTGCTCATTGGAGGCACGACGTGTTTTGATCGTTTTCCTCACAGCACTAAGCAACATGTTTTTGTCCCGCAGATAGAAAAATTTAATAATTATAGATGACTCACCGGTCTTAGCGCTAATACTCATTGAGCGAAATATTTGCGCTGGTTACAGAGGACTATTTAATCCAAGTGATTTACACAGTGTGGTGAAAAGCACTGGGAGGCTTTCTTCTCTTCTTTCAGAACTGGAACTCCACTAACACTTACATCAGAGGCTACCTGATAGCGTTCGACAAAATCAAGGCGATTATTCACAGTGCACAGATTAGACTGCAATTCCACTAAGCTTTGATTTACTTCATTGAACTTTACGTCAATCACTTTTAATAAATGGGACCCCAAATGACCAATATTTAATTTAATGCTCTGTGTTACATTTTGTATTTCGCTATCAAATGATGATTTTATTGAGGAGATTGGTTTTTTCATTTGAGCATTAATTGTGAAAATTTCAGCCTTAATGGCGCCGGAACACTTGTAAGTATTGGAGATGCCACGCTGTCTTCTGTCGCTGTGCACCAAGTACACGTTTTGGAGGGCATGATTATACGTGTGTAATGGAATCTCGAATACAATACGTCAAAAACAAATTTAACAAAATCTCAGAAACTAGAAGAAACTTGTCGAAAATTCCAATAACTACGATAAATTAAGCAATAAGCTACACTACACAATAATTTTTAGACTGAACAATGCACTACTCTCTAGTACAGAAGAAAACACTTCATTAGTGTAACTTCATTATCATCTGATTTTCGACATAATGACGTATACTATGCGACAAACGGCATTTTAATGAATAGTTAGTACTAATGATTTATTAGATCGTTCTGTGTGTCTAGGGTATAAGGTGGCTAGAGAAAGAATCTATAAATTTCATTTGGGCTAGGAGAAAATTTCGGAAATAATTTCTATGGTGTTTAGTCAAAAGTACATAACTTCAAAATTTTATTTGGCGCTGCTTACGGAGTTGAGCGCTTTTAACCGAAATAATATTTAGCTTTTTTGTGGTATCTATATTGGACCCATCATTTCAATCATTTTGCAGGGAGGTGCAGTTATATAGTTAGTACAGGACGACACAAAATTTTTGTCAATCTCTTTTATATACATACCCCTTAAACTTCATTTTTGGAGTTTTGTACTTTTGACTAAGCACCATAGATTTCGAAACAAGTAAAATTGCCCGTCGAACGAAAATCTTATAACATACCGCCAGAGCGAAAACTTTGCTTAAATAATCGCTTTTGATGCGAAGTTATAACATGTCGCCATGGAATGTAGACAGACTCATAGAGACCGAAAATGTATGGTGGAAATTCTCATCGATATTGCCACAAGAGCCGAATCTAACAGAGCCGCATTTTTGAAACTATACTAAAGAAAATGTATTTGCTAATCATGATTACCGCCATCTGGCTGCCCACTCTATATTGCTTCCCTATGCACTTGCATGTATTCTGATATGGATCTTTGAAAGTTCTTTAGTTTATAGAGAAATACTTCATACGAAGCTTGATCGTGTGCATGCATATGCATTTAAATCTACCTTTGTAATGCCTTGCCTTTTTTTGTGATGACTGCATCGACTTGCGTCGGAGAACTACAATAGAAGCAATACTAAAAATTGTTGTTACGATTTTTCACTTCTTAGTATACCTATAAAAAACGGTTGCATGTAGGTGGGTATACTTGCAGGATCAAATTAAATGTAAAATTTTGAGGTTTCCAAATCTTGCAAGAGAAAGCTATAGTGACCATGCATTTTGGCGGGAAAACAGTTAGAATTTTAAAAAAATTTGCAAACTTTTTAAATTGTTTTACTTTGACGTCCTATAACGGTGACAAAAGGGAATGAAGATTGGGAAAGGTGATTGGATATTTATTGGGAATTTTAGACATGACAGTTATCTTCACAGAATGGGCAACACGAAAGTTACGCCCGATTAATGGAGAAAGTATCTAAGGTAACAAAACCTCCCCTCTACTGCCCAAACGAAGCACCAAACCACATTTTTTTTTAATTACATTTTTACTTGCCTCGATCTCAACTAACAAACCCTTGCATATGTACATGTCCATAATATGTATGTATTACTTTTTAATTTTTAATGGAGAAAGATTAATGTCATTATAAATGTGCTTTAATGCATTGTGAGTAATCGTCATAGTGCGATCTGCAAATGAAATTTATTTTATAGAGGTTTAAAAGATTCAATGAATGGTGTAAAATTACAAGACTCTCTTTGGAGGGAGGGCAACATTTTATTGGCCAAAAGAATTTAAATAAAACCATTGTGTTTAGAGTATATAGTGAACGCAGAGGCAATGAGTTCACAACTCAATAGATGGCTCTAGATGTACCGAATCGAAGAAATTCTCAGTTCACATGAAAATGTGAGGATATAAATTTACTCTTTGGTTCTTGTTCTTGCTGCAGTGCAGCTAGATTTGAGCATCGCGTCACTGAGTACGTTTAGATCGCAGCTATTTAGGACTAGTTTTACGTAAGTCGAATTACGTAGTACTAATCCTGCTGCTGTTTAGTCCGCTCGTATTAAAGCTTTGACAGTTGTCAAAATTGTCAGATCTGCCTGCTATTTCAGGAGAAAAATGAAAAATAATATATTGAGTTTGTTTGTACACCGCATGCACAAGAAAATGGAGCATAGAAGAAAATTTAAAATCAGAATGAGGAAATATTGCTATTTATATTACTAAATACCCAAGATAAAACATGCAAATTTTCAGGCTAATGGCAAAACATTATAAGATAATCTGTAACAATTATTTATTAATTATGTATAAGGGCGTCACTATTTACAAACAGCCTCGCATTACCTTATGTGACGTAATGTCTCCATTTAATACTAATTTTTGTAGGTCAATACCGCATCAGAAACCGAATTAAAGTAGTTCTTTTGTCAGAACATTGTTCAATAAATTATCTATATCTATGATGCAACTACTTATACTATCAACTACACCAGCCTACCCATATGCTAGGCTCAGTTTTCAATTCCACGAAATATTTATAGTTTACCTATATTGTACCAAAAAGAATATCTAAGCATGTACGTACATATATTAACAAAAAACAATAAAAATGGGAAAGCAGAATGTGAGTACGAACAGGAACAGAGGAAAAAATTGGTATATTCATACATATGTATATATAAATTATTCCAAGAAGGAAGTCATGATTCTTCTATCGAATCAGCGTTGCAAACAAAATTAGAGCAATTCAACGGCCGACAAAATTCATCACATAATCTGACATATTATTGTTTGCCCGTCTCGTCACTATTCCATGCAAAGTAGAAAACGAAGCCACGCAACACCGCTGACAAACGACGGTACGAGAACGCCACGAAATATGTGCCGAAGTGTGAGCGGAGCATGCCAGCCAGCTGGCTGGGGGCATGGGCACTACAGTGAATAGGCTTGAGTCTCGGATAGTACAGCGACGTGGCGCCTCTAGCGAGCAGTGTACCCAACAGCCGATTTCCATTCTTGCGTTCACTATATACTCTAAACACAATGATAAAACTGATTTTGGTATCCGTCGGTTACCTTGTTCAGCTTATTCTTCGTTATTTCCATATGAAGCAAGCCTGAATTATTACAAAAAAAAAATACAAATATGTACAGATGGGAAAGATTAAAAGACGGATATAAGAACGCGTGTTAAAAGACTAAATCAGTATGTTGCTAACAAAACAGCATAAAACATCCCTATGACCGAGAAAAGTGGCCATGCTGGTCCATTCATATTATTATTAGTCCTCAAAATTATACATTTGAAGCTTAATGTTTGATTTATTGTACCTAGATACGCTTAACGCTTATTTATTACAACAAATAAGCCCGACATTTGAAAGTTCTAATGATCATATAAAAATGCTGTTCTCGTTTTCGATGAAATTTGTATTCAATCTGACTTCCAGTTCTATATAAAAACATCGGTTAAATGCGAGTTGGGTTGTGATATTCAGGTGTCCGTACCAGAAATTTATCAACGAACAGTCGATCGACCGAATTCAAGTATATTTAAATCTAATCCAAATTTACATTCAAACAGGCAAGAGTAATTTTACAAGAGTTGGTATTTTTATTGAGAATTGTCTTAAAAGTTAATTCAAAAACCATTATTTCTCAGCAACTATGAGGCTTCCGAAAAATGGGACAGTTTCCATGTTAGAAATAATTCACCTACCTAACCATGATAATATCAAAATTTTAGCTTTAGAAACCTAGGAGATCAGGGAAAAGGTATTGTTTTGAACATTTTAGGCGTTATTCTTATAACCAATTTACTAAAAAAAAATGTGAAATCTTTGAATGTGGTCGATACTCCACATGGATACAAAAAAATAAAAAAAATTTAGGGAGTCCAACCCAACGCATTGAAATTAAAAAAATAATATTTTATAACCTTTGACTGTTAGAATATGTGCCCGTCATGAAGACCTAACACTCTGTCAAATTTCGAATACCTACGTCACGTCATTTTAGATAAAAACATCTATGACAGACAGAAGCTTGGAGTTACTAGGGATCATCTGATTCTGTTTCAATAGCTTCATTTTATGATTCCATTTATTTAGTAGAAATCCAATAATTAAATTTGATCTGGACACTTCTGATGGTATTGCTTCATAGCATATTATTAAAACATTGTATGATGCTGATGCAAGCAAAATTACGAAAATGTGCTTAGAATTCAACAAAGAATACAGAGAAGAGTATAGCCAAATAAATTTCAAAAATTTGAAACAAATCCCGCGATGCAAATATATCCGTTCTTTAAATAAGTTGAAAAAATTACGTAATGAAAGTTGAATCAACTGCAGAGTTCAAAAACAGTTTCGAAAAATTTCACAGCTTATTTGATATTTTTAATGTTAAATATGTATCCTTTCACAGCCCGTATAAAACACCACTATCACTTGATAATACATTTGAAATAATATTTTTAAGTGAAATTAAATTCTACCATAGAGTAAGGAAATTGATATGGAGAAAATTTCGGTTCGATGCTTCGTTTGTGCAATAGAGGGAGTTTTGTGACGTCAGATACTTTCTCCATTAACCTCTTGTAATTTTCTTGTTGCACATTCTCTAAAGATAGCTATTATGTCTAAAGTTTCCAATAAATGTCCAATAATCTCCTCAAGTCTCCATACCCATTTTGTCAGCAGTTATAGGACTATACTTTTTAAATTTATGATTTTTATTCGAAAGTATAAAAAGTAACATTCTTTTTGAATTTATGTTTTAAAAATCAGAAATTATAATTAAAAATTGATTTTTATTTTAAAAATCAAAAATTGAAATCTGAAAATGATTTTTATTTTAAAAATCAAATATAAAAATCAAGAAAAAATCTACAGCAATTCTTATGATACCTTAGATGAAAGCCCGTATGTAATTTCCATCCACAACTCCCAAATGTCGTACAATCTTGGTCATATTTAATATCAACCGCCAAAGAATTTTTTACAAAAAAACAATTTTGTGAAATGGAAAAACAATTTTGTGACATGAAAATCATTTTATGCTTTTTATTTTCGATTTTTAAAATAAAAATCTGTTTTTCATTTTTGATTTTTAAAACAAAAATCAATTCCCGATTTTTATTTTTGATTTTTTAATTAAAAATCAATTTTTAATTTTTGTTTTCGATTATTAGAAAGAAAAAAAAACAGAAAATAATCATTCACATATGATTTTTTTAAAAAAACATTCATAGCCGTTACGGTCCCTGAAAAAATTGAAAAAAAATTGCAAATTCATGATCACTACAGCTTTCTCTTGAAAGACTTGGAAACGCAGAATTTTTGATCCTGAAAGTATACCCACCTACATGCCACCGTTTTTTAGAGCTTCCTAAAAACAGTTTATCGCAGGATCAAATGAAAATATGTGACAAAACAGATTTGTCTATCATTATTAGCAGATCAATTATGTCTTAAATGAAATCATACAGATAGCAATGAAAAATATGAAATCTACCATTCTCTATACTCAGAAGTGAAAAATCGTAACAACAATTTTTAGTATTGCTTCTATTGCAGTTCTCCGACGCAAGTCGATGTAGTACAGTAGGTCTCCAGTCATCACAAAAAAGGCAAGGTACAAATATTTTCATTACAAAAGTAGATTTAAATTCATTTGCATGCACACGATCAAGCTTCGTATAGACTATTTTTATATAAACTAAAGAACTTTCAAGGTTCCATGTCAGAATACATGCAAGTGCATAGGGAACCTATATAAAGCTGAGGAGCCAGATGGCGGTAATCATGACAAGCAAATACATTTTCTTTAGTATAGTTTCAAAAATGCGGCGCTGTTAGATTCGGCGCTTGTGAGCAATATCGATGAGAATTTCCACCATACATTTTCGGTCTCTATAAATTCCTTTACTCTATGACAGGATATGTATAAGACAGTAGACCCAAGCACAGACTTGCCCCAAAAATATTTTTATGCCAGCTAAATTTAGCCATTTTAGCCGCTTCTTGTAATTTTATTATTCTAAGTTAATATAATGAAATATTTGGCGATCAACCCATAAGATGAAAATGTGAATAGACCGAACGAGAAATGACCATGGTGCAGTATTTAAATGACACAAGTCCTTCATCTGATGGCGATGTGATGGACATAAGTAGACCCCCTAGGGGAGGAGGACCTTCTTAGGTCACCAGAGCAAAGCCAGCAGGATACCGGGAATATATAAATTCCCAAGAATAAAAAACTGAAGCCAAAGCTCTCTGGCGCGGCCAAAAACAGGTTTAAATGGCTTTTAAACCACTGCCACACAGAAGCATGGTCTAGAAGGATTGATGCACTCCAAATGAGGAGAGTCTTAAAAGATGGACTCGCGCTGACGGCTCTTCTCCGAAAGTGGAGCAACCCAGCGCAAAACGCAGTAAGTCAGTAACGGAGAATCCTTCCAAGAAGAACGTCTCCCTGCCTTCGCGTAAGCAGCCTACCTATAAGGAGGTCGCAGAAAGTGCTCGTGTAGGCATTCTTCCCGTCGGTTATCCTGAGATGGCACTCAGCGCGGATCAGCTAAAGTTCATACAGAGTGCCATCTTGAGAGAATTCGCGGCAAAAAAACAAAGCACCCTGACGCCAAGATTTCTGGGTTCCACGTTCAGACCAGGGTGGTTGGTTCTTTACTGCGCCAATCAGGACACCGTGTCGCGGCTGAAAGGCATAGTAGGGGAGCTTAAATCCTGCGAAGGAGCTAACCTTATGGTAGTCGAGGAAAATCAAGTTCCCCGTCCACAGGTTCTCGTGGTGTACTTCCCAAACAGCGCCGGCGACCCTACGGGTCTGATTCTCGACTACATCGATGGTCAGAACGCTGGGTTAAAGGTGTCAGAGTGGATTGTACTGCGCAAAGTACTGAAACCGTCCGTCAGGGAATTGACCTTCTCTGTGGACCATGCATCCATGGATGCGATCAAGAAAGTCAAGTTCATAATTGGGTTTAAGTTTGGCTCAGTCCAACTTAGATCCAAGGGTGGCGCAATACAGGCTGTGTCGGAGGCTGGGGAAGGCTCACGCCAGACAAAAAATCAAATTGGCGACCTTCAGCCTTCGACATTGGGGTCAGCAAGCCTAAACTTCCAGTCAAGGCAAAAGCGAGCCCTGGAAAGCCAGTCGGGACTGCAAAAACCAAACCGGGCGCTTCTGGAAAGAAGTCGGTGGACACCAAGAAGAAACCCCCTCCCGTCCGTGCCACGCCGGGCAAGATCAAGGATTGGTTAGAATCCTGCAAGGTTGACAACGGCCACAATAAGCCATCTTAGTCATGGCCAGGGAGCACCTAAGTTGTCTCCAGATAAATCTCCAACACGCCAAAGCAGCATCAGACGTGCTTAGTAGGAGATTTATCACGAAGAAGCTTAGGCTGGCGCTCATTCAGGAGCCCTGGGTACATCAAGGCCACATCAAAGGATTTCCCACAAAATCATGTAAGTTAATTTACAGTAAGGAGCATCAACATCCTAGGGCAGCATTGCTGCTCAATACTAATTTAAACTTTATTCCTCTTTCGCAGCTCATTTCGAGGGACGTAGTTACAGTAGCTGTCGAGGTACCAACTCTGGGAGGTAGTCACGAGGTTTTAGTTACCTCAGCCTACTTTTACTGCAAACGAAGAGGAAAACAATTCATCTTTGGATGCGATGCAAACGCACATCACACGCTTTGGGGCAGCACGAATACCAACGCCAGGGGTGAGCACCTTTATGATTTTATATTATCTAGAAATTTAGAGATACTAAATCGAGGTAATAAGCTAACCTGAATTGGACAAGAGGTTCTTGACCTAACACTTGCCAGTATGTTTATAAGTACACAAATAAGCAGGTGGCATGTATCGAACGAGATTTCCATGTCCGATCACAGACATATCAGGTTCGATATAGACGCCACACTTAACACATGTCAAGAGTACCGAATCCCTAAACTAACTAACTCGGAACTCTATCTACAACACCTTAAGGCTGTAGTTGACTCTCCCAGGAAGAAGCATTAGCACAACGGAAGAGCTTGACTCAGCCACTGCGTAGCTCCAAACGGCTGTATTGACTTCACTCGAACACAGTTGCCCTGTGAAGTAAAAGACCTGCAATCGGCAGGTACCTTGATGGAATAGGGAACTCAGCTTGAAAAGAAAAGAGGGCTGGAAACAATTCAATAGAGCTAAACTCTCTGGCAGCTGGGCGAAAATAAAATGGCTCTAACGGAATACAATACAGAATTAAGGAGATCCAAAAGAAAAACCTAGCGGACCTTTTGCGATGGCATAAATCAATTGCCCGCATCTACCAGGCTCCATAAGGTATTTTCGAAGGGTCACTTCAAATCGAAGATGGGAACCACACCGAGAGTTGCGAGGAAACAGTCAGGCTGTTATTAGAAACCCACTTTCCCGACTCTCTAACTCCGTTTCCAGGAATCGTTGCGCCAGACCCAATTGAGGTGAACAAGTACAGGGTTTCTAACAGGAGCAAGAGCCTTGCGGGCAGAATTTTCACTCCTAACAAGGTTAGATGGGCCATTGGCACATTTAAGCCCTTTAAATCTGCTGGAGGGGACGGTATCTTCCCCGCCCTACTACAGCAAGGTGTTGAAGAAATACTCCTTACACTACTAAAAATGTTTCGAGTCAGCTACGCTCTGGGGTACGTTCCCCAATGTTGGAGATACGTCAGGGTGGTATTTATAAACAAAGCAGGAAAAAGCGCTAGTTGTCTAGCCAAATCGTTCGTACCCATCAGTCTCTCCTCATTCTTATTTAAGTCCATGGAAAAAATCCTAGACCTATACATTCAAAGCGATTAAATCACCACTTCATTCTTAGCAGTTCGCTTATTAAGCTGGCAAGTCTACCGAGACTACTATTCACACATTAGTCAAAGACCTCAAAAAAGCTCTTGAAGCAAGCCTTATATGTATTTGCGGACATAGAAGGAGCCTTCGATAACACCTCCTTCGATGCAATTAAATCAGCTGACGATGATAAAGGCTTTGAGCCCTCCACGGTAAACTGGATAGACTAAATGCTTAGAAGCAGGAGGATAACCACAACTCTGGGGAACTGTTCAATCACGAACAACGCAGTAAAAGCCTGCCCACAAGGAGGAGTTCTCTCTCCACTCCTGTGGTCGATCGTAATTGATTACCTACTAGAGAAACTTACCAGTTCAGGTTTTAATGTGCAAGGCTACGCGGATGACTTAGTAGTCACAATATGGGGCAAGCATTATCAAGTCATATCCGACCTCATGCTAAATGCCCTCTCCAAAATCCGCACGTGGTGTTTAAACAAAGGTCAAATTGTCACTGATTTTGCGAATTTCGAAGTGAATGTTGAAAAAAAGAGAGGGTAATATATGGGGTCTCGATCCGGAATGTGAAGTGATCGTCAAGAAGTAAAGATAAAAAAAAAACAAACAAAAAATAGGAAACGTAAAGTGTCTGGAAAAAAGAAGAAAAGGAAGTGAAGAAAGTGGAGAAGTGAACGAGAAGGGAAAAGTTTCAGGAGAATGAGATGTGGCGGATTTTTGAGGATTTTCTTCTGGTGCTGACTTCATGCACTCATATGTAGTCCTTTGAAAGCTGAGTATAACTTGAAATATATTAACTTTTTTGTTCGTTCTGGACTCTATCCAATATATTTCTTTTTAAATATTTCTGTCCGATATAGTTCTTAGAGTTGTTTTTTTTTATAATAATAATCTACGTAAACGCTTGTAAGTATTTCAAATTCCTCAACTCTCGCTGAGCTATCAATCATTGCGAAACAATGGATGAGCAACAAGTTGTAATCCAAATATAAGAATTCGGGATATAAAACGCTCTAGCAAAACAATTGACTATCGGAAGTTGAATAAGGATACTGTCAAAGAACAATTTCCGATGTCAGTCATACAAAAAAGGTTTTAGATAAGCTAGCGGATGTAACAATGTCCACCACTATAGGCTTAAAAAAATGAATACTTTCACATACCAATAGAAAAAAGGAGCATTAAATACATTGCGTTTATTGGAACAGAGGGTCACTTTGAATTCACAAGGGTTCCGTTTGGTATAATGAATGCACCTGCGCGGCGGTGTTCTGCCGATTCATACAACAAATTTTTCGGAAATGCATAGCCGAAAATATAGTTGAAATATAAATGGATGACTTAATAGTTTATTCCAAAGATGAAAATCAAAATTTAAGCAATCTAAAAAGCTGACGAGTATGGTTCACAAATTAATTGGACGAAATGCAATTTCTTAAAACATAGAATAAATTGTTTAGGCCCTATTGTCCAATATGGTACAATCAGTCCATCAGAAGAGAAGACAAAGGTAGTAAAACATTTTCCAGAATCTACAAACTATATGATTCCAGCTTCAAGCTTTTCTAGAAATCCCAGGGTTTTGAGAAAATTTATCGCTAATTACTGATTTTAGAGTTCAAACCTGGGAAGGACCCAAAATCTTGTCAGGGGTGGGCGCAACTATGTGTTAAAAACGGTATAAGCTGGACACAGAACAAAAGTTTGAAGACATTCGCTATCACCCGCAAATGTCAAATGCATAAAATTTACTATTCAAAAGTTACGGGTCGAACAGATAAGCGCGTGGCTACCACTCGCAATAAAGAAAGTTTTATAGAAAATTCACTTGAAGTATTTTAATTTTTCTTTTAGTGTTGTTTGATTTTATTTGAGAAGTCGGTAATAGAAGATGCGATGTGATGATATTTTTGAAACTTAATTACTCTCACAACAGGTTTGTTTACTGATTTTGTAATTGAGATTTTTTGAGAAAATTATTGCACTAAATTTAGTAACCCAATCTTTTATTTTTACCTACGGAGAGTTCTTGTGCAGAAAGGTAATAAAAAATTTGTTTTTTTGTACGGTGCTTATTACCTACAAACATATTAGGCAGGCAATTTCCATATCAACTTATGACTCCAGGGACCGGATTTACTAACACGGAGAGTTGTGGAGTTGTGGAAATGAGAGTTCTTTTGACACTTAACTCCCCACTCGGAGTTCTGTAACTCGGGGAATTTGTATTGAGAATTACCAAACTCTCTATTCCACTAGATAAAACTTTCGGCTGTTTTAGTTGTAGAGAAGTAAGAAGAATATTTCTCAACTGACAGTACAGTCTATTTTTGTTGTGTTTTGTGAAGGTTGCTAGGTTCCTAGGAATTTTCAAATTAAATTATGGATTCACCGCATATCCTGGCTATACTTACAATAACAAATTATAGAAATCCTTCAAATACTCATAGAGAAATATGGATTTTGGTGTCTCAAGGTAGAAGTTTTAAATCACGCGAAAATGATCAATTTGGTCGTCTTCCAGTAGAGAAGAGATGCTATAAAATTTTAAATATGCATGTTAAAGCTTGTATTTCGGATTAAATCGCATCTACATTTTGTCCCCTAATTAGATATGTAATTAGTTTTTGTGTCCGGTAAATGGCTTTGGAGATAAATGCAAAAGAAGTGAATCATTCCTTCTTTAGATAAAAAACGGCCGTTTTTTGTTACAAATATGGACATATTTTCAACTCATCATTATGAAGAGCTGATAAGTCATTAAAATTCACAACAGAGCATCTACTAATCGATGAGAATCAAAGAAGCGTAAAATACATATGCAAAATATAGGAACTGGGGTGTATATGACCCAAGTCCAACAAGTTAGTTATGACGTTAAAATGATCAAAAACAAACTACACCACTCGACTACCCGCTCCTCCATCTTTAATTTGATACCAAATATGACGTATTTTGGACAACCCCCAATGAGGGGTGGTACGTCTGCGTCCCTAAATCCCCCCAAAAATTGTTCACCTATGTTTTTGTATATTAGACCCTAAATCCGTAGGAAAAACCCCCAATGTTCTACGACCCCCCCCCCCCCCACGCAGAGTTGGCCGTCCTTCAATTTTGCGACACTTCTCACGTTTTCCCTAACTCCCGAGGTAGTTAGAGAATCGCGAATGGAGAATTGGGCAGTTTTAATCGGGGAAAACGAAAATTGTCATCTCCCAAACTTTCCAACTCTCCGTGTTACAGAATGCGGCCCCAGCTTGGACTCTATTCAAAGAAAGTTCACAAGATATGTTTTTAACAAATTCCATTGTCAAGGACCTTGTCCGCAATCTCTACTACCTACCTATTTATGGGTCTCGAATCACTCCAAACAAGAAGAAAAATAGCTCAAATTTTATTATTTAGGGATATTTTATGCAATGAGATGGATTGCATGGATTTATTGTATTTGATTAATGTGTATGCATCGGAAAGAAATATCGGTTCTCAGCAACAGCTTCATATCCCACAAGTCCACAAGATCCAATTATGGCGTTAGAGAGCCGCTTACTAGGTCATTGATTAAATTCAACCAGTACTACGAGTCCTTAGATATAAATAACAATACGATTATTTTTAAAGCAGATATTAAGGAACTTAATATTAAAGTTCGTAGTTTAACTCACATAATACATGTATTATAATTATTCTTTGTTACCTTATTAATCTGAATTGTACAATAAGTCTGTAGAACGTAATAATAATAAATAAATAAACTTAACATGAATAAAGATACAGTTATACACTAGCTTGATGATGAAATCATATGGTATACTCACTAACATGTATAATATGGACTGACTACGTTCATAGAAATAAACTATAGAAAGTGATCGCACTGCTCTTTCGTTTCGGTCTAAGCACCCAGTACCAACTAAAAGAGAGCTGTAAAGCGCAAATAAATAAGTGGGTTCGTCGAAATAACAATTCTTAAATTAAATATTTCGCGTTATCACAGATAAAAAGTGTTTTACACAGGCAATATATTTATTAGAAACGCAGGATAAATTCGATAGGTTTTATTAAAATCCTTTTCGAGCTGCGCACTCACTTTTCAATTTCTCGCCAATGATTTTTTTCAGTGTTAGACCCATTTTACACATGGCCTTTCAAAAATAAATTGGAAATTTAAGTTCGAAAATGGGACAAATCGGGTAACTCCTTTGTAGGATTGGCATAAAAAAATTTCAAATTTATACCCTAGATGAAATCTATTGGGTATTCTAAATTTATCATTCCGTTTGCAATGCATAGAAATTATGCTGCCAAATTGATTGGGCATCTTACGCATACTATTTAAAATTATCTTGGCATTTGCATGTCCGTCTGTCTGTTCGTCTATCTGTTCATCTGTCTGTCCGTCTGTCCACCTATCTACAGGATAACTCGAGAATGTATTCACTTAGAGAGTTGAAATACTACACACGGCCCTCTTAAAAAATTGCAGATTTTAATTCGAAAATATGGGATAATTGAGTAACTTCTTCTTAGGGTTGCCATATAACCAATATTTTTTCACTATTTATTTAAATACTGCGACGTTTTCATCAAAATAGCACATACAATTTTAAAAATGGCCCAAATCAGGCAATCCCTTCATGGTGTTGCCATACAAAAATTGATGTTTTTTGCGAATATGCTGTGAAAAACGTAGACGTTTGTATTGTACTGAAAAGTAATACAGAATATAAAATCCTTTGAGATAATACTATAATCATTTTTACTGTCCGATGAGCCGCTCTAAAAATATATGCGAAAAACCACTTTAACAATCAAACTTGCACAGAGTAGTGACCATACGAATTAAAACAGGGGCATTCATGTAGGGTATCGTTAGAAGTTAACTCTGTTGTTGGTTTAATGTTTGTTGATGTTTCGTGAGAAAGTTTATGTTTCTGGTGTTAACTGGAAGTTATCTCTGTTGTTAGTTTCATGTTTCTTGATGTTTCGTGAGAAAGTTTATGTTGCTGGTGTTAACTCTTCCCTTCTTAGATGCGAATGTCCTCATTTACGAGGAATTAAAAAAATGGAGTTTCGTAAAAATTTCCTTCTGGCTTTTGCTAACGGCTTTTCGATGGTGGATATTGAAATTGATTGACTTGTTTTTGTTATTTTGTTTCCGTCTTCGTGGTGTTGCGTTGTTGGTTCAGGGATCTCCTCTATCTGCTTTCCTTGAATTGTTTCGGGTTCCTTAAATTGACTGATGATTTCTAGCTTTCGGTGGTAACTTGCCTTGCGAGTGATTATGTTTATTAACGTTAACGCTATTTCGATGATCAGTCGATAGCATATTGTTTGATGAGTAATTTTTTCTGTTTGTAGGAGCTCAATTTGGTTGGTATTATTGGTCTGAATATCTTTCATCATTTATAGCGATAGAAGCTAACGGTGTTCTTGTTCTTGTGGAGTCTGTTGGAGAATAGCAGGTAAGAGTTGAAGAGCTGACGCCGTTTTTGATACGTAGGATCTTCTGCTGGTTTTGATGGTCGCATTGTGGAATTTTACCAAGAATGTGCCGCTAAGGTTGTAGGGGATATCCTCGATGAAGATGTTCGAACCAAATCGCTTTGAATACATTTTTCTGAAAACAAAACATCAAAACTTTTACGAAAATTTAATCCAATTTAATTACTCTTAATCAAAAAACATGTATACAATCCAACAGAGCCGTGTATTTGTCATCTACATAACATATTGTATAAATACAATACAAAAGTATAGCTTCATCGTGCAGATCAAATTAAAATCATTAGCATATATTTGAACTGTTAGATTCTTGCTAAAAACAATTCCTGCAAAGGGAACATATTACAAAAATACCATGCTAAAATTGAGTTCTGAAAAGAAAACAAATTCAATCAGATCACAATTTTCCCAAAAATAGGTACAATATCTAACAAAAGCATGTGTTGTTATGTAGTATACAATGCATGGCACAAATACAATCAGATCAAGCAGATCAATTTTCAACTTTATCATTATCATCATTACAAGTACCATCGAACGGGAATTTCTTCTCTACGTGAAAGAGAGAATATTTTTGCAAATATAATTTAACTTAACACAGCAGCATGTGTAGCTTTAAATTCTTGTTGCTATTCATTTTTGTTCGTTGCTATGCAAATTTTATCGCTAGTACCGTAAGATCACAGCTGCACTGCCAATTCTTGTAATCATGTGCCTCTGCTACTCCATCAGTGGTGTCGTGTGCATGCAAGGGCTATATAAACGACAAGCTTACTGATCTCGATCTCTTTTTGTACTTGGCATCGCTTGAGGTAAGTTGGCTGGTTAGGAACATTTATATCGGGTATCGACTGATATATCACTTTTAACAACTAACAATTATTTCTGGTCTCGACGGGAATAAACGCATCTTAATTCGGGTCTCGACTGAAGTTAAGATATTTATTAACAATTATTTCTGGTCTCGACGGGAGTACACGCATCTTAATTCGGGTCTCGACTGAAGTTAAGATATTTATAAACAATTATTTCTGGTCTCGACGGGAATAAGCGCATCTTAATTCGGGTCTCGACCGAAGTTAAGATATTTACTAACAATTATTTCTGGTCTCGACGGAAATAAACGCATCTTATTTCGGGTCTCGACTGAAGATAAGATAACACTTTAAGCCGGGTCTCGACTGAGATAGTATCTTACTAACATTAACACTTCATTTTTGGCTTCGACGGGAATAAAGCATTGTACTAACCCATGGTCATAACAAAGGGTCTTAAAATTAGCTTAAAGCTAACCCTCAAGCGTCAAGTTGTAGATCGGTGAGTACCAGTCATTTGTAACAAAATAATATTTATTTATATATCTATTTTATTATATATTTAATCATATATATATTTACATATTATACTCTTCTGGTGCATATTTAATAAATGTCATAATTTGACTTTATTCTATATTAATTTTACATATATATATTGACGATTTTATATTGCAATTTTCAGCCAATCAGTGTTTGTCAATGTGATACAAAATTCTCTGACCCAAAACTTATATATTTAGTTTTATCCCAATACAACTATTCCTGATAATCGTATATTCTAAGTCTGTGGTAATAAGTGTTTTCTAGTGTGTGTGGATCTCTGACCTAATACCTCATTACATAATCTGATCTTAATTTAATTAGTGGGCAATCTTAAGAAATAAGTGTGAAAATTTATTGAAAGTTAAAACGTAGTGAACAGTGTTTGTTTTGATAAGAGATTCGACCACTGACCTTGATCCAAATTTACCAGTGCATACATTTCAGTTTCACTAAGTTCAAATTTGCGTGTACGTTCTACTAACGGACAGTACAGTAGATGGTTCCGTTGAACTGATTCAGTAACAATATGTTTTCGGATATTTCGTCTATGGTGGGAATATGCTGGTTGTTTATTTTAGGGCAAGATGATTTAAGGCTTTCGAGCAGATTCGGGATGCAAGTAGTGTTGCTTGTATCTAAAATAGTATTTCTCTTACATATAGGTAATTGGTTAAATGTCTTACATTTTAACAATTTTTGGTAAATTTCTGTTGTCGTTATGGGAATATAAATAATATAAAGTAGACAAGAACTGTTTGTTATAACTTTAATATCGGCAAAATCAAGTGCTTCTTCAGGTGTAGAGTACGGAAGGTTCTCTTTATCTAATGTCTCTGTTGTGAGTTTTGTTTCTGCTTTTGATAACATCATAGAATTAATAATTCCTGATCTAGCCCAGTGTATGGCATATCTTATATTTGTTAATTCTTCTTTAATGATTTTTAATTTTTACTGAATATTAAAGACTAAGTGGTCATTTACAAAATTTTCTTTCTTAAGCGCGTTTAATATCTCGTTTGTTATTTTTGTAATATTGTTTATTCTTTCATTGTATAATTTATTAATTACTACCTGTCTATTGTTATTTTCTAATATATTATTGATTTTGTCTTTTATTATTTCGAAATCTTCGTAGTCTGGGTTGCCTGCAATCCACTTCCAAGCACTAGGTACCAATGAAATCTAATGATCGTTTTAATTTGTGTGGTTTTAAATTGTCTAATAGATCTTGAATTTTGAGCCATTCGTGCCTAAGATAAGGGAATAGGGGATGACTGCTGGTTATGTCCTGCTTAAGGATTGGATCTATTTCGGTTAGAAGTTCCTGGTACCTTTCTAATTCAATGACGTGAATTAGCTTGAGATTTCCATCTTGTGTTTTAGCCTTGCCGGTATTAATGGCGATAATTTGCGAGTTGGTATAATTTAGTATCTGAAACTCGCCAAGCGCGGTGCTTTTGGTTTATATCTGACGGTCAACTTAGAACCTAACCTTTTGTTGTGCTTGACGTATACTACCTGACCTGGTTCATAACTTTTAATTAGTTCACATTTTTTATTATGGTACTTCAGATCATTTTCCTGTTACTCTCTTAGTTTTTTAATATTGCTAAGGCAGGTTTGTTCGAATTTTTCGGGGCGTAAGTTGGGGGTTGTACCATAAAATAGTGTTATGAATTTCTTTCCGATAGTAGAATGAATTGAGTGGTTATATTTGTTAACAGCTCCTTCTGGCAGATCTTCGAACGTTCTTTCTAAACCGTCAGATTTCAAATACCTCATGATTTCCGAGAGGGTTGAATGGAATCTCTCGATCTGTCCATTGACTTCACTCTTATAGGGTGGGGTCTTAAATACTTAAATTTTTAGACCATCTTCAAGCATGGAAACTATGGAGACCGAATTTAACGATTTTTCGTTGTCTAACGCGACAATTTCCGGTAAGCCTAAAGAGAATAAGATAGGGGTTGTTTCACATCTTCTACAGCTCTAGATCTTTACGGTTTACAGTGGGCAAGTTTCGTGACTTTATCAATAGCAGTGAGGACTAATTTCTTTTCAGTGGAGTAAATGTCTACGTGGACGAAGTGACCGGGATAATTTGGAATAGGTGTAGGGTTGATAATATGACTATTTGGCTGGCTATCGTATTTGTTTTTTTTTACAAGTGGTACAAGTGGTACATCGGCTCATCTTGCGAAAATAATATTTCTCTATTAATTCGTTTTTGTTCTCTTATGCATTTCGGTTAGGTCTGCGGTGAATGGATAATATCTTTTCTTCTTGTTCGTTTTCGTCTGCAATATCCTTTACCATCGTTCGCGTGAACCGAATTCTGTAATTTCTGAAATGTATTGGGTAAATCCCCTGGATCTTCCCCAATATTGACTGTTCCGTTTTTAGGCCGTTAATCGTGTGAGGGTTTAAGTATCTCTTGAAGATGATAATGATGTCTGCCTCAGAGTATTCGGGCTTAATGAATATGTGACGACTATAGTTGGGAAAAGTGTTCTTGATCTGGTAGCTGTCTTCGTCTCCTTTGTTTAATATTAACTGATTTCTAAAGACATTGATGGGGGTTTCGATTATTGGAATGAGATCGTGTGACGAACTTTCATCACACTTTGGAACTATGAAGTATTCTTGAGAGAGCATCTGCGACAACATTGTTATTTCCGGGTTTGTACTATAGTTCATAATTATACTCTTCCAAGATAGCTTTCCATCATTTCATTTTGGAATTGGAATTCTTGTTACTAAGTGAGTACGTAAGCGGTTGGTGGTCAGTAAATATTTTAGCCCTTTTGGAGCCATAAAGGAAATTTCTAAGAGAATTAAGTGACCAAATTATGGCGAACATTACTTTTTCCTTTGCCGCGAAGCTTTCTTCGGTTTTAGTGAGCGTTCTAGATAGGATCGTAATTGGCCTCCCATCTTGGATAAAACCGCCCCAAGTGCAAAGTTGGAAGCGTCGGTTTTGAGCTCAAAATCTTTCTCGAAATCTGGGTAGGAGAGTAAGATTTCTTTGGAAATAAGGGAATCCTTCAATTTATTGAAGGCTTCAACTGCTTGGTTTTACAAGTTATGCATAATTTTTGATGAAGCGGCGGTAGTAGCCGGATAACCCTAGAAAGGAGCGAAGGTCTTTTATTGTTCTGGGGGTTGGAAAACCGACATTTGCTTGTACTTTTTTTTGCATTTGCTTTAATGCCATCCTTTGAGATTATAAAGCCAAGAAATTCAAACTGGTCTTGAAGAAATTCACTTTTATCTGGCCTTCGCCAGAGTTTTAAAGACTAGATCTAGGTTCTAGAAATGTTCGTCCTCGTTTTTTCCAAATATAATAATGTCATCTATATAGACGTAGCATCTCTTGGCTATGTGGTCCCGAAGGATGTCGTCGAGCCCACGTTGAAAAATTGAAGGAGCATTTTTTACGCCAATTGGAAGCCGAGTGAATTCATATTTACCGTGGTTTACTGAAAATGCTGTCTTCTCAATGTCAGAGACCTTCAGGGGAAACCGCTTTTCAGGTCTATTGTCGTAAAATACTTATTTTTACTTAAATTGGACAGGACATCGGTTATGTCAGGAATTGGATATTTGTCAGGGATTGTGACGCTATTTAATTTGCAGTAGTCTATGACCAACCTATATTTTTTTTCACCAGACGCTTCCTTTTTGGGCACGACCCAAACTGGAGAGTTGTAAGGTGTATTAAAGAATGATGTGTTACTTGAATGCTGCCCGCTACAGAGTTTGCTATGAAAGGTTTCTCATTGGGAATGGGATTCCTTACGTATCGTGGCAGAATATAATTTTTGTTGGATCCAGTGTCGATTTAGAATTTGATTATTTTTCCGCTCTTCGCCGTGCGCTCCAAATAGGGAAGCGAAGAGCTCCTTAATCTTTCGATTATAGATTTTATTTCCACTTGTAATTTATTCTGTTTAAATCAAACAACAAAAAACTAAATTTTGTTTGTAATTTATTTTTCGACAGTTCGAGTCTCTAAAGAAGATTTATCATTTATCGATATTTTTCTAATTAATTAAACAAAGGAATTAATAGACTTACACTAAAATTAGCAGACGTGTGGTTACCATCTGGAGTTGTAACAGCATGACATGGGTACTCAGATGCCTCGTCCTAGGTGAGACCGGTCGTGGTACTTCCTTGCAACGAATTAGGCGGCTGCTGGCAAATATTTTAAATCCGGCCTGGTTGTCCATGATTCTTCTATTTGGCAGCTCCGTTTTTCCTGGTGCTGGATACTACGGGGCCTCTTTGCCTAGTTCCTTAGTTGCGCAGACCTCGAAGGGCTTTAATCATTTTACTTGCCACTGTTGTAGTAAGTAATTTTCCTGATTTCACAGAAACTTTCGTAAGTGATGATTGGTTACGCACTTTCACTTTGTGGTCTCGATTTAAGCTTCATGGAAATCACTGAACTTTCGTAAATGATTGATTACACACTTTCGCTTTGTGGTATCGATTTAAACCTTGATTGAAATCACTGAACTTTTACTTACCTACCCAACGGTCCCTGCTCGGGCGCCAGTTAATAAAATATTTTTCACTTGTAAGAAAAAAACAAAATTTTTTTAAGCGAACTTTTTATTTCACGACGGCTAGATTACAACTGAGCTTTTTCTAAATTCTATAATCTTAACTAGATTATCTACTCACGGCTAATTTGATTAGGTTGCAGTTTTCACTGTGGGAATCGTTCTTGATGTTTGTCGAGTCCAGGAAATGACTGGAAGTTATCTCTGTTGTTGGTTTCATGTTCCTTGATGTTTCGTGAGAAAGTTTATGTTGCTGGTGTTAACTGGAAGTTATCTCTGTTGTTGGTTTCATGTTCCTTGATGTTTCGTGAGAAAGTTTATGTTGCTGGTGTTAACTGGAAGTTATCTCTGTTGTTGGTTTCATGTTCCTTGATGTTTCGTGAGAAAGTTTATGTTGCAGGTGCTAACTTATATATTGGCCGTTGAATAATTTTTTCAAACTGGCCTGAGGCAACGCACACCGCGAAATGGTAAGTAGTCGCTTTTACCGCATTGATCTTTTCCTTTCGAATGATACTTAGATCGTCCTCTCTTTTCTCTATAATATATTAAAAATTATACCCTATGAGAATTAGAGGATGATGCTGCCACGTCTTCAACACAAATACAGAGATGAACATTTCTTAAAACATTATTTCCCACCCTTATTATTTATTCCAACATTTCCTAAAACTATAGTAATAGTTTAAAAATTATATTATATATTATAATAGTTTAAAAAGCTATACCCTGGACGGAATATAGCAGCAAGTCAAGTTTTTGAGCCGAAAATGGATAGAAAGCACAGAAACAAAGCTAACCCCCGATCAGTGGCGAAGTAAAAGCTACTGGAGGAGGGGGATCAAATTCCGAAACCAAAAATCAGGAAAGTATGGCTTGCTGGAGAAGATTAGCCCCCGTGGGAAAACTCCTGACAAGGTTGAACGCCAGAGCAAAGGCATACACATCGTCATTTGCAAATGGCAGTCATGGATATTTATCATTGATAAAATGAAGAGGCCTGCAAGGCACTAATACAGCGTTTCCCAAACTTTTTTGACCCCGGCCCGGTGCGAGGTTTTAAAATTTTTCGCGACCCACCTTATAAAACACAAAAACCATTGATTTTCAAAACAAATTTTATTTTTTAATAAAAATCAAGTTATTTGTTTGTTTATTTCATACACAAAAATTGCAAAATAATTATATAAGAAAAATGTAAGTAATTAAAACTTTAGTAAATGAAGTAAAGTTTGTTTACACATATTTTGTCCTTAGTGCGAAGGATGATGTTGTTTGTCATCACATAACAATTTCAAATTAGGAGGTTTGGATACGCCTTCTGACAACACAACCAAAAATTAATTAGTGGTACAGTTTCAAACACTTTTTCAGATCGGTGTCGCATGAAATTTCAATTAAATTATCAACTTCTTGTTCACTAGGATTAAACATTTCTTCCTTTTGAATTTCGACAGAAAAAGGATCTTTAATCCACATATTATTTGAAGGAATATCCGGAATATAGTCTTTAAAACTATTTATTAGCTCCGAAAGATGTTCTTGAATAGTGTTTCTAGATGTAAATCTCCTTCATCATGGTTTGCATGGGTTTCAATAAATTTATGTAGTGTTTCAAAAGATTTAAAATTTCCTTTTTGATAGTCGTTGTTTCCACAGAGTCATTTTTTTAATTATTGCAGCGACTTTTTCCGATACTTTGAAAATATTTATACCAAAGCCTTGCAAATTTAAATTAAATTCATTGAATGTAGCAAATATGTCGCACAAATAAGCTACTTTCATTAACCACTCGAAATCGGAATCTATCCTTAAATGGAAAAATAACGTCTATTTTAGATGGTGGGTGTTCATTCAGAAATAACAAAGCTTCGTCTTTTAGCTCAAACAGACGTTTTAAATGTTTCCTTTTGAAAGCCATCGTGAATTACCATATAAAAGGAGATGTTTATGATCACTCCCCATTACCTTGCATAATTCGGTAAAAAGTCTGCTATTTAATGGACGAGATTTTATGTAGTTTACAAACTTGACACATTCTTCCAAAGTTATGTTTAAATTTAAAGGCAAGCGTTTTCTTCTTCTAAATGTGTCGCAATATCGTCAATTCTCCGTTTAACTGTATTACTTGATAATGGTATCGCCGAAAATAAACTTTTTTCCTTTATTCCGCATAAATTATTTGCGACAATTTTTAAAGCGGGAAGTATTAATTTTTCTCCAGCAATGAGGATGCCCAGTCTCAGCTATTAATTTGGAAATTTAAAAAGCTGTCAAAGTGAGGCTTTTATTTGACTGGTGAAAAAGAGTGCATTTTTCATTTTTTTTTAGCAGCAATCAATTCCTTTTTCTTATCAGCGAAAAAGTTAATTGGCTTATCAGAGTTCTCAGAATGAAGTGTGTCTAAATGCCGTTTCAACTTTGACGGGTTTCAGACTTTCATTTGAAAGTTGCTCATTGCAAATAACACATAGAGGGAAATTATCTTGACTGCCGACGGCAATAAACCCAAACCGTAAGTATTCGTCACAATATTTTCGAGTCCAAAGGATCTTCATGATCATGATGTTTAACTTTTCTCGTACTTGATCATCATTTAAATTTCTGGTTTTGTTGATTAACCATTTATCCATTTTAAAAATGGTCGGCAACTTTTATAAGAATTTTTTTTAGTGATGATTTGTAAGAAAAAGTATTTTTATTACTTACCAATATGAAGTTGCTATTAATAATTAATTTTAATAACTATTGTCAAATAAAATAGAAACATTTAAAATATATCAGCTTCTTTTGACACACGTGAGTTTGCGGTGCATGTACCGGAGGAGGCAATATTTGGAATGACGAAATCGCAGGCAAACATGCGCAAGCATGTGGACAACAGGAAATGTGCATGCGCGGAAGGGGAAGACCTAGCAACGTTAACAGTACAACGGGCGGGCACCGGCGATAAAGCTATATGAAAGAGTACAAATACAACCTTTGCCACTATTTCTAGTGTCTAAGCGTTGCCAACTTATCAGTTTTTGCTGAGAAACTAAGTTTTTCTTATCTGAACTCAGTTTTTCAGTTTTTAGCCTGAAATTCTCAGTTTTTTTAGCCTGAAATTCTCAGTTTTTTTTAGTTTTTAGCCTGAAATGCTCACTTTTTCAGACTAACTTTCCTCTGTTTTCATTTTTTATTATGCTGTCATTTAAAGGTTTTACTAAAATTATAACTAAATTAACGAATTATCGAACACCCTTAATACATCCCTGTACCTAACAGAAAAGTTTATGTGTCATCAGCTCACCACACTGTGGTGTTATTTGTGGCTGCCTGTTCAACGAGACGCCTCCCACTTGGATGGAGATGGAAATCTTATGGGATTATGATGACGACAGCCAGTTAACCGCGTTTATGCCGTATTTCAAGTTGTATTTTTTGTTTTTTTGCATAACGTTCATTTTAAAGTCCTTTTTTGCAAAAAGTCAGTTTTTAATAAAGATATATCATTATTGTTTTTTTCGCAGCTTCTCAGTTTTTTTCTCAGTTTTTCTGAAAGATTCGGTTGTGTAGGTTGTACCAGGTCGCGACCCACGCTTTGAGAAACGCTGCACTAGTAAAAATTAACTATAGATCACATATCAATACTCCAGGCGAAAGTACATAAATGGACTCTATATGCTATTTACTACTACATTTCTTTAAAGCAATATTGGTGAGTTTTATGTAATTTGTCAACCAGAACATGATTTGAAATTAACGTCTATTAAGGTTCTTAGTGTGATAAAATATGTAAAATAATAAATAAAAAAAATACTTATGTGTCATATGATATAACCTAACATTGTAATTAAATTACCACACTTTACTTTACTCAACATAAAATTGATGTGTTTATGACGACGGGATTAATAGCCACCCCGAATCAGTTATTTCCTAATAAAACCGAAAAACCCTAATCCTAATAGTCAAAAGGCATCCACCTGCATCTTAAGTTGCTTATAAACAAACCACCCTACATATCATCCCTGCTGTAACTAATCGTTAAACATATTCAGTCCTTGTCACTGTGAAATTTCCTCCCCTTGAAAAATCAGATGTCATTGTATTGCAGGGATAATTTCTTGTCAAATGCTTGATATGAATTGGAACTGTGAACACGTGTTTCAGTTGCAATAAACTCAGGATAATACAGGGGTAGTTTTTATGAACATCTAACAATAATTTTACGCATTTCAGAGCGTAATGAGGCGTAAGACTGTACTACAGGATCGCCAATGAGAAATGCATAATTATCAATTTAATGAAATGGTTGGTGGTCATTAATCAACGATGTTTTTCATTTGATTAAAACAGAGTATTCGTAGAGATTTGTTGAACGCAATATGTATGTATAAGCAACACTGCATAGCGCATTGTATTTGTTCAAAATCTAAGATATGGTAAAGACGCGGCTTGTAGGCAAAATGAAATAGTATGCCATTTTACCCACAATTGTAATAAATAATGTTGGTTATTTTTTCAGAAGATCATATTATCAATATGATTAACACTATTTTTGATAATAAATAAGAATAATATTATACGCAAATGTCCATGTCCAATCCATTTTGCTCTATCATCAGTATTTCTATGCGTTACAAACGGAATGACTAGTATGACCTATAATTATTTAGGGTACAATAATATTCGAGTATACACATTTTCTGCATCATTTCAATTTTCACATATATCGTTTATACATTTCGAAGGGTTATTAGGGCTCCTTTAATTAGAATCAGAGAAGCTTACTTGAGTTGCCTCGATTAGGATTAGAATTAATGAAAAAAATTAAATACCTATCAACTAAATTTCCGATATTCTTCGGTACACTTTTAATTCAGAAATACAAATAGCTGATAGAAGCAAATAATAAATTTTGGCTTGTAAGACCCTACTCCCTAGTAATTGGAAGCTCACTGTACGGAAAACATGTCGCCCTTCCCAAAGAAATTGTTACAATCTTCCTAACTAATAATATTTCTTAATTCATATCATCAAAATGGAAACATTTCACGATTTGAGATTTGGACCGCAGCCATAGATTAAAATCGTTGATGAATTTTATATGTAGGTACAGTTGTGTTTCCAAATTATCGAACACTATTGGATTTCTGATTTGCATTGCATTCTAAAAGAAATGTGTAGGAGATCGAATAAGTGAATTACATTCTTCTATTATTTCTTTTATTATATGTGCCGGCATATACATTTCCCAAAGAATTAAATCTATTAATTGAACTGAATTAATTTCAAGGAAAGCGGAAAAAGTCTTAATTTATAGTCGACAATGATTAGCTCACGGTTGGACACGTAGATTCCTGTTTTGGATAATTGAATTTTGAAAGGTCATCAGGTTGGGAAAATTAATTAAACTTAAAAGTTATTATAAATAACATTTTATTTTTAAATATAGTAGGTATATAATTCTACTTAGACTTTGGTGTACAAAATAAACAAAAAATTAATAAAAGTAAATCAATTTGTCTTCCGATAATTAAAAAAATTAAACAAAACGAAATAATTGCACCAACAAATAAATTTCCGATAGAGGGACCCGCCTAACAAAATATTCAGTTCCAATTTTGCAATAACCAACTACTATGCCAACTAAAATGTATGATAAAACATACTTTTATACCAGAAACCGTAATGGTTATGAATGTTTTAAAAAAAATCGTGTGTACAAAATTATCAAAAATCAAAAATAAAAATGAAAAACTGATTTTTATTTAAAAATTGAAAATAAAAATCGGGAAATTAATTTTTATTTTAGAAATCAAAATCAGGAAATGATTTTTATTTTAAAGATCCAAAATAAAAATCAAAGGCTGAAGTTTATTTTAGAAATCGAAAATAAAAGTCATAAACTAATTTCCATTCCACAAACTTGTTTTTCGGGTGAAAAATACTTAAAAAAATATTAAATAAGGGTCGCAATATGCCGAAGATTATACGACAGATGGAAGTCGATGGAAATTACATACGGCCTTTCATCTAAGGTATAATAAGAAGATTTTTTGTTGATTTTTTAAAAAAAATCAGCTTTGGATTTTTATTTTTGATTTTTAAATTATTCTGAAAATTATTAATATTTCTGCACAGGTTAGTATTTTCAAATAATTTTCAGTTCCATTTCTAAGTTGAAGCAAAAAATAAATGTCTGTCGAAAGTCCCCTGTAGTCAAAAATTTTACGCCTCGGATTATTTCGTTATTATTTCTGAGATCGTTGAGGGTGCAATCAAAATAGATGTCTTACGAAGCTGGACTGATGCATATATTTCGAAGTAGAACACTGTATTTGGATGTTTTGCGTACATTCTGTTTTGATGCTATATTCAACGGTAATTTAAACATAGAAATTTTTTCGTTGTTTCACACAATTAATTATTGAATTTGAGCAACAAGGTTCAAGTCTTGGTTAGACTCTTCAACAGTTCCCTAATAACGAAATTGAGTGACTCGACAAAACAACAATTCAAAAATGAAAAGAAATAAGAAATGGGAAGATTGAAAAACAACAGATTTTTTTGGCAGAGTTGGAAAAATCAGACTTGTTCGGACAAATTACTGTGTAGGCCAGACTTTGTATTTGTTCAAGAGGGTGTGATGAAATAACGTAAATCATTTTTTTTTTCGCGTTTGCTGTTGTAGCAGACAATCCAAGAATAGCTTTCTTGAATCAATAAAGTTTACCCGGTAAAAATCATATTAATCTTGTTTTATATTATGTAGATAATTTGTATTTGCAATAACAAAAGCAGATGTATATATGGAAGCATGTAAATAAATTGAATTGAATTGATGGTGGTCAGCTGTCACTGAATATAAAAGGAAAAGCGCCATGTAATCAACTGCAGCATATAATCCCTTTTTGTAGGTTGGTTTTAAAGATAAACATATTCTGCCACGGATCATTTTGTAGAATGTATTATACGCAAGACATTTTCCATTAATATGTCTCTAACAGTTAAGGCAACATGCCAAAAAAGCTTCTACTCAGACGGTATTTCGCCGACTTATTTCAGTAAAATCGTCACTGCTTATTCCTTATGGTACCTTTAGATACTAAAACCTGGCAGAGAACATATCTATCAACTAAAAAAACCGTGCAAATCGGATTACCGGCTCTCGAATTATAAGCTCAAGAACGGACAGACAGATAAACGGAAGTTGCATTTTATAATATGTAAGGATGGAGCTTCAGGGAAAAAATACTGCTTTAACCTCGTCAATCTAAAATAAAAAATAAAATTTAAGATATTAATTAAACATCTGTCACAGTTAGAGTGGATTATTTTCGCCAATTATTTGGCATTCAGTCACATGTAGAAAATGAAAATAAACTTTTCCCTTCTGCTTTTATAAAAGGTATATTACTAAATTTAGTACATTTTAAATGATGGCATTTATCACATCCAATATTTTAAAAACTACTTCTGTGTCTGTATTCAGATCATTGTTGCATTTAAAAGATTGAAGCTCTGAAGTGTTCTGATCTTCGGTTTTTATGTTTGCTCACTTTTGTGTTGAGCCTTTTATTCTTATCCTAGATAAAATTATATGATATACTGAATTTGTCATTCCGTTTGTAACGCACAGAAATACTAATGGTAGAGCAAAATGGGTTCGACACCCACGCATAATACGAGTATTAAAAGTTATTTCGATTTTTGCATGTCCGTCAATCCGTCCGTCTGCCCGCCTTTCCGTCCGTTTGTCGGTCTGTCTGTCCGCCCTCACGATATCTCGGAACACGTTCACTTAAAATCCTTAAATTTGTATACGGGCGTTTTAAAATAAGAAAAATTGAACTTTTCGACCGAGCGATCAGAGAGATCTTATCAGTATAGTTATCTCTGAAGTTCAGTGGAGGTCACAGAAATTTTCCATATAAAGACTGTTTAGAAAAAGCAAGTATGAATTATATAGTAGCACTGCTAGCCGTGTGGCACTCGGATAAACCAGAATTTATAAATAGAAAATGTTTGCCTAAAAGACTGAAATCTATTAAAAAAAAAAAGCAAAGTATTTAAAAACGTATTTATATGGGAAATTGGTGTGACCTCCACTGAACTTCTATGGTAGACGATGAGATAACCATACTGATAAGACCCCTCTAATCGCTGGGTCGAAAAGTTCAATTTTTCGGCATTTTAAATGCAATTTGCAAATTTATTGGATTTTTTTTTCTTTATTCTATTTTTCATTTGTTTTCAAGTCACTCAATTTCGCTATTTGGGACCTGTTGATGAGTCACACCAAGACTTGAAACTTGCCACCGAAAATATAATGGTTGTGTGATAGAATAACAAATTAAAACATTTTTTAGCTTTTGCTATATACCGGAGAATCTAAAAAAATTCCTTCTTGAACAAATATAAGTTTACCCCTGTAAAAAGTCCTAAAGAGTAATCTCTACTTTTATTCTTTTTTAAAGGAACGGAACATCCTTAGCGCGGTTTATACTGCGGAGATATTACCCTACATAATTCACTGCAAATATAAAGGATCATGAATTCACGCTCGAGACCTACTTCGAGGTAGATGAAATTTCATTACTTATGGTACTGTCTAATATGTATCATGCTAAGATTTTTCGCCTTCTTTCACCAGCAAAGCAACTCATTCCCTCTCCTTTTAACTGTTCATGCCGAACTAACTAGTTTTCTTTCTTGTTAAATCTATGGTACTGATGGAAGTCAGTTTAAAATTAATAGAAAAAAAAATACAAAAATTAAAATATTAACAACTATTACAAATTCTGGCATTATCATCATAGCCTCTCTTCACTATGCACATAACTAGTTAATTTTTAAATCATCTGGAATAAGGAATTCCTGCAAATAGTAGATTTGATTAAAAGTTCAAAGTACAATCATTTATTATGCTTTGTGCAACTTCAAAGACCACGCAAAAGTTAATATGTTTTCATTGTTTTTTTTCTTTATTCTCCTTTAAGTCGATTCATTGCATGCACGCACCATCTACACAAGACGAAAATATATACATAATTATGTATGTACACATATATTATAGCAAGAACAACATTAAAACAGTATGGATGAACGAAACGGAAGAATTTTTATCTCCCCAAGGCAATGAGGAATTCTTTTATCTTATCCTTAAGTGATTTTGAAATATCTTGCCTGGAAAAATAGGGTTGCTCCGCATTGACAAGGATATTTACTTTCCAGAGGGTGGTTCATCTCACGCTTAATATGAATTGTTAAGTGGCATCACGTGATTTACGACATTATAAAAATCCAATTGTTATGTAAAGAGGGATGTTACAAAGGAGGTGGCCAGCATGATAATTTTTGCGGCGCTTGACACATAACTTCATCGATTATATTTACGCGCACAAACACTAAAGGCTGAAATGGATGCGGAGCTCTTTTCTCAGTTCAAAGTTACCGCTCAACTTCGCCGTTAACCTGTTTGCAAAAAAGGCGCCCGGCGCCCCATTCATTTAAACCCCACCGACTACTGCCGGAAAATTTCCTTTGTATATTAACCGTACAAAGATGGCGTTTGGTTTGGGGATAAGTGGGGTTGCTGTCATTGAGAACGGTTTAAATTATCTCCTTCAAGATTTTGAGAAAATTTTCTCCAAAAGATAGTTTACTAATGGTAAAGTTTAGTGTGCGCCTTTATAACGAGAAGGGGTTCCGGCATCGCAGAAGCGGTAGGTGATTATTGATGGCTAAATTAAAAGCATCTGTTTCGTACTTAGCAAGTAAATTTATGGAGTTATGAAATAAAATAGCTTATTGTTGTTGCTTGAATAATTTTGAAATTGAAAATTTTGAAATTGATTTTCAAGTTTTGCTCACCCCTCTCTCTTTGACAAAATTTTGAAAAATTAAGCAACTTCCTCATGCTATAAACATAAACATAAACATTTATCTATTTGAGTACCCCTGCCGAAGGCACGCATAGCGCTGGGCACATCTTAGAAAGTTACATAGTAGATTTACATATTAGCAAAACAAATAATAAAATAATGTGAATAATATTAGACTTAATATATAGTACAGTACAAAATATAGAATATAAAAATATAACAATATAGAAGTAGTAGCTTAATGTACAGCATAGTCCAGTGCAAAGTGCATCCGGCAATTAGACCTGCATAGTATAAAAAATAAAATAAGACAAGGTAAAGGTGCAGCACAGATAGCTGAAGCTTCTGAATGATGGATATCTGGTAAACAATCCCAGCCTGGGACCAGAGGATGTGAGGCAACTGAAGTATAAATTAAGGAAAACTGGAGACCATATTGACACAGCGATTATTGATAGCATAGAAGGCAGAAGGCCATTAGATAGCTGCTGTCAGGAAGTCCAGAGCTTCAGATTTAAATGAATTTAGTGAGGCACTGCGTCTAGCCTCATCAGACATACGGTTCCAATATACGGCTCCACTCAGGAACACAGTTTTCCCACCAAACTGCGTACGTACCCTGGGAAGGACAATTCTGTGTTTGTTCAGGGTGCTCCAAGTGAAACGTCTAGTAATGTAGTTTGGTAGTAGACCGTGTCTGGCCTTGAATATCAACTTTAGGGAGTTAAATTCGTACATGTTAGCTAGTGGACAAGGGAGAAGCATCTCAAGAAACTGTGGGGGAACATGTGAACCTCGTTTGAAACCAAAGACATATCTAGCGCAGGCCTTGAACGCACGGATTAATTTAGACAGATTACCGATGGAGATTGGGAAAAGGACTACATCAGCGTAGAAAAAAAGCGGTACAATCAGAGACGAGAAGAGCCTTGTGCGGGTGAGCAGATCAATATGCTGGGCAGCATAGAGCGAACGCAAACTATAGTATACCCTAGAACAAATTTTGTTTATCTGAGGCTCCCAGGTGAGGCCTGAGTCCATGAGAAGGCCGAGATTTAAGATCGGCTTAGTTGAGAGTGTAACGGTATGGCCTAGAAGATGAATATTTGGAAGATAAAAAGATAAGTTAGTGATGTTTCTGAGACGAATTGAATATACGATGGCCTGAGTCTTGGAGGGATTGAGGGACAGACTGTTGTTAGCAGACCACTCCGCAATCCCGGCCAGAGTTGAGTTAATAGTTTCCGCAGCCTCGCTAATATTGTCCACGGGTGCACCAGAGTATATCTGGAGATCGCCTGCATATATGTGGAAACGCACTCTGTTCAGAACTGTACAGACATCGTCTATGAAAAGCGAAACAAGATTGGGGCCAGCACCGCTCCCTGTGGCACAACATCAGATACCGATGGCATCGCAGAGTAAGAGTCATTGCACTTTACCATGAATTGCCTTTGCATTAGATAGCATTTGATCAATGCATACGCTGATGTAGAGAACGCAAAACGTGTACGTAGCTTGTCAATCAGTAGAGTGTGTGGAACTGAATCGAAAGCCTTGCTGTAGTCTAGCAGCACATGAATGACGCAGTTACCTTTGTCGCAGAGATCACGGATGTCTGTGGCAACCTCCAGCAGAGCGGTGCTGGTTGAATGATGTCGCCTAAATCCAGATTGTCGGTCTGACATTAGATTGTTTGTGTCCAAATGTGTAGAGATTTCATCCGCTATCAGTGTCTCAAGGACTTTCGATATTGTTGGTAATATTGTAATCGGCGTCCATTCGGAGATATTAGCTGGGGAATTATTTTTGGGGATAGGAGTGATCAGACCCACTTTCCAGTGGTCTGGAAACTGCGATGAAGACAGCAGTCTATTCATCAGGTGTGTGATAATCGGCAGAATGGTTGGTAAAATGATTTTGTAAAATTTGAGAGGAACATCATTATATCCAGTTGCATTTGACTTTATTTTCCGAAATGCATTCACTATGTCAACTTCCGAGACATTACTGAAGCCAAAAACTTCAGTGTCGGTGGATGCCTGGGTGGCACTAGGAACCGTGACATGAGAGCATGGAATGGCCACAGGAAGAGGAGAGGAGGGAACATGCTGCACATCCGCAGTGCTGTCTCTTTGATCATCTGGCAGCAATATAGAGCTGGGACAGAGATGCTCAGCATATTCGTCCGGATCGAAATCAGGTTGAGCCCTCGCTTTGGAGCCCAGGCCTATGTCATTTACCTTCCTCCAATTGATGACATTCCCCTCCCTGATACCCTTCATCGTATAATTTCTTAATCTAGATCTGATCATGTAGTCAGCCTGCCTTCCCAATAGTTGAAACTAACGATGATTCGCAACCGATTTATCACTTTTCCATTGTCTATATGCGAGATCACGATATTGACATTTCAGTAGAATTCCGGGAATTTAAAAATTGTGTCATTAATAGTGCGAATTCTAGTTGTTTTGAGTGGGACCTGTCTCTCAAAAATTGAGCATAGTGTGTCGGAGAAATATTGAGCTGCAGAGTTATGATCGGGGTCGTTGTAAATGGGGGACCAATCAGTCCTTTCTAGGTCTGCTTGAAGGGCATTGTCCTGAATAGCTGAGAAATTTCTGAAGGTCTTCCAGCGGTTCAGAGCTTGACAATGAACATTAAAAGTGGCAAACAGTAGTTCCTGATCTGATATTCCAGGACATTGACCAGAGAACATAGGTAGAAAACTTGGTACCGAGATTAGTAGATCAAAAGTAGTAGCCGACGTTGGCCCATTACGCGTGGGAAGATCATTGATAATTTCCAGACCCTTTTCACTTAGGAGGTCTGTCAGAGTGTTGGCTAAGGTGGATGGAAGACTGACATCAATGTTTAAATCACCACGTCGCCGCACTTCTATAGACGACCATCAGCGTGATGGGCTCAAAATCAGCATCACCATTAAAAACATGAACAGCCAGGATCTCCCAGCTATTATCAATCCACCGAAACAGGACCGGGATTTCAGGGCATCAGCCACATAGACAGCACACCGCCTCCTTTCTTGAAAGCTCTGTCTATGCCTATGCAGCCTATACCCCGGAATCTCCAGCATTCTCGAGGAGTGATGTTTCTTGCACCACGTCTCACATACCAATAGAGCGCTAATGTTACCCAGTTCGGCAAGGCGTCTGATGCCACTAATATTTTTGTGGGAAGACCGGGCGTTAAAAGACATGACATTGAAGTTGTTAGGTTGGAGGTGGCACGTCGGCCGACCTGTATAAGATATAAACGGTTCTGTTCCTTGTGTAAACCCTTTCCACTTGATTTAGTTTCTTAAGGCCCAGTGCGGAATAAAGAAGATGAAGCTCTTGAGGTAACAGGTCTTTGTTAATGTAAACTCTGGTATTGGCACCCACAGGATCAATTAAATTTAGCGTTAATGGTTTTATTTTTAGCTGCTTTACGTAAGCTAGAAAAAATGCATTGCAGTCTTCCTCGTTATAGAACCTTATAAAAACTTTAGGCAGAATTTGAGTAGGCAAACCGGATTTGGGCCTGATCGGTGAGATAAGCTCGACCCTATCACAAAATGATTTTGGCAAGTTGACGCTTGTACACAGAGCTGGTAGAAGGTAGTCCCTGACTTTACTGCACGTCAGAGCACTGGGCAAATTACTGATTACCAATGTTTTTTTTTTCATAAATTCGTGACAGTGTATCAATATCTACTGTACTGCTACCACTAATAGAGTCAACCCTCTTAGTCAATTGCAGCCGAGCCTCAATACTTATGACGGGTTTGTCACGATTTGGGACAACCTTGTCTCCAGCAGTTGTCTGGGACTGTGAGGAACGATGTACAGCAGCCAGCAAAGAACTCTTGGACTGGCCTGTAAAGGTATTCTCAGAAGTTAGCAAAGACTTGCTAAAATCTACGTTGACCCCGTTAGCGTCAGTGGATAGGTCGACTGGAAATTGGGCGGAAGAGTCAACGGATAGTGACGATCGTGATCTCTCTGCTAGCTCTGAATCACGATGGGAATGCTGTTCAGCTTCACACTTTATTGCTGATGTTAGCTGTCATTTACCCAATTTAATGCAACAGCGGCAGATCCAGATGAGGTCAGTATGTAGTTTGTAACACGCGTAGTATGTGGGGTAAGTGATTCCTGCGCATAGCACGTGATGCCACTTCTTGTAGGACAAGCACTGAATCCACTCAACCACAGTTTCTTTCGGGTACTTCTTGGGTGGATCTCCCGAGCCGTCACAGATGGCACATATATGATTTTCAATAATCTGTTCAGCTACTGAGTTCTTCTTTTTGTTCCTGTTTCTCTTTTTGTTTTTGATTTTTTTTTTTTTTTTTGGGGTTTGCAATTTAGATTCTGTTAGCGGTATAGATGTGTTACGCGAGTTAGATGTACTATTATTATTTTTATTATTTTTAGCTTTAGTGGATCTGCTGATTTTAGTTGCTGAGCCTGTCCCCGAAAGAACGTAGGAGAGCCGGGTCCTCATACCTGGCATGCCAGGAGCAGTTGAGAGATCTATGTTTATAGACTCAGCACCCAGTCGCAGGCGTGGACTGTCAGAGTCACCACCATTCAGTGCTTGCGCACATTATGCTGTGTTAGCATACAGCTTGTGTTGAGAGGACAGCACAACTATGAACTGAGACTACCCTATTGATGTAATAAGAAGAATATAAATCCAATATAATGTCAAATATATGTACCATGTACCACAACACAACTATGAGCTGTGAATATTCCATTAATATGCTATGAAGAATATAAGTCAAACTCAATATCAAATATATGTACCATGTAAGAATATAAATCAAATTCAATCCAATACAATGTCAGATATATGTACCAACACAACACAATCATGAACTGTGATTATCCCATTTATATAATATGAAGAATATAAGTCAAATATGATATCAAATATATGTAACATGTAAGGCCACTATCGGCCTTTGTATTGCCAGAAGGGCTAATTATAAGGTCTATCAGATGCTTATGTAAATTAGTTACGGCTGCAATCAGACTTAAAAATCCTAATATAATCTCTATAGAATATAAATTCAATGAATCTATTAAAGATCTATTATTCTAGTTATTAAATATATCAACGAACTGTTTTTTAAATTTGTAATTATAAAGTCTATCAAAATATCAGCTTTGATGCGTTTTTAATATCTATTATAGATAAACATGAACATGACTAACACAATAAAAGAATTAGAATTCAAAATGGTATCATATATATATGCATTTTGCGTAAGGCAATTACTGAAATATTACGTAAATCTGTCGGCGTATCAGTTATGCAATTTTTAAAGTCTATTATAGATAGACATAAATATAATTGGTAATTGGTCAATATGCACAAATAAAATGTTGGTCAGCAGATACTATAGGAGAATACGTTTTACTTAGCTGGCTCCTTGTGAGAGTTGAGGAACTATAGATGAGGTATCACCACTAATTATGCACCAAAGGGATCTCGGTCTACGCAGCGCAGGGGCCCCTCAGCCATAAATTACAGGATTCAATTGTGCAGAATTTTAATCCATTCACGTGCCAAAATATTGTGCTCGCGATGAGCGTAGCGCCTTCTTCAACTGTCTTCAGGGGCGCTTCCTTTCGTTTATCACGTTGAGATATGTTCACCGTATTGAAAACTGGATATGTTCTTCAAGCAGATGAATGATGTTACATTAAAAGCAAGACTCATTCAATTCCAGTGTCAATTGATTCTTGAGCCGTTGCGAGCAATTCTTTTTATTAAAGTTTTGTTAAACTTTTAACTTTTGATTTCAATATGGCGGCAAAGGTGACGCCGCCGTCCCGGCTTCCAAAATTTGCCAGCATAAAAGTTTACACGAACACTCCAGTGAATGAAATTCTTCGCAATTTCATATGTTTCGAGTAATCAAACGTTCAGCGATCACTTTGAACTATCACTAACAGGGTGGTTCACATGAAGTGATTTGGGTATTATGTTCTTGTTCAGTGGAGCAATAAATGCCAAATTTTACAAACAAATCACAAAAATACTGACTTATTAATTATGTTAGATAAAAAAGCCGTTTTCGCATAAATGGTAAGTTAATACCTTACTTTACATGCAAAACTAGTATAAAAAGTAATAATAAAGTATTCTTACAATTGTTTTTAGACGATCACTTACAGGTATATCCATTCTAAGAAATAATTTAAACAAACACGAAAACTCGTTCTCCGAAGTAAGTAGAGGATATTTTACATTTGAATTCTAGAACGCTATTGCTCCTATAAAAAAGCGGGGACAGTGGGAGGTAACACCCAGAACATAAAGCAGCAAACAAGAACATATAAATGAACTTCCGAAGTCATTACTCATGACAGCCATAATTTCTACAATAATCGCTGGTGAGTATTGTGGACGATAAACTCTTTTATTAGGGAATACTTAGGCAAAATAATTGGGTGCATTATGTTGACACCTTCATTTAAAGATTGCAACCTACATTTAACTCGCAAAAGTCTGCCCTCATCGAGGAATGGATCCAATGATAAATTTCTTGAAGCCTTGGGCAAGACATGCCGCTCCGACGTGCCTTTAGCTCATCAGAAAATTCAGAAAATTGTCAACTTGAGCATAATTTACCTAATAATTTTTAGCCTTGTAAATTTGTTCAGCTGTCAAATACTTGCTCTGTGGACGCATTTTTTTTGGAAATGAACTAAACAAATCTTAATACGTAAGCGATGATGGGTACATTCTTTAATACAAGTAAAGAAGTTAGAGCAATAGGAACAAGAGGAACGTTTTTGCTGTCGCCCTCGATCTCTTTCAGCTAATAGGTTTCACCCGCTCAAAGAACAAATGTCACTAAATTTCGAGCTGAGATGCCTCTTGTCCTTTCCGGAACAGTGGCTCCACCAAACGGCTTCAGTATGCTGTCTTGTTTCTTCAACTTAGCGCATAGCGTAAGGTTTCCATTTTTTTGTATCACCCCTGATCCGCTGCAAGCTGATCTCTGAATCAGACCACGTATGATAATCCCCTAAGTCTATCTTTAACGAACGTTTCAAGTAATTGCATAATCTAGCTCCAATTAAGGCTACCGTGAGCTGTCGATTATTGTGAATTCATTTGATTCACACAAATTTTGCGGTACTAATCCGCATTTAGCGCAAAGGAAGGAAATGTTAGCCTTCCTCACCAACATCTTTATTTCTTACAAAATCAATGACTCCGTAGGCATCCGGAATCGCATCAATAAAAATATGGGCTTCTCTATAAATTAATTTACTATCTGAAATATATCTTGGAATTGCGAAATTTTTAAGTTGAAGAAGGTCTCTTAAAATATGTTTCCACTCAATCATGCAGCTATTCCCTAGAGATTCATCCTAGTCCAATTTCAAACGAGTGACGGCTGGTCCGAGCATACCTAGAGGGTCAAATATTCTGGAAATTACCTTAAGAACGTTTCGTTTTGTTAATTCTAGTCAACCTTGTTCATTTATAAATTTTTCTACAGCTTGCATATTGTCACATAATTGGGCACTTATAACACACTACAATAGACCCAGAACTTTTTGTGCTGTTACAGTACTATACTCTGCAAACAGGCGTCGTACCACTTCACAGTTGGAGTTCCACTTTCGCCAGTTCATGGCAGCTCTATCCATATCCATTCGGGGTATAACTTGTTTCCGTTATTTACATCCGTAGTACTCAAAACAAGATCATGCATGTAGAAGTACTCTTAAAGCAGTTGACAAGTGTCCGGATATTTAGCGCTCTCAGACTCAAGTTGCGTGGTGCGCAATGTAACCTATAGGAGGAATGGGCTCGATGTTACTCCGAACGTTAAACTCTTCATCTCGTCATTCGATATATCTGGCAGCTGGGAACTCTATTAACCGCCCTTTGAATATCTGAAAGCCATATAAATCGATGGTTCTTTCTGTCGTTTTCCGCTAGTGCAATTTGGAGTTATTCCCACTTTCCCTAATCGAAAGTTTAGCAAGATCTTCAGAATGTCTGGCAATAAATTGGATCCAGTAAGCAGATGATCATTTAAGGAAGGCATACTCTCCGTATGTGCAGAAGCGTCGAAAGCAATGCGTAAGCGTGTAGTATAAATTTCTTCCTTGTATATTGGTCTATGAGGTAGATAAAAAATTTGGACACATTTTTTTTTTCCTGACACACAGGCTCAGCAAGCCCAACTGAGATAAACTCTTTCATAGTAGCGTCATATTCCTGAAGCCGGCCAGACACACGACCCAACTCTCTCATTATTATCATTGTTATTATGCAGTCGAACGTTGGCTCGCAATGGTAAATAAACTGCATAGCGGTCTTGCCTCTTAACAATCCACTTTCCGGCAATGTGAATAGCTTCCTTCGCAGAATCTTGAGCATCATTTTTTATTCCTAAATTGTCAAGGCTCCACAAATTTCCGAGGCCTTGTTCTATATTTTATGCCCAAAATAAATTATTTTAAGCCTTACTTACATCTAATGGACCTTGCAATGTCCATCCAAATATTGTTTGAACTGCTCTTAATATCTTGGTAATTCGCTTATGACATCCCGTAGCCACCTCCCAATGATAATTGGCTCCAAGCAATAAGCTTAATCCGTCTTCACGCTCAAATTTATCCATAGAAATATCAGCAAATATCAAACCCTCCATTTTCGGAATGTCACTCACTTAATACATCCACGCATATATTTGGTACTACGGCCGCCTCAATTTCCACAAATTGATGGTCAAGTTGACTATTTAAAATAACTCCACTCGATTGCATTTCTTTCTCGGAGGCAATTCATTTTGTCCGAACGGCACTACACTCATTAGTTCAGTCTCAGTTATCATCTTCGGAATATTTGAGCAATACCAATGTATAGAAATTGCTTTTAAGTTTCTTAAGCAATAATTACAGGATATGAGTGCGGTTGTTGACAACGTCATTTTGACCTGGATGACAAAATGGCAATAAAATAGAAAACGAAATATGTATTTTTCCTCCAGCCAAAAAGAGTACTATAACCAAGGGAGAATTTTTCTTCTTGTTTCGCTTGGAGAATGCATTGATGAAAACCCGGTTTATGTTTATTTTGAATAAAGATGACAAATGAATGATGCGTTACCTGAAAATTTATATCTGTTCATTCTGGTTTAATAAGCGGAGTAAGGAGTAAATTATAGTAATGTTTCCTACAAATATAATATATAATACTTTAGTCCTCTCATTTATAAAGTTGTATTTCAAAATAATCTAATTCCGTCTATTACCAAGCCGATCACCTTTTCTCTATTCCAGGCAATATGGTCTTTAATGGAAGTGTGCTGACTACCACCATCAACACATAGTAATTTGCGCGAACACCGCCCTAGTAGAAACTGCTCATAATTTTACCTTGCCTCTTGCCCCGCAAGGGCAGTTATTATGTAAACCAATACTAATTTGACTGGAAAACATCAAGGTGTTTGCAATTCATGAAGAAACATATAGAAAATTAAGTCCCGATAAGCCTCCTGATCTCATCTAAGGGCTCATTGGATATCATGCATCTGCTCTATATGTATATACTAAACCAGCAATAAATAAATATTTATTCTTGTCATCACCGTGTCAGATGACATTTCTACTCGGAAAATTGGAATTGATTTTTGTGATTTATTTAAATAAATTTTAAATTAATTTTTTGATTTCTTTTCCGCGGAAAGACTGTCGCCCATATGCTGAACAAGACGTTATGTCCATATCCTACGCCTCAGCGTCAAATTCGGAAAAATATATGAAATCAATCTTAAAATCAGATTCTCATTTATGACTCATCATGACACTTATTGACATGCTCATTAATACGCTCATCGTGATACTCATTGACATGCTCATTAATAAGTTCATTGTGACACTCATTAATATGCTCATTAATAAGCTCATCGTGACACTCATTATGTACTCATCGAGAGAGCGAAGTATACATTTCTAAATAAGTGAAAGAGATGCAATATCTCATGCACACTATATGTGGATAAGTAAATAAATGATTTTTTTCCCAGTTTTGATTCAAGCGCAAATAAATTTCATCAGTACGTTCATCTGATTGTTCATGAGGAGCTTATTGATGAGCTCATCATGATATGTCTACCAGGGCGTTTTGGTTTTGTGAGAATTCGTCTGTAGATATACTGCACTACGTAGCCAAAGTTAACTTAATGACAAGTTAGGACACAGAAGAGTTTTCCGATTGTTTTACATTTGAAATTCACACGGCGAGAAAAGGAAGAAAGAAAGAAAACCATAAAAAAAAATCAAACTCTCTTTAAAACTTTTATGAATAAAGATAAAAAAGGTAAAGCGCAAATTGCATGCAACGAAACTGGCAAATGTTTAATTTTCGTAAATAAATGAGAAGGGGCGGAGTTTTCACGTTTTACTCTCATAAAATGTTCCCGCGCTTTTGTGAAAACCGGTTTTTATGAAATATTGGCAATGTTTGGTCACATGTTGTTGCTGTAAATGAGCACATGTTGTTGCTGTAATTCACGTGCTTCTGTTTACATTCGTTTTGCTGTGAAGAGATTAAGTGGGAAAATTCAAGCTGGATTCTCTGATATTTTCGGGAAAAATGAGAATTTTATTTGAGAGGAATTTTATATCTCCTTTCAGCACCTTGGCCAAAGAATAACTACTTATTTATACTTTGACCTTGGCCAAGAAAATTTACCTTTTTCTTAAAATATAGAGTTACTGTGACCTGAATTACATTATTATGAATAGTTTGATAGGATTTTGAGGGATTCAATAGAATTTGTCGCTCGGGTAATACTACTTTCTCTCGACTTTTGTTTTTAACTCGTTGTCTCAGTTGCACTACAATAATGCATAGTCAATTTCTTTTCCCCCATTCACCCAAAAGACGAAGGTATATGAGACTACCTGTTTCAGTCTAAAAAACACGAAAAATTTCCAATTTTGTTCAGCTCTGTCCTATCTTCTTAATATTAGGTTATCTTTGCCGTCCCAGCAAACAAACCTTTTAGATTTCGTTACCAAAATAAAACGAGTGTCGGGGGAATTCATCCGATTTCGGATAGGAATTTATGGCTATCTCTTACGGTTGACCAAAGGTCGAAAAGAATTGTCGTTACGACTTCTAGAAGAAAATAGTGCGGAATTCTGAAAGATTTACCCCTTCTTTCTGAAAGCTCGTTGAACAGCATTGCCAAATTAGCGCACAATAAAAATTTTAAATTAAGACTCAATTTGAATAGGTGAAAACTGTCTACATAAGTTTTTATTTTTCTATATTCCACACAAAATAGTACAAAAATGAATAATTAACTTATTACACAAATATTTATTTTTGTAGAACTCTGGAAAACACTAGGGGTATTCACGCAATGTTGTATCAAAGAGTGTATCGTTGTAAAAGATGTATTTGATTACAACCCAGTAAAGTAATACAAGGCCTACGCATATAAAATGCAATAGAAAGATCTTGTATTTTTACATTCACAAGTTGGCAGTGTAAACCGACTTGTATAGTTGTAGTTAGGAGGTCAGATTGAACGTCGAATGTCAGGGTGTGCAGATGGGGAGGGGAGTGTCCTTGGAGATCAAAGGTTTTCCTCATCCGGGGTCCCATATACCCCATTGCTACATATGAGTTAAGTGTTCGATTACAAAACTTTTTCATCTTTACAAAAAAATTCCTCAGAAGCACCGTTATTCCGTAAAGAGAAATTGTAAATTTTTACATCATCTCACGGCAAAAAGCGGCAAAAAGCCGTCGTAAAAGGAGGTTGTTCTACTATTATTAAGTTTTCTCCTAAACTATCATCCTGAGCGGAAAACTAATTGGAAATAAACGTTTCAAACAAAACAGGCTTCATTTAATCAGCTGACATTATACTGAAAAAGTGTATAATTAAGTAAAAATAGTAGAAATAAAAACTTTGAAAACGACCAAAACAGTCAGAAAACGCTATGAAAGACCGGCATTTCCTTAATTTGAACCGTTCTGTTGAGATACTTTTGCTTTTATCTCAGGCTCCGCTATTTTAAACCGGATCTTCATAATTCTTTTTTTCTATAATAACTATGGCTCCTGGGAATCTTGAGGATTTTTTCAATTTTTTCGGGGCCGGGGAGAGCTCCTACGGGGCCATTTTATCACCCTGTTACATTTCGAATTAAGCTAAAGGATAAAGGCTGTGTTCACTCATTTTTGTTCTTGTTGTATTTTTACATCGGTTACACTGATACATTAAAGAGTGAATACCCCTACTGTTTATTTTAATTACAACTTTTCCTCTGAAACAAAACAATGCGCACTATGCAATCACTAGATTTGAAATGAACGACGCGACATAATTTCAGTCTACTAGAAATCGTTACGAAATCGGAGTTCAGAATTCACAAAAAATTGTTTGCATAAAGAGCTGCGATTTCAGTAGGATAAATCGTAGAAGTTGTCAAATATTACAATAATTTCACTAGACGCGAGAAAAAGTTCTTCTACACGATTTCCGTTTGATTTATATAAGATTTTCGGACAATATTTTTTGAATTACGTTCTTTATTCCGACAACAGTTGTAGTATCTTTTATAATTTTTAAAGAAAAACCTGGGAGCAGTCGTGTGACTTTGACTCCACTGGAGCGGCTATTAACAGCTCAGACTCCGAGATAAAATGGGGGTATGAATAGTAGGAGCAGCTGTACCGCTTAGTACTCCTATGTGGAATAATACACGACGGTTTGTAACTTTCTCGATAAATCAAGAGAACTGAATGAATTCAATTTATTGATCGTTCTTAGCCTATATATACATAATTAGTAACCTATGGTACCCTATTCTTACTATTCTAAATGCTGACGCTGGGCGAGTAAGCAATGTGCATAAAATTATGATGACATGCATTTACGCGTGAAACCCCTTGACGATGAATCGTTTGGGTCAGTGGTGCAATCGCTTGCTTGTTGCAAATAAATGTATGTCATTATTATCATCAATTATTTTCGATTATGAATGGTGTTGTAATAAATTTGTGCTGATTAATTTTAGCGTTTTACATTTGTTGTGAAATTTGTGTTTACAGCTTTTTAGTGTTGTTTGTATTTATGGTATTAAATGTATATCACACCTTTCCCCCTTAGGGAAAAAAAAAATTTGTGTTTACATAAATTTTTTTTTTTTTTTTTTTTTTTTTTTTTTTTTTTTTTTTTTTTTAGTTTGTTTACGTTAAACCTTAATTGTTTGCTCGCCGCAATGAAGCATTTTATCGCTTATGTATACTAATAGTTCATATGGTATGTTTTTGTATGTAGCTGATTATAATGAGTCTTAATTCCTAGTCGTATTTACATATACCTACTTATATATAGTTTATTATTATAGCTCTTAATTGCTCAATGGCATTAGTAATTGGGATCTTTATTGTTTACGTTTACTTATCTAGTTGATTACAATAATTCTTATTTGTCTACACCGGTGTGTAATCTAATTTAACATGCTAGAGATAGTTAGAATAATAGTACATAATTTTTAATTTTCTATCTTTCTTAGCCTATTCTTATGTATTTTGATTTTGTTCTTATTTATATCTTCGATAATGCAATTTACGTTGTCTATTGATTTAATTATATAAGGTCCGTTGTATAGAGGATCTAGTTTTCGTCTATTTTGTACTGTCATTAGTACTTTGTCGCCTACTTCGATTGATATTGGTTTGCAATTAGCATCCTTGACTTGCTTTCTTCGCACTTTAGATGCCTGGAGGTATTGTTTTGCCTTACCTATGGCTTGTTGAAGTCTGTATTTCATCTCTTTACTATACAGGTCATAATTATACACGGGATCTGGTCTATCAATTGTGAGTTCTGAAGGTAGGTCTATATTTTTGGCAAATATGAGTTCGAATGGTGTGTAGCCATGTACGGTGTTTGGTGTGGTGTTGTAGCAGAATGCGTAATATGGAATCCATGTATCCCAATCGTCTCTATTGTCATTAACAAAACATCTGAGATATTCATTTAGGCACTTGTGGTTTCTTTCTAGTGCTCCGATCGTTTCGGGATGTGCGGCGGTCGCGAACAGTTGTTTTATTTTCAGTATATTACATACTTCCGCAAAGACCTGGTTTTTGTATTCCGTTCCTAGATCAGTTTTAATTTTGCTCATAGGTCCGTATGTTAGTATGAACCCATTCACTATGGCTCTTGCTATGGAATTTGCTTCCTTGTCCTTTGTGGGTATTATTACTATATACTTGCTTAGATCGCATTGCATTGTTACTGCGTATCTGTTATCGTTGGTGGTTTTTGTAAATGGGCCGACTGTGTCAATGGATACAATGTCGAAAACTTTTGTTGGTGTTGTAGTTATTTCCATATGCTCTTTATTATGCTTTTGGTGCTTATTTTTCGCACAAAGCTCGCATCTGTTTATATATTTCGCTATTGTTTTCCTCATTTTCTTCCATTTGTACATTTCCTTCAGCTTTTTATACAGTCTTGATTGACCCAGATGTCCTCCTGTAGGTGTGGAGTGATAGTTATGTAGGATTTCGTTTATTTTCGTTGTTTCTGATATGTACCGTTGCGGTTTGAAAATTTTAACGTTTATATTTTTTAATACTTTGTTTCCTAGGATTTTAAATGCGGTTAAATTAATTATTTTAAATATCTCGCTTTCTGCAGAAAGTTTCAGAGTCTTGGTCTGAAATTGTTTATATATATCATTATCCAATACTTCGAGTACCTGCTCTAGTGCGGGCTCTACTGGTTGGTTGTTTTTTATATTTATATACCGCTTATATTTTATTTCATACTTGTGCACTATATTTATTTCTATTTGTGTTTCTTTATTACTGCAGTTCTCAATTTTTACTTTTAGTTCAGGTAATTTGGCTATCTTTGTTGGAGATGGTATCTCCCAAACGCGCAGTTGATCAGGCTGCGGGACTATAGGAGTATTTTTCATTTCATCGGACATTATGTTTTGTTCTTTTTGTTTTTTCATTGCTCGGGTTTGGACGCGTCGGACATTTATTTCCTTCAAATCATTAATGTCAAGTTGTATTCTTGATAACGCGTCGGGTCCGCTATTTCCTTTTCCTTTAATGTATTTGACTTCGAAATCGAATTCCTCTAAATCTAACCTCATTCGTGTTAGTTTAGATGATGGGTTTTTCATGCCAAAAAGATATGTTAAGGGTCGATGGTCTGTTCTTATTGTGAATTTTCTGCCATAAACATAAGGCTTAAAATGTATAATTGCCCAATGTATTGCTGCGAGTTCCTTTTCAATTACTGACTTATTTTTTTCTCCGGCAGTAAATGTTTTACTAGCGTATGCGATTGGGTGTTCTGTTCCGTCGACACTTTGTGATAAGATTGCTCCACATGCAGCATTCGAGGCGTCTGTGGAAATGGTGAATTGGGTTTTGAAATCAGGGTGCTGCAGTATTATTGGGGATATCAAACTTGATTTGAGAGCATCGAAAGATTTTTGTTGGATTTCTGCCCATTCGAATTTTGTGTTTTTCCGGAGTAGTTTGTTTAACGGTAGTGCTATTTCTGCAAAGTTGGGGATGAAACGGCGGTAATAATTACAGAATGCTACGAATCGTCTGACTTCGTCGGCGTTTTTTGGGATAGGATAATTTTTAACTACCTCGTATTTTGAACTGTCTGGGCTTATGCCTTGTGCTGATATTCGATGTCCAAGATAGGTGACTTCGGTTTGGAAAAATTTGCATTTTTCAGGATTTAATTTGAGATTACGCTCTCGTAATCTGTTAAATACTGTTTGCAAGTTTTTTATATGGTGTGACTGTGAACATCCGACGACTATGATGTCGTCAATGTACAGAAAGGCTATTTCCGGTGGTAGACCCGTCATGGCGATGGTCATCATCCTTTGGAAACTATTTGGACTTATATTAAGTCCGAAAGGAAGTCGTGTATACTGGTAGTGACCTTGGTTAGTTGAAAAAGCTGTGAACTTTCTAGAAGATTCCTCTAATGGTATTTGGTGGAATCCGGACATAAGGTCAAGTGTAGAGAAGTATTTGGCTCGGCCCATTTGGTCGAGTATCTCTTCTATACGCGGTAAGGGAAATTTATCTGCCAGAACTTTTTTATTAAGATTCCTAAAATCAACTACTAAACGCCATTTTTTATTTTGGTTGTTGGATTTTTTGGGTACTAGTAGTATTGGAGAATTAAAGTGAGAAACAGAGTTCTCTATTATTCCGTCTACTAGCATTTTGTCTACCTGCCTATTAATCTCGGTTTTGTGTGCTTCTGGTATTCGGTAGTTTTTTGTGTATACTGCTCTATTATCAGTTAGTTCTATATTTTGTTTGTAGAAGTTATTGGTTGTTAGAGGTTCACTTTCTAACGCAAATATGTCTTCATATTCTCGGCATAATTCTTCGAATTGAAGTTTGGCGTAGTTTGGAATGCTGTTTAAGTTTAATTTGGAGATAACTTGTTCTGTTCTTTTTGATTTTATTGTGTCTGTATTAATGACGTTAAAGTCTGAGAGGTGTTGTGTTATTATGTCGGAATGTTGTAGTGTGGTGGTTTTGTTTGTAGTGTTTAGTATCCTGACTAGTGGGTAATTTTGTGAAGTTACTGATCCTGCAATGAATATGCCTGGGTGGATTTCTTGTCCAATGATTACCATATCATTGGCACCTTCTTGTTTTTTAACCTTGAACTTTCTTATTATTTCACATCGGGGTGGTATGATAATAGAATTTTCGGATGGACCATTCAGTATTGGGATCTCTGCCGAACTTTCAGGTGTGTTTAATGTAAGGGTCCACGTATCATAATCGATAGTGGTCTTGAATTTTGTTAGGAAATCTAGTCCTAAAATTGCATCAGCCCCGAGGGAGAAATCATCTTCTACTATCTGGAATAAATGTTCGACCGCAAACTGGTCGTTAAAATGTAATTTTGTGTATGTTGCCCCAATCGACTGCCTCTTAGTATCCGTAACCCCTTGGATAATACAAGTGTTTTTAGGATAGTAAAGTTGGTCTTTATTAATTTTTCCCCTCTTGAATATGGATATTTCTGCCCCTGTGTCTACAATCAGAGTACATACTGACCCGCACATGTCGACATACGCTTTAATAAAGTTTGTTAAGGATAGGTTTAGGCAATGTATTCTTGGCTTGAATTCGTCGCAGCCCCCAACCGTGTTGTTTCTTCCTCTGGTTGGGGGGCTTGATATTCCCCCGATTCGAAGTAGTTTACATTTCTTCTTTGATTATAGGTATTATTATTATTTGCTCGCAGATTATTCTGGTAGCGACTACTGTTATTTGGTGCAGCATCACCGAAATATCTTTTATCGCGGTGGTTATATTGATTTCGTGGGTGGTTTTGTCTATTATTGGCTGCCATATTTCTATTGTACTGTTGTTTGGGCCAGCGCTCCCTGTTCCTGTTAAAATTATTTTGATTGTTGAACCCTTGCGTATTATTATAATGAAACTTTCTTGATGGGTTGGTATTATAATGCAGGACACTGCTTGGCTGCGGCTTATCTACTGCTATTGCCTTCGCTGCTAATTCTGAAAGTGTTCCTAGGCTACTAGCTTTTAGTATAATCGCTGTTTCTGTATTGGCAACATTGTTCATAAATGACTGTATTGAAAATTTTTCGGCCAATTTTTCAGCTGCTTCTCCAGCTGCTACTTTCTCTGTTATAAAGGCTCTAGTCAGCTGGCCTGATAGATTTTCTATCTGATTGGAAAAGTCTGCAAGTTTTCTGTTACCTTGCTGGCATGATCGCAGTTGTGCCAGAATAGCATCTGACGATAATTTTGCCGAAAATTTTTCTTTTAATTTGGCTTTGATCGTTGATACTGTATTTGTGCCCTCCGATATTACGTACTTGGCTTTTCCAGTTATACGTGTCTTGATGAATTTGATCATGATGGTTTTATGTTCGTTTGCTGTTAACTCGTCTAGTAGTTCCATAGACTCGATAAAAGAATCAGTTTCATCCAGCTTTCCATCGTAGGGTTGTATGAGCGATGTAGCTGTTTTTATGTCAAAACCCATCTTTGTTTGTTTTTGTGTATTTATGTTTTCTAAGATTTTGTTTGCTATACTTTCAATTTCTTCGTAGATAACTTTTATCTTCAATATTGTTTCGACGTCCGCTTGTTTAAGTGCGTTTTCTTTTGCCTTGGCACAGAGTTGATTTGTTAACTTTTCTTTCTCTTGCAGAGTTTTCTCAGAATATGGACGGTTTTTACTTTTCTTAAAATTGTCCAGAATATTTTCTAGTTCGTCCTTAATCTTTATAAGTGCTTCCATTTATCAGACGGTTGATATGTTTAATTTTGCTGGGGTACTGAGGTATCTTTTCCTTAAACCCCTCCTATGATCTTTGTACAGTATGTATACAAATTCAATGATTTTAATTGCAACCAATATGCATAAAATTATTATTATCTGATTATTCTCGACCGAAACTGTATCCTCTATAATTAGATTATTAACAATTTCCCCGTTGTTATCTGAAGTTTTGGATTGCGTTTTACCCATTACTGAAAATGTTTCGCTTATTTCCAACAACTTCAAGCAAACAGCAAAAGAAAAATTTTTTTTTTTTTTTTTTTTTTTTTTTTTTTTTTTTACATATTAATTATTTAATTATTATTATACCTTTATACTACGCTACTTCTACTTTATATTTTAAAAAAAAATAAATTTTAAATTAGATCATTAAACCCTTATCTCTTCCTTTTGATGACGTTCAGTTGTTTTTTTGTCAATATTATTAGTTTGTTGTATTTTTCCCGTTCCTCCTCAGTTGCTGCTAACTCGACAAGTACCTTGTAATTTTGAAGTTCCTGTGCAATTTTTTGTCTCTTGCCTCCTCTTTTTCGTGGTTTTGTCTCCTGAGTTTTTACACTGCTTGTGTTTCTGCTTCTATACTCCTCGATGGTGATTCTTTTTGGACCCGCTTCGTATGGTGGAGGATTTTCGTTGTCCAGCCTTGATTTGGGGATGTACGGCGTCGGCTTCTTATTTACTGGATACAGTGTTATGCCTTCTATATTCCTCTCTGGTATCTTCTTAGTTTCTTCAATAGTCTTGAAAATGTGATTGAAGATGGCATCTATCTCGTTCATACTAAAATTTCTTCTGATTGGTACTGGTAGTGGATGTAGTCGTCTTCGCAGTTTTTTGGTGGTTGTTACTATGTCACCGTAAAAGTTTCTATTATTTATGAAAATTCCCAGCTGCACTTTTGATGATGATATTATGGTCTGCAGATTCGCAAAGTTACAAATTTCGCAGTTTCTACGATGTCACGGTCGCCATGTAGTATCTTTTATAATTTTTAAAGAAAAACCTGGGAGCAGTCGTGTGACTTTGACTCCACTGGAGCGGCTATTAACAGCTCAGACTCCGAGATAAAATGGGGGTATGAATAGTAGGAGCAGCTGTACCGCTTAGTACTCCTATGTGGAATAATACACGACGGTTTGTAACTTTCTCGATAAATCAAGAGAACTGAATGAATTCAATTTATTGATCGTTCTTAGCCTATATATACATAATTAGTAACCTATGGTACCCTATTCTTACTATTCTAAATGCTGACGCTGGGCGAGTAAGCAATGTGCATAAAATTATGATGACATGCATTTACGCGTGAAACCCCTTGACGATGAATCGTTTGGGTCAGTGGTGCAATCGCTTGCTTGTTGCAAATAAATGTATGTCATTATTATCATCAATTATTTTCGATTATGAATGGTGTTGTAATAAATTTGTGCTGATTAATTTTAGCGTTTTACATTTGTTGTGAAATTTGTGTTTACAGCTTTTTAGTGTTGTTTGTATTTATGGTATTAAATGTATATCACACAGTCCGACTTGTCGGACTGTCTGAATGCCTTGTTTGCTGGGGTAGCTTTTCGCTGTTATTGTCTGCACACGAATTTAAGACAGACTGCACATCCACATTGCTTTCAGGAACTATCAATTCTGACGAGCTTGCCCTCTCACTACCTTCCGCACGATTGACTGCATGTGACTTCAGAATAGTTGCGCTGGCTATTTCAAAGGCTTTTGATGGAAGCTGTGTTCTTTCTTTTCCGCAGAACAGTACAAATAGTTCACTTCAATCGACAGAACAATTTGTTCTATCCAGTATATGGGAGTTCTAAAACAAGGTACACAAAAGAGCACAGCTAGAGTCTGGCGTCCTGCTATATTAGCCAAATTTAAAGCACTTGGTCTCTCCCCTCCTCTTCTATTATGGATTGAAAGTTTCCTATCTAGTCGCCAAAGACGTGTTGTATTAGATGGCGTTACATCTGAGCAACATCCCATAAATACCGGTGTGCCCCAGGGCTCTGTTATCTCTCCAACTCTCATTATAATTCTCATTCATGATCTGCTTTCCCCTACTTTCAAACCCATCCATTGCCGTGATTTCGCTTACTCTTTGATACTCTTGAGGACTACATCATTGAATAACGATCTTAACAATATCCTCAATTGGGGCAAAGCGAACCGTGTCAAATTCAATGCATCTTAAACCCAAAGTTGACTCATCTCTTTAAAACAAGATCATAACTTCTCTACTCCCGTTTCATTTGATGGAGTACTGATTTACGATATACCGTCTTTATGCGTTCTTGAAAGTAATATTTTCAGCAAGCTAAGCTGGATAGATCACATCTTCTCTGTTGTGTGAAGTGTAAGAAATATTTCAGTCCATCGAATTTAGCACTACTGTACAAGTCGTATATCGAACCTAGAATAGAATACAATTCAAAGTCTCTGCTGGGGCTGGACGCACAGTTTTAGCTTCATTGGACATTGTCCAAAAGACTCAAGCTCATTGGCAATGTGACAATTACTCGTTATATCGACTCACTCGAGCACCGCCCCACGTGACCCAGCGGATCGCGCTTTGCACCAGTCCACAGAGAACCGGTCCATGGCTCCCGGTGACTAAAATTGTCAAGTCGTCCGCGTAACATACTGCTTTGTATCCCATCCGGGTGAATGTTAGCAAGAGATCGTCCATAATGAGCACCCATAAAAGAGGTGATAGGATACCACCGTGAGGAGTGCCCCTGTGAACCTTTTTAACTCTGCTTGCCCCACCTATATCAGTAAAGACAGTTCTATTATACAACATATGTGTAATCCAATTTTTTAGAGATCGGTTCACTGCATATTTTGTTAGCATTTCCGTGAACCTGTGCAGAAGTACATTATTAAAGGCGCCTTCTACATCGATAAAAACAGCCAGCGTAGATTGTTTAAAGAGGAAGCCCTTTTCAATTGAGTGAATCACCTCGTGGAGGTCTGTCTCAACGGATTTTCCCTTTAAGTACGAATGTTGATGCTGTGATAGTCTGCCTCTGGGAATGGAGCATCACAGCTCCCACTCGCAGGTACGTTCTAGGGCTTTAAATAAGAAAGAGGTCAAGCTTATAGGTCTATACGCTTTGGCAGTTGAGTAATCCACCCGACCTGCCTTCGGTACAATCACAACACGGACTTCTTGCCACAACTTCGGTGTATACCTCATTTTGATGCATGCCCTAAAGAGAATGGTTAGGTTGCTAATCAGAGGGTCACCCGAGTACTGAAGGAGGGCAAAGTGTCAACTGTCCATTTGACCGATTCGTTCGTGATGAAGGTAACTGCTCCGCCCCCAGAAATGGTTTCATTACGAAGGGTTTCGGGGAAGTGTTCATCTAGCAAGATTTCCAACAAGAAGTACAAAAGTAAGTCTATCTATTATATTTAATCTTCATAACTATTTCCTGCACACCAAACACAAATTTCACTGCACGAGATTTTAAAATGAATAACTCAAATGCAACCGGCGTGCGGTTGCATCAACACGATACGGAGAAAATGGTCAGACAGAAAATGCTATTCTCGAAAATATCTCTAAGAAACCTCGAAACGACAAATGAAAAAACATTTTTCACTTTTTCTGCGAAAAGTTAGGAATTTTCGAAATCACGCTATTGAATGACATAAAGCCGGTACACTATAGCACTATTAAACTGCTGATTAGGAAAGTCTCAATCAGTATTTTACAGAAATTGATTGGCTTGCTTCAAGGGATGGTGAATATATTCTGTATTCCTACAACAGATCTTAACAACAGCAAAATCGCTCCTGGTTTAACGATAAGTACAACCAAACAATAAACGCGAAAGAGTTTGCTTTTACCGCCTGTCAATTGCATCCATGTCCAGAACTTAAACAAATCTACAAGACTGCACGGAACAACTGCAAGTCAATTATCCAGAGAGAAAAAATTATTTTGACCAGAATGTTAGACAGCAGTTCCTCTATACCTTCGCTACTACACAATAGTGAAGTTGTTGTATTCTAGCTGCTAGATTCGCATAAATTTTCGTCCTCCAGCCACTTCACAGACACCTATTTGACATCCCCCGTGTGGATGTGTACAAGAGCCAATACACATCCGTACGAGAGATGTATTCAAGGTCCTTAAAGGCCGAACATCAGTATCGACATTATCATCGGCAACGAGCTTTCCTAGCATCGGCATTAATGCCTACTATGACAGAATGACAGCATCGTGAAATACAACATCAAAAGGAAGGATTTCAGTGAAGTGTTGAAATTTAAAAGTGGAAAAAGTAGTTGCTTTTACTACATATGGGTTTATAATGCTAAAGACATTAAGAATATTAAAGAAGCGGCGTTTTTGGTTGCGGGAAATATATTTGCGTAGATCAGAGTATGGCTTGTTTGAAACTACGTACCAAACGATAAAATCAAGTGACCATGAAATGTTTAAGAAAACATTTCTGATGAGAGTTAGTTCTTTTAATAGCCTCCTATCATCGGTTTATAGGAAGTTTTAAAAGAAATCTATAAGGAGGACATTACAACCGAAATGCCGATGTTCTTATATACATTAAAAAATGTTATGTACAGAATATTGTTCACCTAACTACAGCGATAAGAAAAGTAAACAGGTGGTTCTTAGCGAAGGTCAGTGACGCGAGGAAACTCAACAGCTACAGTCAGTAGCACCTTTCGGCTGGTCGAACAACGCATCTGCAGCAGAATTTGAAATGCGTGAAAAGCTTTGCAGCTATATTAATAGGACAAGGTTAGCATAAATGAATAGACGAAAATAAAAAAAAATTGTTTATTTTTCTGGTTCCTGTAACTTTTATTTACGACGGAAAGCAACACTGCTTGCCATTCGCCGATCTGGTCGCCGTGAAATCTAGCCGTCTCAGTCTTCGTTGTCATGGAATAAGTGACAGCTCCGACTGTCCGAGAATCTGCTTTGCGCTCAACAGAAATTCATCTTACTTATCCTCCAAATTGATGGATTTGTTTTCTGGAATCACTGCCGTATTGCGCGCTTTGATGAACTTAAAAAAAATTCTTTTTACAGCGAAAAATCGTTGAAAAAGATATTTTTTTGCAAAAAGAGGACGTTTCGTATCGGCAGGAACCGAATATTCACCTGTACGGCTTGCTACCTGCCTGCCGTATACGCCAAAGTGAACAGCCAAGCTTACCTCATATATGCACTTAAAATAATTTTTAAGTATAAATTATATGAGGCGAAATACTATGTATATACTCGAATGCCTAGCAACATTAGCCCTATGTGGGACGGGACTAGTATTTCATAGAGAGTTTTGCTATGAAATAAATTCATAACGAATTTGGTCAATATGAAATTGTCCGAGCTTGCTGCTAAATTAACAGCTCGAGAATCAATGAATTAATGATGAGGTATCTAGAAACCAATCATCTCATCAACGATCGCCAATATGGCTTCCGGACGGGACGCTCATCTGGAGAGTTGCTAACTTTTCTTACGGAACGTTAGAACCGTAGTATTCACAATTTCGGTGAGTCAAAAATCATTAATCTAGATATTACAGGGGCCTTCGGTAGAGTTTGGCAGCCAAGATTAAAGCACAAGTTCCCTCCCCTCCTCTTCTATTATGGATTGAAAGTTTTTTATCCCGTCGTCTAATAGATGCGAGTTGTACTAGATAGCCTTTCATCAGAACCTTATCCTATAAACGACGGTGTGCCCACGACAGTACCCATGATTTCTCTTACTCTTTTGTCACTCCTGAGGACTCTAGATGTGTCAATCGAGATTGCATGATTAGATCATTGAATAACTTGATAACATCTTCGATTGGAGCAAAGCGAATCACGTCGAATTCAATGCATCTTAAATCCAAAATTGACTCATCTCTTTAAAACAAGATCATAATTTTTCCACTCCCGAGCACTGATTTATGATACACTGTCTTTATGCATTCTTGGCATTACTATTTCTAGTATGTTAAGTTGGACAGACCACATCTTATTTGTTGCCAAAGAACCACTGAAATTTCTGAGATTTCTGAAAAGCTTTAAGAAATTTTTCAGCCCATCGAATTAAGCACTCCTCTACAAGTCCTACATCGAACCTAGAATGGAATATATATTCCCATATCTGGGCCTTAGCTTCATTGAATATTGCCCAAAAGACAGCCTTAAAGGTAATTGGAGATTTCACAATAACTTGTCATATCGACTCACTCGAGCAACGTCGGAATGTTGAATGCCCTTCGTTCCTCTATCGGCATTTGCATGGTCAATGTTCTGATGAATTACCTAGTGTGATCCCTTGTAGAACGATTCCTGCACGCAATACTCGCGCTGCAAACTGCGCACATCGTTTAACCCTTTAAAATACATTTAGCCGCACAGTAAAATAACGTGATGCTTTGTTCTCCCGAACTGTGCGAATGTCCAATAGTCTACCATCATTTTGTCTTTCCTGCGGCATACAATCTGCAAATGTTAAGAGTGACATACATCGTCATCTCCGCCACTCTCCTCATGTTCCCTAATTCCGAGCCGTACTCGCACACAAGATTTAACACTATGTACTTTTTATTTAAATACTTTCGTAAAAGAAACAAGAAACGCGCTATAACAATATGTAAAGATTTGTACAGTAATAGTCAAATTTCGTTACATCTGTCAATACAGGCATTTATGAAGATTGAGCACAAGCAAAAGTTAGTTTATTGTATGGGGACCAGCTTTAACTTTATTTTATTTTCATTATTTGTTGTTATAGCAGCTGTTGTATTACTCAATCTTAACAAAATTGCATGTGCCCAACCTATTACGGTTCAAGAGATACAGCGATTGTTAAGGTCGAGTAAAAAACGCCGAAAAAGTCACTTTCTTGTATAGGACTCATTTAATTTTTAATCTTATTTTAGTTTTATTATTTGTTGTTATAGCGGCAATAGATGTACACACTCTGTGAAACTGTCAACTGTCTAGCTATTAGGATTCATAAGATACAGCTCGCTGACGGACAGACGGATGGACAGCGGAGGCCTAGTAATAGGGTCCCGTTGGCACCCTTTGAGTACGGAGCCCTAAAAAGGGCTGAGGCGATTTTTCTACGAGGAGTTTGGAATCTCGAAATGAAACGTTTCGATAAGACTCTTCGATTAATTGTTTGCAGAGTTGGATCAACTAGGATTCTTTATGCGTATATGCTAAGAGGTCTTATAATGTGCCCTGAGAACACACACCTGGATATGATCAGCAACAAATTATATTTTTTTGTGCACGTATATAATATATTCGAAAAAAGTTATGCAAATATGCTTCTTCTACATCTTTTTTGCACTCACTTATTGTTTTTTTTTTCCTTTAACTTTAAAACTGCATCCTTCACATAATTTTACTATATTTTACTTACCTCCTTTAAAAACCTATATAAACAGAGATTTTACAGCAAGGGTGGCAAGTAACTGTAAATACTTACAACGACATCAATTTTTTTCCTATTTTCATCTACTATCCTACATAGGTACTTTCCGTTACACATCTAATCGACTCCCTGAATTATTATCATACTTGTAATAAGTCTATAAAATCTCCGCCCAGAATTGTGTAGAAATTCATTCTCCATCCACACACCATATAATGTTTTTGCAAAAAGCACCGAAAGCACTGATGCACTCCATTTTGTTGGTTTCAAGTACATAGGATAAAAGCGCCCCTTTCAATTTTCTGGGAGACCATTTTTATTAAATGTAAAGGTGAACGCATGCGTTTTGTGTAGATAATGTTTTCATAACTCGATAAAAATTTCCGCCCTTTTAGATACGCATCTTTGAGTAGGGGATTATTTGTGGTCTACCAAGTATAAAGAGGGAAGTATCAGGATTTAATTTGAGGGCTAGTAATAAAACTAAAAATAGTTTTTAAATTTCGAAGCGAAACTCTGATTTCCTTTGACTATTGATTTTAGAAATAACACATTCAGTTTTCAGATTATTTAAGGTTTGTATAAATGTCATACAATGTGTATTACCTCATGGAGAGGACGTGATTATTATCAAGAAGGTTCGCCCATGATAGTTCAAAATTATAATGCCCATTTTAATATTGATGCAATTTGCTGCTATTTATGCACTAGTCACATGAAAAGTCGACTACCTGAGCTGGACGAATTTGTTAAAATAGACTGCGAAAATCGGTACTGGAAAAACGCAGTTAAGTCGTGCTAGTGGGCTTCGTCAATGCTAATGCTAAGGTCTGCGAATAAAATGCGAAGAGATGGAAAGCTACACTTTGTTACGACTAGAAATGGTTTTGCATATGTCAGGCAAACAATGGATGGACATCTCGATAAAAAAAATGGATCACAACCAGCTGTTGCGTGATGTTGTTTGTACCCAGTAAGACAGGAATAAATTCTTCTGAGATACGGAACAAATTGTTAGCTACTGTAGGATCGATTCTTTTTCGTGTTAGAATGGATACTTTTATACAGATAATGTCTTTTTCGGCTCATTGATTGGTTTTAGCAGTACCCAATACAAAATTGATCTTATATCATCATTTGAATCAATATGAAGAATCTATTATTTCACAAGAATTCGTAATATTGTTTGCATCCTCTAGATTTAAATTTAGCGGCCTTTGCACTGCAGCCATCATTGACTTATTGTGCACCGCTTACAATACTGCTCTTCCAAGGAAGAGTAGGCTTGTTTGAAGAGATTTATTCGAAGTCGGTAGGCCTTAATAAGTATGATCCAAAAGCCTGGAATCTGCATTGTGCAATGGCCTCGCATTCTCACAGGTCGTGCTCCGATGTTTTATCCTCTTCGAGACATATATCCTACACACATCAGTGGGTGATATATCTATCCGATGGATGTGGTTGTTAAGTTTACAGTGTCCGGCTAGAATTCCTGTACTGATTCTGAGTTGATTCCAAGATAGGCCTAAAAGTTCCAGGCTCTGCTCTGAGGAAGGTCTGTTGAAGAATCTTTTGACTTGTCTGGAGCGTTCTGGTCCTATGAGGGGCACCCATTGAAGTGTTAGATGGTTGTATGTGCCATATTAACTTCGTTTTGATCTCAGGTGATGAGATGGCTTTTTAAGAAGACGCTTGGCTATCTGTATATCAATATTATTGATAGTGTAGGATCGGCTGAGGTTTTCGTATGCACATCTAGTGATGGGATATACCTCTGCTTGAAATATTGAGGCGCATTTTCTTGGCTTTGATAGATGTTAGCTCTAAGCATAACGCCATATATTCCTGCTCCTACTCCTTTTTCGGTTTTAGAATCGTCGATGTACCAAATTAGGGCTTGATTTGTTAGATTTGTATTTGTTTCTTCCCTATCTGGTATTATTATCTTGAAGGGCAGACGAAGGTTGTGCTTAACAACCATTTTGTCAGGCATCATATCCAATATTGGATTTGCTTCAATTCTTTTGGTTATATTGCGTAGATTTTCAGATTCCCATACACTATATTCATCTATCCGGGCTCTGTACACCATGAGTCCAGCCTCCTTTGCAATAATGTCGCCGAGTGCTGGTAGGTTCAACAGTGATTCTAGAGCGCTGGTAAATGTTGTGCGCATGGCACAAGTCACACTTAGACAGACCATCTTTTGGAACTTCTTTAGCTTCCTGGTTGTTGTCTTTTGTGTACATTTATTCCCCATGCTGCTGCGTCATAGGCGACCATTGGTCTGACTATTGATTTATATAGCGTAATCTTGATATTTGGCTTGAATCCCGATGTTGAGCCAGCCAGTTTCTCTCAATTCTATAGCATTAGTATACCTTTCTGAACTGTCAATACACTTATTCCGATTCAGCATATCATCGAGCGTTATCCTGAAATGTTTACCTTCTTTGGACATTGAGACCTCCTTACCAAATAGCATAGGGTTAATTATGTTCCTCATTTTCCTTATTTTGGTAAAGGGTATAATTGTAGTTTTGTTGGGATTGACTGATAGCTATTTTCGGGGTTTTTGATCGGGGGAATGATACATGAAGAATGTGGTGATTTGTTGGGGATCTCCGATCATCAGTGAAAACACAGGCTACTTTCTTACGTTTTCATTTTATTTATGTTATGGCCCGACGTTTCGACTCTTGCTGTGAGTCCTTTTCTGAGGGCTGTAAAAAATTACAATGTGTACATTAATTAATTATAATTTGGTTTACAGAAAATATGCGGAAAATAGAGAATATAAAAGGAAACAACATATTTTTACCTTATTAAGTCAATATGCGATGGTTAATTTATGTAAGTAAAACGGAAGGGACGTAATAAATAATGTGGAGAGCAAATGAATGGGTAAAACACAACGATAATAAATTAAACATAGAAAACGCCGCAAACACTACACCGCATCCAACATAGCTGTCACAAATAGTTCCGTGACATTATCATCACCTCACTCGTCAAACTTTTGCATTCTTTAATTTAACTCCTTTCCGTATCGTATTCTGTGTTAATATTTATTAATGTATCTTATTTAATTCAGTGTAACTTCCGCGTTTTCTATGTTTAATTTATTATCGTTGTGTTTTACCCATTCATTTGCTCTCCACATTATTTATTACGTCCCTTTAGTTTTACTTACATAAATTAACCATCGCATATTGACTTAATAAGGTATAAATATGTTTTTTCCTTTAATATTCTCTATTTTCCGCATATTTTCTGTAAACCAAATTATAATTAATTAATGTACACATTGTAATTTTTTACAGCCCTCAGAAAAGGACTCACAGCAAGAGTCGAAACGTCGGGCCATAACATAAATAAAAGGAAAACGTAAGAAAGTAGCCTGTGTTTTCACTGATGATCGGAGATCCCCAACAAATCACCACATTCTTCATGACTGATAGCATGTGTGCAGCACACCAGTGTCTCACCAGCTAGCTACGTCCTAATTATCCTTTTGCAAAGTATTGCCTGAATCTATCTGTTACGTATTGAATTCAATCCATGCGTAACAATGCTGGCCCTGGCATTATTGACTTAACAGAGGTATTATCAAACGCACCTTCAATGTCCAAAAATGAACAAAGGTCAATTTCTCTGTTGTCAATGGCTTTTCTTATACCATCTGTCAGGTTTACTAAAGCTAGTTCTGTGTAATTGCCTTTTTGAGAGGCAAATTGGTTCGGACTTAGTGGATGCTCCGTGAGCGCTCCGTCTTTGATGTGCCTTTCCACAATTTTCTCCATTGCCTTAAGTACAAATGGAGTGAGACTTATGGGCCGATATGACCTATACTGGGCTTCATATTTGCTTCCTGCCTTCTGTGTATATTTCACCCTTACATTCCTCCACGATTTGGGCATATATCCCCATGCAAAACTTGCTCTAAAGGTTTTGATCAGGATTGGTATGAATACACGCAATCCTCATTGTAGGAGAGCGGGGAACATTTCGTCTTCGCCCGGCGTTTTGTATCGATAAATGAGCTTATGGTCCATTTAATCGCATGTGGTGTGAAGATTTTGGCAGTGGCGCTCCAGTTATCTCTCCTGGAACGATAAGTATCTGACGGGAAAGGACTGTTGTGGTACGCTTCAGTTCCATTAACTATAGATCCTGTAAAATGTTTCTGTACAAGAAGCTCCAGAGTTTCATTTCCTGTTCTAGTGTGGCTACCATCATTTTTCTCTAGTAATCCGAGTATGTTAGAGGGTCTTTTTGACAAGATCTTGTGGATTCTAGCACAGACAGGTGTTTCATTAATACCTTCTGTAAATTTTCGCCATGATCGCCTTTGGATCTCCTGATTTCCCGGATATATTCGGTTAGGGCTTGTTTGTATTCATCCAAGTTCGATGTTCTTTTCGCTTTGTTGCATAGCCTACGTACCTTTGCCCTGAGTTTGAAAAGCTGGTTATTCCACCAGGGGAAATTTCGATTTGTCGCCCTTTTACTCAGAAGGCAATTCTCATTATATGAGGGCATCACAGCTTGTTGAATGCAACTAACGGCTGTTTCAATATCCTCTCTTGTTTTAACAGAGTGGATCGATTCGCTTAGGCTTTCTGCTCATTGCTTTTTGTAGGCGTGCCAGTTTGGAATGCCATATGTTAATGTTTTAGTAGAATCAGCTACAATGTCAAATCTTATTTGTTTGTGCTCTGATATTGAGGGTTCTTCTGAAACATGCCAGTTGCTAACCTTAGAGCTTATTGTATAGGTTCCAAATGTTATATCGCGTATCACGATTCAACACGTGGAGGTTATTTGAAAATATAAATTCAATAAGTGACTCACCCCGTTTATTGGTATCCGAGCTTCCCCAGATGGTATAGTGGGTGTTTGCGTCGCATCCGAGTATCAGCTGGATATTTTCCCCTTTACAGTGTTCGACTTTTTTTTGGACAGCAGTTGGCGGCACATCTTCATTGTCTCCAGAAAAGTATGCCGAGCCGAATATCGTCCTCGGTTGTGTATCTCCTGTGCCACTGATAATCGCTGCTGCCAATTCTTGCGTAGAGATCTCTGGAATTGGAAGGTAGTTAGAATGTTTATTGAAAAGTAGACAGGCTCTTGGCATGTTACTGGTTTTCTCATATTGTACCATCATTTATCGACGGCTCCTGTATCAGGACTACAAATAGTTGTGAATTTCCTGCTCAGTACAGCGGTTGCTGCAAAGGCATTATGAAGGTTCACCTGGGTGCATTTGATCATCGTTAATGTAAAGAGTCTAGTGTTGGTTAAACTTTTTAGCTGAATTGGTCATCGTGCCGCGTCTTGCCACAGCCTTACTACCCGTGCCAGTCTCAGCACACTGCCCCCCCCCCCCGTTTTCCTTTGTTGCCCAATGCTTTATCTTGGGCTCCCGATCTTTTTTCCGCTACCATGTCCGAAGGTACAGCCGGTACTGTCTTCAGCTGTACCTCCCAACGATGTTCCTTTTGGCAGCATCTTTTGTTGAGGTATAGAGACTGCAGCCTTCCCTCCAGGTGGAGGTTTCCAGAAGTTATCGCACAGCCTTTGTCATCAGAGCCTTTACTGCTCCCTGCACGTTGCTACGCACTTTCTGAGCTTCGGCGTTCTTTTACTCTTACCTGTACTTCAGACCAGTTCAAACAGGGTCTATAGTTAATCTTCTCAAGAGTCTTCGCCAATGGCAAGTATCAGCGTTGTTATTATCCATCGATCTTCCTGTTGAGTACTCTCCATTCGGAGGTACGCAGACCCTCGTTTTGGTTGTTTAATCTTTTTAGTATGGTTTCCGGTGGGAGATGATCCTCTACCGCAATCCATACTATGCCGATTTTTGGTGTCGAGATTTGGTTCTCCTCCAGCAGCTTTAAAATTGCTCCTGGTCATGGAGTTAATCCCGTCAGCGTGTTCTCTAACTATTTGTGGCTTCCGGTGTTAGCACATGTGATGGTTAGCCAAGTAGGTTTCAATGGGCAGCCTCGGAATTTTGGATTAGTGCCATATTCTGGTGTCCTATCAAGTTCTCCCAGGAAGGCTTTCTAAACCTTCTTAAACTCCTCAGTGTTCAATGGCTTGTCACCCATAATTGCCACTTTAGACTACTCTAGGGTTTCTTTATATGTGAAATTCTGTGAGCATGCCGTTTTCTTTATAGGCTGCATATCGACAAGTCCTCTTCACAGCGGTTTTTTGCGCCCGTCTCTGTCGAGTCTAGTGGTTTTCGGCACTTTTATAGAGCTTCCACGTACTCTACTCCTGCACCTAAAATCTTTTTCATGCGTCTTCTCGCCGCTCCGGTTAATTCAGGCTGTTTGTTGAGCTCTAATTTCCGTAAAGTTGGTAGTTTTTCGGAAGTAAGGGGCTGTTTATAGTTGCCTTAATCCATGGTATCTGTTAGTGTAAGCACTTAGTCTCCATCCGTTAAAGATACGGCCTCCTCTACTTCGTCCGTTTTTTTAAGGTTCAGTTTTATTGCCATAAGTAACTAGGGAATAAATGTCACCTGCAGCAGAGTCTCGCGTGCCGCAGGAAGGTTATATTTAAACTGGAGGTCGCCTGGTATCCAGAGTTCGCATACTAATTACTAAGCGATGCAGCCCTCGGAGTATGCTGTTTCACCTTGGTTTGGGTTGGATACGGAGTTTAGCCCACTAATCAGTGTCAAACCCACCGAACAGTGATTATCACCTAGCACTACGTGGAAGTATCTGTATCCACGGTTGCCACTTTCACTTCACCTACCACTGGGTTGTCAGTATAGTATGATTCATTACTATCAGAGAAGGAAACCCTGTTTAGCATCAGCCTAACTGAGAGGCTTTGCATCCTCTATTTCCTTGGCTCTAAGCGTCGAGAATGTCTCCCACAATTTGTATACCCTAGATGAAATCTATAGAGGTATACTAAGTTTGTCATTCGGTTTGTAACACCTCGAAATAATGATGGTAGAGCAAAATGAATTGGACATGCATGTCATTGACATTGCATGTCCGTCCGTCCGTCTGTCTGTGCGTACGATAACTCGAGAACGCGTATACTTAGAGAGCTGAAATTTTGTACACGGACTTTAAGAAAAAAAGGTAAAATTAAGTTCGAGAATGAGACAAATCGGGCAACTCCTTCGTGTGGTTGCCATACAAAACTTTCGTTTTTCACTATATATTTGGACACTGCCTGAGAACGCATCAATATAGAGAGCTAAAATTTGGTACATTATGTTTTCATACTAATAGCAAACAAAATTTCAAAAATGGACTAAATCGGGCAACCCCTTCTTGGTGTTGCCATATAAATTTTTTGGTTTTTTACATATACTTTGAAAACGATCAGTCCTAGACATTTTTATTGTACTAAAGACTTCTTCAGAATAAGCAATCCTATAAAATTGGTTATAATCATTTTATCTGTCCGGCGAGCCGTTCTAGAAATATATGCGAGAAACCAATGCAAAAAATCAAAAGTGCTCAAATGGGTGACCATACGAAATTTCATACGTGCATTCATCTAGATTCTAGGGTATCATAAGAATTGGTCTTAGACCAATTCTGGCTTTTTCACTTGTTATTATTTGTTTCTAGGCATACTTTTTCTGGTTCAATACTCACTCTATCATTTACTCAAATAATTTAAAAATTTAAAAAACCCTACGACTCGTAATGTCTTCTTTGCTTTTAACCTATATTTTTCACTTACTTCAACAAAACTACCTCCTTTCACTTCCACTTCAAACTTGTAACTAAGGATTAATTCTGTTTTATTACAAGACTTATTTGACTTATCACAACGCACATGTTATCAAAGGAAGATCCCACAAAATATTTTGAATCGAAACTGAATCGATTACGGGCTCCGGTTATTTGCACGTAAAATACTGATTCTCAAATCGAGTCATCAAATGCGTATTGGAATCGATTCCAAAAAACAAGCAATGGGCATATCTCTCATTTATTTTACTGGGTAATTGATCGGTTGGAGGTACATATGTATAGAATTAGGCATTTAATTTCAAATCAGACACTTACTCTCAAATTGTTTTTGTTTACTTTGGCATTTCAGAATAATTCCTTGACTCTTCCACTTTAATATTTTCTATTCACCCTTATGATTATGTTTCACATCAATTATGTAAGAGAGTCTGAGAATAGTTCAAGTTATTGTATTTGGTAATTATTTGATCTATTGTGCCTTGGATTGAATGCAATGACGGATGCCGATGAGGAATGTAAATAAGGATTATCATAATAGTGATTCGTGAAATGTGCGAGTTGTTCTGAACATAATGTTTAAACGTTCTAATGCTCTGTATGGTTGCGTATTAAACGCTAGAAGTACCCGAAATAAAGTGCATGAATTGCGGCTGGTCTTTGGTGGATCTGATTTATATGTACTATGTGATAATTGGCTACATAATTTAAGTCCTTCGTCTATCGTGACAATTCCGGGGAACGTATTCTTCAGAAATGATAATGTTGACACAGTAGGGGGCGGTGTTGCTTTATTCGTCAAAAACTGTATTCGTTCCAATTTACTGCACTATTCTACCACCGGATCTATTAAATTTTTATGTTTGGAGTTTAATACAGGTGTAGAAGACAAATGAATTGCATTTTCTGCTTACTGTCCTCCTAATGTGTTCAACTCATTTTTTTATAGGCATGGGGATGAGAGATCCCAAGCACGGAGACTAGGTCCCATTGTGCTAATCTGCCAGAAACTCTCATCAAACCCTTCCTGTCGTCTTAATGAAGTATATCAGGTCATGGTTTGGTAAGTTTTTCAGCTCATCCACAGATAGGAGGGCAGAATCAAGCGTATCTAACCTGCTCCGGGCAAAGACCGGACAAGCACACAGAAATTTCTCGGGTGTTAAAGGCTCTTCTGCCAGACAGCACAGACAGTTAGGGCTGTCAGCAATTCCCATCCATGTTAGATGAGCATGAAGCGAGTGGTGGTCGGTGATAATGCCAACCATAGTTCTGCATTGCTCCCTTCAGAGCCCCAAGAGAAAATCAGAGAAATTCCTATTAGGCCCATCAAGATAATATAAACATAATATCCGAAAGTACTCGGGTCTAGCAAATTCCTCTCATTCCTGCCACTTGAATCTAGTTAACTCTAAATCAACTTATTTCTTTACATCTAATCCATATCTACACGATTGTTTATTATCATCGGACCCAAACCGTGTTCTATTTCACAATCAACTGAATTCCATAAGTACTATGGTTCACGATATCCTGTTCTTGTGCTGTGACACAAAATTTACGCAGACTACTAATGAGCCATTTCGTGTATCGCGACTTCAGGAACACAGCGTTGGACTTGGAAGCCCTCGCTGAAACAGCTGCAGATCTTCCTTGGGCAGAGATTTTTATGGCAGTAACGTCTGATGAACAATTAGATTTATTTTACCGATTAACAAATTAGACTTTTGACAAATATGTTCCTCTTTATAATAGAAAGGTGAGTAATATTGTCTGTCCCTGGTTCCCAGAGAGGATTAAAACTCTCATAGATGATCGTGATTTCCTTTTACGCCATTTTAAAAGACTGAAAAAAATGCAATCCCTTATTATGCATAATAAAAACTCTTAGCAACTTTATCTGTGCTATTTGCAATGCTAAGAGGCACTATTTGAGCTCAAAGCTAAACCCTAGTATTTCATCTAAGGTTTTGTTGAAAATTTTAAAAAATGCGTGGACGAAATGATATTGGCTATGACTAAGATAGAATTAGATGTAGTGGGTCTGGACAATTTGTATCTTCGTTTTATTAGGCATCTTCTACCAAGCGTCTGCCCGTATCGTTTGCATATATGGAACATATATCTCATATCCTTATGCTTTCCTCCGTTATGGAAACGTGCTCTTATATTAGCTTTTGAGAAGAACTCGAGACCTACTGTTATATTCGATTACCGACCATACTTATGGGTCTATGCTATCTTGACAAAGTGGTAGGAAGATTAATGTATATGCGGATAGTTGAATACCTAGAAATAATTGTTTGTTAATTCATTACAATCTGGCTTCCATGCATTGCATAGCCGCATTGGATATGAATGAACTCTGTATATTAGTGATGTCAGATTTTAGCAATGCTTATGAGGGCGTCAATCATGACTAATTACTTGAGAAACTCTCCTCGTTTTTTCGGTTCTCTTCCTTTGCTATACGACTTGTGGAAAGCTTGCTAATAAATCGCCTGCAATGTTTGAAGTTCGGCAATGCCCTTTCGGACATTTTTTTTAGTAAATCGTCGGGTGCCCCAGGGATCCGGTCTGTGTTCTTTACTGTTTAGCTCATATATTAACGATCTACCACATTATGTTGAGGATGCAAGTGTCGATTTATATGCGGATGATATGCAGTTGTACCTTTGTTGACCTATGGGATTAATGGATGACTGCGTAGAACGTATTAACTTGAAGTGGAAGTCTATAACTGGTCGCTAAATAATGATATCGCGCTGAGTCCTGGTAAATGTAAGTGAATAGCTTTTACTCTAAGTTCTTTGGATGCCTGGGATTTTCCACCCGTGTTATTGAATGGTGTCACTTTGAGATATGAGCGTAAAGCTTCCATTTTAGGAGTGGTACTTGAAACACGAATGATGTGCTGTGAATATGTCACCACTAAGCTGGACTTCACTTCGCACAATCTGGTTGTCTGCTGGCATGCTGGATACTGCAATTCGCTTAAAGCTATAGTTCGCAGTCTATTATTACCCCATTTTACATGTGGTAGTATAATTTTCCCTAAGTTGATAGTAACTGCTTAAAACGATTGAAGGTTGCATTTAATGACTCCATCTGATTTGTCTATAAATTATGAAGATTTTATCATAATTCACACTATAGAGACATACTGGTTGGGTGTTCACTACGTGTTTATCTACTTAAAATTGCGCTAATTTTATTTTACAACCTCAGATGTTAGAAAATGCCTGAGTACTTGAGTTGTCATTTGCAGTCATTACACTCTTCGCGGTCCTATGGGTTCCTGGTCGCGCGTTTTGGACTCTTAAGGCCAAAACACAGTTAGAGTGACTCAACAATGTTGGCAACTTAGTTGAGATATGAGCAATTTAAAACACAGTGAACACGACTCAACAAATGTTTTTGACAGCTGTCACTGTTTTATTTATTGGAAAAGAAATGGCAACAAGGAAAAATTTAAGCAAAGTCTTTAGTATAGTTATGTGGCTTAAAATTGTAAAAGAATAAAGAAAAAAACTAAACAGATGAGATTGCTATACATGACGCTTATCGCCCAGGATAACTTTTTCCCTCATTTTCTCTGTAAAATCGCAATTTCTCAAGCTATAATTAAAAACATTACTTGTACACAAGTTTTTAATAACTAGTTTATTTTAATTTCCTATCCTTTATAAATATAACTAAATCCACATAACATGAATGTCAATTATTCACTATCCGCACAGAAATGTCAATTATGTTTGCGACTAATTTAGAGATTTTCCCAATCTTTTTGTTGGCAACTTGTCGCGTCGCCCTCATTGTGTTAAGTATATAGGACTTCCATATATTCGAATCTTTGACAGCAACCAGTTTACGGCGACTTTCTTGTGTCACTCTCACTGTGTTTTGGCCTTTAGTCAGAGAGAACTCCTACTTTCTTCGAATTATTCGTGCTCAAAACTCACTTCCTGGGTCAGTTTAAGGGTAGTGTGTGTTACCTTCCCAACTCCACACACAACCTAACATATAACATAGTTAATAATTTCATAACGTAATATGTATATTAATTTCATTAATTTTAGTTAATTCATTTTCATTTACTTGAAAGTTTCTTCCCTCAGTCTATAAAACTTTATTTTCATTCATTTTTACTGATAAAGAATTTTTATACAACAAAAGTTCTAAATTTAACCAAACACTTTTGTTTTTCCATAAATTTTCTTTGTTCTATATGTAATCGTAGACATCAGTTTTTCACAAATTTTCTATTTTGTGCGTCTAGTCTATACCGTTTCCGCTGAAACCCCAAGTTAATATCTGAAAGCTCCGTTGTGGGGAATAAATTGATTTATTTTAAACTGTGTTTTCATTTTTTCCAAGTTTTTTTTTTTTTTTTTTTTTTTTGTATAATCTGCTTGAATGGTTTCTTTGTCCCATTTTTCTGGTTCAGATATTATTTTCTCAAAATACTCGATAATGTCTTCTCTGTATTGACAAACAGTGTTCAAAATTTTGGAATTTGATGACCAACGTGTTGGAGCAAGTTGTGGAAACTTTATTCTAACATGTTCATAGAAAGCCTGAGTCCTCTTTATAGAGTGTGAAAAAATGTTGCAATGGTAGACATTGTGTTAAAGAAAAGTTTACAAAGTAAAATAAACTCTACAGACTTCGATTCCCGATGGCTCGAATCACACCTACAAGGTCAATATATCAATATATTTTCCTATACAATATATTGATGTATCACAGAAATGACCCTGAAAGCCAAAGATTATTTCATTCATTTCAATTTAATTTAGACTTCGCTAAAAACTATTCTCCCATATTATAATAAAATGCAATTAAGCATAAATTGCATTTTATTATCAGGCGCACATTCCATTCTCACGATATGCATACATACTTACCTGCATATAGTGTTTTTTTCTTTTCTGTATGTACACTGTACATACGTACATTACCTAATTCTTTAAATCTAATTGCATGCACATAAATACAATTACTCCGGCCCTCTTAAAATTATTATTTCAAGACGGGCGCACAACTCCATATCAGATTTCATTTCTTAATTAATGCATATACGAGTACCTTGCAGCAAAACTTTTCTGAATTTTCTCTCGTGAGAAAGTAACACAAAGAACTAAACTCTGTTTGAAGCTTTCCATGGCTACCTGGAGCAGCTAGCCCAATCCTCGGGGAGTTTGTTTCATCCCGTCAAAACCAAAAGTCAAAAACACGAATTCCGTCAAAACCAGATTTTACTAGGAAATACTAGTTCTAACAAAGCTCTCTCGGTAAATCTAATTTTAACAAAAAAAAATTAGTCAGTTAAATCTAGAAATAACGGAATGCAATTGATACTACTAGTATTAACTAAAGATTATTTAGTTAATTCTGGTTCTAGCTGAATTCTCACACAATTTTTAGTTAAATTTAGAACTGACTGGCTGCTCTTAGTAAATTCTCGTTACGATTGAAATCTGTTACCGTTAAACCTTGAAGTTTAGTAAAACTATTTTGTTATAATTATGTAAACATACTTTTGTATATATCATTTTGCACATTATGATGTTTCGAATTGCAAAGACTTCATATTTTTATACAGAAACATCGCTTTGAAATCCACCTTTCTATGCTAGCTCAGCGCACGAATCCTTGACCTCTACCTATGGCAAAGATGACTTAATAAAAAGATGAGACACAGGGGAGATTTCCGACTCTTTTACATTTAAAATGTACACGGCGTGAAAAGTAAAGAAAAAAGAAGGAAAAATAAAAAAAAAATCTGTTTAAAACTTTTATGAATAAAGATAAAGAATGTGAAAGCGCAGATGACATACAACGAAACAGAATGGCAAATGAGAAGGGGCGGAGTTTTCAGAGGACAAGTACTGCAATGTGATTAACCACCGTCCAACACTGCAGGCCGTTTCCACAAAATTAAGAATATATTTACAGGATGTTTCGCAACTGTTTGAAATAATATTTATATTAATAAGTATACGGAGGTTTTATGACATTATAAATCTTATTTAAAATATTATTCATTATGATTTTGTCAGTTATTTCATAAAAGTAAAAGTGGATATATTTTTGGTTCACTGGATTTATTTTTCCAAAAATGTTGATATAAAATAATTTATCTCGGCGGCCACAATATACAGAGTAACAAGGTATGATCATCCGGTCTTTCAAGTATGTGTGACGTCATGCGAAGCGATGCTTAAAAAGGAAAAACTTAAGTGTTAATGGGCCCTATTCTGTTGCTAAAATTTTGTCATTTTATGTTATTTTATGCCTTAAAATTAAATAATTCCCTTAAAGCCTATTCTGTACCAGAAATTTTATTTTATTTTATGCATCGTAAGATTAAATATTTCCTGCTATGCTAGGGTAAATGCACCAATCCGCGTCCACTACCCAATTCGCGTCCACTTAATTTTATAACATGCTATAAAACGACGTATTTTCCTTAAAATGCAGGTATTTCCATATCCTCATGTTCATGTATATGTCTGCTACCCCTAAAATGAGAAACAAATTCATTGAGTTAAATCTGAGTCCTCAGAGGTCAATTCATTAGGAGTCGGCATGTAAATAATGCGAAATTGCAAGAAAACATATTTTTTTTGTAACGTAGTGCTATGAGTTTAAAATGTAAGAGACTGCGTTTTTTATTCCATTTTTATTTCATGAGAAAGTTTTTGAGAGTTTATATTTGAAATAAATAAAATATTGTTTGAAATTTAAGTTACTTTTCGGAATAACCACATTAATTTTAGTGTCCGCGAAATGGAATAATATACTGCTACAACACTAAATGAAGTATATTATCAGACATTCGATAAGGAAATTTTTCTATTAGAACATCTAGCATCAAATAAAATATTCCAAAAAATATCATTACAGGATAAATTGTCTGAAAGATATCCTGAATGCGTAGGAAAGATTGCACCATAAAGTATTTTAACGGAAACCGAAGAAAAAACTAGTTAAGTGGAGTGAGTCGTTGACAACATGTGTGTTTCCATTAAGTCCTGATAAGCACAGTTAAAAAAGAAACCGGGCAAGAGCGAGTCGGAATCGCACACGAGGGGTTCCATACCATTGTACAAGATTTAACACTATGTACTTAATATTTTATTATAATTTTTTATTTTCATTATTAGTTGTTGTAGCAGCTATAGCATTACTCACTCTTTGTAAATTTCGTGAGTCTACCTATTACTGTTCAAGAGATCCCGCGATTGTTAAGGTCGATCAAAAAACGCCGAAAAAATCAAGATTCTTGTATCCGAGCTCCTTCAATTTTTAATTTAATTTAATTTTTATTATTTGTTACTATAGCAGCAATGATAATTTCAACTCACTACCTATTACGGTTCATAAGATATAGCCCACTGACAGACAGACGGACAGCGGGGGCCTAGTACGGGTACGGAACCCAAAAAATGAGCAAGGCCATAGCACGAATACTCCCTTCAAAAATGGGCGATCAAGGCGAAAAAGTTATGACCTTTTCCTGAAATGCACATTCAATTCCCGAAGGCCTAACCGAAGCCAGAGATACTGTTTCTGAAGAGGTTATTCGAAAATGGTTTGATGAGCTACAAAATTATGTACAGGAGATGAATGCAGGAGACATATTTAAAGAAACAGTTGTTTTCCCCTACGTACGACCACTTAGAGATGTAGTCAATAGCCATGCCAGAAGCCGGGTTTCAAATTCAAAAACGTGAATTTTTTTGGTGAGGGCCACAAGTCCCACTTAATATTGGAGCTATGCGAGTTTTTCAGGCAAAGGGGATAATTTTATACGCACTACCTCCTAGCACAATACATATGCTACAACGAGCAGATGTAAATGATTTCAACTAATGCATCATCAAAAGTAACGGAAGTGGTTAAATGATGATCTTGTTTTAAACAGATGAGTTAGCTTTGGATCTTAGGGGCATGGAATTCGACACGATCACTTTGCACAACCGAGGATATTGTCAAGATCGTTATTCAATTATCTAATCATTCAATCTTATATAACACAAGTGACATTTCCTCGAAGTCCGCAAGAGTGTCAAAGGAATAAGCGAAATCAAGGTACTGTCATCGGCAAAACTATGGATGGGATTGAAATGAAGGCAAAGCAGATCATCGAAAATTAAGAGGAAAAACGGATGGATAATAGAGCCCTCGGGCACACCGGCATTTATTGATTGAGCTTCAGATGTAACACATCAAACAGATCTAAAACTTCCAATCCATAATAAAAGTGGAGAGGAGAGACTAATACTCTTGACAGACGATAGCCATAATTCTAAATTACCTACATCAACAAGATAATCTCTGTCGTCTGTCACCGCTGAGCCATTAATTATCACACAAAATATTACATAATCCCGACATCTTGACATTGACATAATTGAGTTTGGTTTTTGAGGATTATCTCCAAAGCGACACTAAAAACACGTAGTAGTGATTCAGGAAACTAACTATTGCAAACAAAATTTGATTTAATGTCAAAATCGTCTGTCACCAGATATTTAATTGGAAATTAAAAATAATTTTGAATTACATAATTGGAAATTATTTCTGGTCGTTTGTCGACGGTATAAGAGCTTCAAGTTTGGCTAAAAAGTATGTTGAACTAAATATAGCTTTAAAGCAAAAATTTTCTTTATTATACTAATTTATAAAACGCTGAATTTTATTTTGGTTTATAATTCCTTCTTGATTTGTACCTTTTCATTTAATGAAATTTAAAAGATGCTGTTATGTAAAACAACACAATTTGAGTTGAATTACATAATTTTAAGCTGAAGAATGTTATGTTACTATGAATTATATCAGAACTTATTATTTTTTAATGGCTTTGCAAATCAGAAACAACGAAAACGTAATAAAGTCGTATCTTTCAAAACTACATTTATTTAATACCCCATATAAAAGTAGTTATTTTTAACCTGGCCGCGAATTGGCACCTTAGTGGACGCAAACTGGCTTAGACTGTACGCAAACTGGTGATTTTCGCATGCACTGATATTTTCAATTATTATGCAGACTAGATAAATGTTATGAGTTTTTAATCCAAATTAAAAGATAAATATTAAACTTACTATTGTACTACAAAAGTTTAAGCATCGACATTAAGTAAATTCTACTATAAACTATTCTTGTAAGGATGGCATTTCCTTAAATGGCCGCGAATCGGTCTATGTAGTTTTAGGTAAAATCTAAAATGTCCACCGCCGTACATAAAAATTACAATTTTGTCAGAAATTATGGAAATTCGCACTCGGTTTTGGTTGTGATGAAATATTTATTAAAAATTACAAGTATATATTGAATTTTTTAGTTTAAAGCTCCTTTCACGGAAATTAGTTTGGATTCGAAAATAAAGTGCTACAAAAGTTATTTCGATAAACAATGTAAAATTGGACTAAAATACCTATGCACTCCTAATTGATTATTTGAGATCCTTTTGTGATTTCTATAGTGAAATTAGTGGCAATGGTAGTTTTCTCAAATAGAAGACACATTTGCAACGCATCATTAAGAAGTGTAAAAAAGTGGAATTAGTGGCAAATTAAAGTAAATTACAATGTGGAACACAATAGTTTGAGGCAGTGATGAGGTAAGTACGATTATTGTTGTTATTGTGGAAATGTGTATATAGCGGTCTGTGAGACCGCGCCTCTGTGGCTACATATGTAATTAGTTTTGAACATTTTTAGTGAAATTTTTATCCTAGTACAAGCCAATTCACGAAAAGAATAAAAGGAAGTGATACAGATTTTAAGAATTTTTGATAGCCTCATTATGACATATCAGACTTTGAAATTTATGGAACTATATAGAAATGTATGGAGCAAAAGCAATAAGAGCACACCTTGCAGGTTTCCTGTACCCGACAATTTTTAATGTGATTTTCTGCATTTCAGGTGGAATGGATCCTAAAAGCTAAAAAGTTAAAACAAGTTACATGAATTATGATTTTAGCTCCCATTTGGTGATGAGGTACATTTAATTTCAATATTTTGTTTATATTATTCATTTTTAAGCCAATTTAAAAAGCGGTCCATGTAACTGTAACTGTAACTTTTTACCGATAAAACTTTCAGACAGATCGTTTTAATACCGACCTAATTTTCTCCGAAGGAGATTTTTAATTCAACATTTTAAATCGATCCAGTAGAATAAATTTACAAACAAATTGAAATTTTATTTTTCTCTTATAGGGACTCGATTCGCATGACGTCATACACACAAAATAGCGAATCTATGGTGCGGAACACCCTTGTTTGTCTGTATACCGTATTTGGCGGCAACACTATATGTAAGCAATGCAAAGGCATAAGGGCTGGGGAGCTTAGTAGTTAAGGCTGAACTACAATAGACGTATACGTAAGTACATTTACTTACATAAAGCGAACGCACCCTTTAATTTAACAGGCGTACACAAATTAACTTTAACTTGTGTGAGGGGAACTTTCGTTAAGTTTAAATATCCAATTTGCTGTAAATATAGTGCCTAAACAATCGCTCATTCCGTAAGAACGTGATGTGTCCAAACAATTAAATTATTACTAAATGATTAAAAGTGCAATGTAAAATTAAAATTGATTAAAAATGGTATACTGCGAATTAACAGAAAGCACAAATCTTCCATTAAATCAACTTCCATTTGTTAATTTTTCCACTTTTACCACTTTTTAAAATTTAACACATTAAATATCAAGATAACAACTCTTACGGAATGTGATATATATTTAGGCTAAAAATATTAATTTTTCGTAAGTAAACATCAGTCGTTCAATTTCGTAAAGTTATTTACTTCTATGGTAGTTCAGCCTTTAGTCAGAATGAATATTTTTGTTCCTTGCATTCTGGCATGTTTATAAATATTCTCCTTCGAGTTCAAATTTTAATGTCAACACAGTGTATAGCAATGCAAAGGCATAACATAAGGTCTAGGAAGCTAGAAAATTTTTACATAGAATGAATTTTTATTATAATACCCTAGATGAAATCTAAAGTTATTTACATGTCCGTCCTCGCGATAACTCGAGACCGCGTTCACTTAGGGAGCTGAAATTTTGCACACAGATTTAAAAAAAAAAAGTTCTAAATAGGACAAATGGGGTAATTCCTTCGTAAGGTTGCCATAGAATAATTTGGTTTTATATACTATATATTTGGACAGTGCCTGACAATACGTCGACGTTGAGAGCTGAAATTTTGCATACAGATTCCCAAAAGAAAACCAATTTTGAGTTCGAAAATGGTAAGAGTCGAGCAACTCCTTCGTAGGGTTGCCATACAAAAATTCCCTTTTTTCACAATGTATTTGAGCACTGCCTGAGAATGCGTCGACGTAGAGAGCTGAAATTTTGTACACTGTCTTTTCGTAGTATGAGAAGTTAAGAAGCTGTAGAGCAAAATTGGAAAATTTTTGGTGTTTTTTAGAATGAAACAAGTAATTTCATATACCTTCGGCTTTTGCATTAATGGGGGAACAGAACTTGGCTATGCACTATTGTAGTGCAACTGAGACAAAGAGAAAAAATAAAAATCGAGGGAAAGTAGGATTACCCGAACTACAAAATCGTATTAAATCCCTTAAATCCTTTCAACCTATTCAAAATAATATACATCAGGTCACACTACCTCCCATTTTTAAGAAAAAGATAAATTTCGCTTTGGCCCAGATGCTGAAAGGAGATGTAAAATTCCTCTCCAATGAAATTCTCATTTTTCCCGAAAATATCAGAGAATCCAGAGAATCCTGCGGGCCGATTCGTTGAACTATTTAGTGAATCTTTCAATTTGCATCAGCTAGTGGATGCACCGATGAGAATCCCTGATGCAGCTGGAGATAGGGCCAATTTACTAGATTTGTTTCTGTCATCTCACCCTGACAAATATTCTATCTCAGTCGGCTCCTCTCTTGGTAATTCAGACCACTGTCTAATCACAGCTCACTTTATCACCTCATCTCTGCGCCGTACCACTTCTCCACCTACAAGTAGGCTTCTCTGGCACTATAAGAACGCTGATTGGGAAAGTCTCAATCAGTATCTTAGAGATATAGATTGGTCGGTCTGTTTTGCTTCGAGGGATGCTGATGAGTGCACATTAGAACTTAGTAACTTACTAAGTCTAAGCATGCGTGAATATATTCCGTATTCTTACAGCAGATCTCAACAACAGCAAAATCGCTCTTGGTTTAACGATAAGTGCAACCAAGCTATAAAAGCGAAAGAGTCTGCTTTTCGCGCCTATCAAGTGCATCCTTGTCCAGAACTGAAAGAAATCTACAAGACTGCACGAAACACCTGCAATTCCATTATCCAGAGTGAAAAATTTCTTTTTGACCAGAATGTTAGACAAAGAATCTTGGCAAGCCGCAAAGGTAGTAAAGGTTTCTGGTCCCTGGTCAAAACCATCAGGAACAACTTCAGCAGTTCCTCTATACCTTCACTACTTAATAATGGTGAAGTGGTTGTTGACTCCCTGGATAAAGCTAATATTTTGGCTGCTAGATTCGCATCAAATTCTTTTCTCCCACCCACAAGATGGTTCATCTGCTTCCTGGTGGTTATTAACATTTTTCGCTGTTCATTATTTCTAAAACTTTACCGGTATTAATACCAGCTTGCAACAGTTTGTATCTTAATGAACTTATAACATGCTCACCAGAAGAAAAGTCATAAGTGATTGTAGGAGAAATAGCAGTATCAACCACATCCAAATTTTGAACTGTATTTTGAATACATTTACTGTAATTTATCTAAATCTGATAGATCAAACGGATACAGCCACATTTTCGATAACCATTTTCCATAGCATTAATTAAACCATTTTTTTTTTAGTGCAGATTCCAGCATTGGGCAAAATGTGGTTCTTGTTAAGCTTTCATCTGTTATGTCATGATGGCTTGAAATCCAATTGTTAACTGTTTCCTTCCATACATCCTTAAGTGACTTCAAGACACTTACATCGGCAGGCTAGATTAGATGAGCCGCGCTCGTAGGTAATGCATACAGAATTATGTTGTGTTGAAAGCAAAATTCACTCAGTTCCATTGACATATGACACTTGTAACCATCTACAAATAGAAGAAATGGACGTTGAGTGCAGTTGTCTTAAATGCAACTATCAAGGCACATATTCGTAGAACGTTTCCGTTCTCATCCATCCTGTCTCTGACTTGCCGATAATCCAATTCTGTGGCACGCTCATAGCACCATCTCTTGGAAGTCTTACAATGAAAAGACAACCATAGGTGGAAGCATTTTTCAATTGGCATTAAACACAATTAAAACTGTAACAGTATTGCCTAGCTTGACCCTAAAAACGTTTTTCCACCCTTTAGGAGCAATCACTCTACCTGACTTCGGGCATAAGCTGAAACCGGTTTCATCAGCATTTAATATACGACGTGGATCCAGAAAGATTTATTGTCGTTAATAACTATATTCTGCACAGTCGCTAAACCTTTTTTGAATGTACTCTTTAGTGACAACAGAACGTTGTAAGCCCTTCTGGTTGGCTTATTGTTATTTCCGTATGTCGTTTCATAAAAGAGGAATACTGTTTACACGCAGGTCAACCATTTTTGAAAGGTGTTGACCTACAGTCATTTTTTATCATTTTCTGAACAGTATCCATAGTAAATCATTTTGCCTAATAGGAAAGCCATACTTAGCCAGTGTAATACACCAGTCCACAATTCACTTTTCTGCTATCTTTGCTAAGTACGCTTCTAGACCCATTTTTGACATCGCAACATTCCCAGTAAGATTATCTTGGAATGTTGATCGAGAAACTTTGAACTTTCTGCTTGCACTTCGTATTGTTGATTTACGAGTTCGGGTTTCGACAATGGCAACAAGACAGAAAGGAGATCCAATTATTAAAATGTAACGTATCTCCTGTAAAGTGATTTTGTTTCACTTCAACTTGAATTCGTCCTTAGACTTAACTAATTTCTATAATACCCAAGATGAATACCATCGTTAAAGTGGTTTTCGCATATATTTCTAGAACGGTTCGTCAGATAGTAAAAATTATTAAAACCAATTTCATAGGGTTTAATATTCTGAAGAACTTTTCAATGCAATAGAAATATATAGGACTGATCGTTTTTACAGTATACGTAAAAAACCTAAATTTTTATATGGCATTACTAAGAAGGCGTTTCCCCGACACTGTGTACCAAATTTCAGCCCTCTAAGTTGACGCGTTCTGAGGCAGTGTTCAAATATATAATGAAACACGAAATTTTTGTATGGCAACCCTACGAAGGGGTTGCCCGATTCGGCCCATTATAAATCTACTTTTTTTTTTAAGCATGTGTGCAAAATTTCAGCTCTCAAAGTGAACGCATTCTCCAGTTATCGTGAGGACTGCCAGACAGACGGACGGACGGACGGACTATATCTAAGCCTCCTTACTAAATAGTTACCTGGGAGTAAAAGAGGAAGCTAAAATGGGCACCGCATAACAACCTCAAACTGGAATTAATTCCATAACTTGAAAATTCCCTCCCTCTCGTATATACATAAATCAATCTCCAGGAAATTTTCTGACAACGACGTAGTCAAACAGAGGAATCAACCAAGGAAAGAGGAAAACTTTTTCCATTACATTAAATTTTCATCTCGGTGATTATATTACGTTCGAAAAGGGAGCGTAGACAGTGAGATGAAGGTGAGCATCAAAAAGGCTGCGGGCAGTCATGGAAAGCAAAGTAATTGGTTGGGGAAATTTTCATCAAAAATGAAAATTCCACAAAATTTTGAATTTTTATTGTATGATGAGTTCTCGGTCCAAAGAGATGCCTTATGAGCCGCAAAAGTGAAATGGAATGGCTTTGGTTCGTGTCGGATACGGCCACTTTAAGTAGAGAATTGGGGATGAAGCCAACTGTATTCTGGTTGATTCTGAAGGGCGTAGATAAAGAAATGTTAACTGGAGTGGAATGGCCGGAAAATTACTCAACCCGCTAGGCATATATATATTATCACCCATTTTTATGCTGAACAAGGAAGGATATTTTCATAAATATTATTAGGTAAGTATTTTTCTTTTATATACCTACACTGAACATTTAGAATAGTAATTGAAAACATTTTTAGTATGTGTTGTAAGGATAGCTCTCGATAGAGAATACAATGTATTCTCATTAAATTTTGACACATTGCAGCTGCTATGGTGTGACGTCACTTCGTACATTAATGTATACAAAAGTGAGAGAATCTCTGACATATAAATAAATTTGACAGAGAGAGGAGAGAGAGATTTTCTTACTTTTCACCACAAATTACTCTCCACACAAAAGTGTGAGTTTGTACAGCGAATACATTGTGGGGATACCTCTAACCCAGGGGTGGGCATTAAGTCGATCGCGATCGACCGGTGGACCGCCAAGACATTTTTGGGTGACCGCCTTTACTAAGCTGTAAGACGTGCGTACTAAAAGAATCATATTTACGGAAGACCGACGTTAGCTAGACTTGAGAATCGGCTTTCCACAATCGATGTGACAGTGTTTCAGGGTTGCCACTGAAGTTGAACCTGAAATAATGGAAATGCCAGCAACCTGGTGAAATGGTAGAGAAACTACATAAATACTTTATTCAAAGCGCTCAGATCATAAAAGTATTCATACCTTATAGAACATATTCGGGCATGATTACAGAAGTAGACTATGACTTCATTTTTAGAAGGGTGGAGTATAATGAAGTGAAAGATAGCTGTAAAAACAGCTGTAAAAACACGAATAAAAAACGGGACTATAATTCAATTAGACAACTGGAATAATTGGGGTGTTACTTTGGTTGACATAATAAATAAATCGTTGGTGAGTGGAGAATTCCGCAGTTTATGGAAAGAATCAAATGTTATTTATCCCTGTTCAAAAAGTAAAAAATACAAAAATAAATACAGAAGAATTCAGACCAATAAATAAATTGCTTATATATGAAAAAGTTTTAGAAAAACTGGTTCAAAAATATTTAGAAAGTTACTTGGAACAAATAAATTGATTATATTAGAACAGTCTGGATTTAAGCAAATGGCGATTAATTGGGCAGTGTGCCAATGGAAGGAGGAAATAGATGCCTCAAATAGGTTGTTTCTGTGTTTTTAGACCTAAGAAAAGCATTTAAAACTGTAGACCGGGGAATTTTATTAAATAAATTAGCAAAATATGGAATTCGTGGGAAGAAATTTCAATGGTTTCATACGAGTAGCTACTTGTATGGAAGAAGGCAAAGCACCAAAATAAAAAAAACAGTTTCCAGTAAAATAGAAGTATCGGTGGGCGTTCCACAAGGATCAGTACTAGGAACTATCTTGTTTATTATATATGTGAATGATATTAAATCAGTGTTGAAATTCTCAAAAATAGTACTTTTGCTGACGATGCATTGTTGTATATATCAGGGAAAGACACCAATGAATTGAAAATAAAAATAGAACGAGATTTTGAATTATTGTGTGACTGGTTACAGATGAATAAATTGAATCTGAATATAAATAAAGCAAAAGCTATGACGATAAATAGTAATACGGATGTGTGTGTTGAAATGCATGGTGAACTAAAGGAATGTGTGAATGAATATAAGTACTTAGGAGTGGTTTTTGATAAAAAGTTAAATTATAAATTGCATATAAACTATATTGCTAAAACAATTGGTAAAAAAATTGGATTTTTGAATAGATTTAGAAAGAAAGTTACGATGGCTACCGCGATAAATATTTACAACAGTATTATAAAACCAAATTTTGAATATTGTTCTACAATATTGTTTATATGTAATCAAGGCGATTTGAGCACGTTACAAAAATTACAAAATAAGGCAATGCGTGCAATTCTATGTTGTAATCGCTTCACTCCTATTAGTCAGGGCGGATAATATGGGTAGTGTGGGTAGTGCTACCCACCCGGTTTTCTACGGGTGGTTAAATTACCCACCCGGGATTTGAACTGTATTTCAAATTTTATATTATATTTTATTTAAATCGAAGAGTACATATTACTATCTCCTAATCTTATATGATGACTACTTTTGCCGCGCTGTATGAGATAGGATTTGGTAGGAATAAAACGGATAGATATTATACACCATACACGAATACGCATTTGTTGACAGTTTCTTTTAAGAGAATGAGTATAGTTAAGTATGAGTATGAGAATGACTCACGTGCTGCTTCATCGAAATCGAGTTGGGTTGACATCGGCTTTTCAAATTGGTAGAACGGGCTAAACAGATTAAAAAACCATGAAACAAGTTCTTTTCATATGAACTGCGCTGAAGCTTTGAGAAATGTTACAGATGTAAATGTTGTACAATCCAGATCAACAGGTCAATTAAAAATCAGCGTTACTTATAAGATTCAGCACATTGCATAGCAAAATGAATATTTTATACATATTATGCTTTATTTTATTTATTTATGCTATACATGCATCCTATACATGTACATTTTTTGCACATACTCAGAATAAAATCTCTGTGCGAAGGAAAATTATACACAAATAATGCAGTTTTTACATGATCAGTCTATTGATACAGAAATTGACAGCGCAGTATCGGCGAAAGCATCAGGATTTATAAATACATGGAAACTTTTGACTGTATTTTATTTTTTACCACGATGATTGAGTTGTTCGATCGAATAGAGATATTGAATACAGAATTGCAAAAGTCTGAACTGTGCGTTAATGAATCCTATGAGAAGATAGAAGCTGTAACGTATGTATGTATTAGAAAATTCTCGAGAATCGAAATTTGAAAAAAACTTGGAATACAAGTATCCAAGCTGTTGAGAAGTTAGATATTGATGAACCTCAAGTCTCACATTAGCGCAAAGTTCCAAAACAGCTACATATAAGTAAAAGCAAAGTCCTGTTTTTAAAACACCCGAAGATTACTTCAGGAAATCTTATTATGAAATATACGATCAACGTCTTGTATCGCGGTTCGATAATGATTCAGCGAAGTTTTTTAAAGAGCTTGTAGACTTTGCTCTAGGGCACCCAACAGATGTAGGTGCAATCATAAATTTTTGCAACACCGATTTTAACAAAGACCGGTTAGTAGGCTATTTGAGAGCAACAATGTTGCAGGATCGTCCCAACTCTATCGCACTTTTGCATGTATATTCTAATTTTACTGATAAACTTGATTTAGAAGTTTTGTTGAATCAATTTATAACAAAAAATATTATATATATATATATATATATATATGTATATATATATTACTACTCACCCAGATTAAAAGTCATCCGCCGCCCCTGCTATTAGTAGTATGTTAAATTCTTTATTACGGCTTGATATTAATCAAAGAATTGAGCTAAATGTATTGCTTTTTATATTCAAAATGAAAAATGGGCTCGTTCCGGAATATCTTCTAAATAAGATTACGTGGGTGGCAAAGGCTCAACCATATAATCTAAGAAGAGCGTCGGAAAACTTCAGACTACAATATTATACAATAGATCGAACACATAGAATTCACTGGTATATGCGTTTCAAGAAATTTAATGAACTTCCGACTGAATTAAAAAGTGAACAAAATTTTATGTGTTTTAAAAAGTTGTATGCATTATAAAAATAGCCATATTGTAAATTATAAAATTTATATATTTGTGAACTTGTAAATGTAAGGTTGTGGTATTGTATAGCGATAATATTGTTTATAAATTATTATTATTATGTATGACTAAGGTGGTAGATTTACCACTTTTTGAGGTAACATTGTACAATCTACCACTTTCTGAGATAGATTTATGACTATTAAAATACAATTTATTTCAATTTTTGTTTTCGATTGATTAAAAATCTATTGTGTTAAAAATTTCGTGAACAGAAATGACATAAAGAGATTCAAAGTGGTCCTTTTTCTATTCCATTCTTCCTCTGGTAAACGCCTTTCCGTATAGCAAGGTATCCATTGAAAAGAACAAAATAGATTCCTTTTACAATGCTTATATAATACAATTCAGGAAAAATTTAGGTAAAGAAATGATTATTCTTTCAACATTTATATTTGAAGAATCGTCTTAATTATGCATGTGCATTAGTTGTTTTTGCCCACGGTAATGCCGCTACTGATTGTATATTTTCTGTGATGAATGACGTGAAGCTCAAAAAACGAAATCGTCCTAATGTTAAAACGAGAGGAAGAATTATGTATAGAAAGCAGGTAATTCTTAAGTCTAGTAGTGAAATATTTCAGTCTGCCCTAGAACTTATAAAATCCTTTCATAATTTTAAATTTATAGGTGGGAATTATGTAAAAAAATAATTATCATTAAATTAATTATCCCAGACCCCAAACTCCATTGCCAAAAGAAGTAGGTGCATCAATAATTTTTCTTATGAGACTGCAAAAGAAGTACATTGGAAGGTACATATTTATTTGAGTAGACCATTTTTTAGCTCACCACAGCTACGCCACTGAGCGGACCGCAACACCCTGAATAAATTAGAAGTAGCCCGTACCCTGGAAAAGTCTGCCCACACCTGCTCTAACCGATACAATATTCTAATATTCGATGTATCGATATTCATCCTCTTACGATAAAAGTAATTCATATAGATATCTTTATTCTTTAAATATCGTTGAATCAACATTTCAATAGCTGTATTCCACAGAAAAAAAATTAATTTTAATTTTGTTTTTATTCTCCATTCTCTAGTGTATGCGGTGTACAAACAAACTTAAAATATTACTTTTCATTTTCCTTGAGAAGAAGTAGGCAGATCTGACAAATTTGACAACTATCAAAGCTTTAATACGAGCGGACTAAGCGGCAGCCGGATTAAAGCTATCAAAGAACATATAACTTAACAGATGCTCTTAGATGTCCTTTGGTACTACGTAAATCGAATTATGTAAAACTAGTCCTAAACGACCTCAATGTCATTGTATAATGTCAGTCTTTAGAGCTGCAGTTTTTTTTAAATTTCCCATTTTTTTTGTTCAATGTTTACTTTTAGTAGGCAAACTCTACATGGTAATCAGAGAAAATTTTTATATTATATATATGTTACATATATATATGAACCCAGTTAACATAAGTCTCAGTTAGGTAGTCAGGTTATTTCCCTAAATCATTTTATTATAAAACAAGTAAACAAACTAGCTCGATCGGAGGCCATTCGAACGTGGGATTCCCCTTCACATTTCAGTACAGATTGTATGCGTCGCTGATAGAAACAGTACACTTTTCTATCAAATGTAGTATAATTTCCTCAAAAACTTGGAAGTTTTTTATTTAATTTTCTTAATCGCACTAAGCAGGAGGGAAATGGAAGTAATTCAGAAATATTAAAAATGTTTTTTGTATTTATTGCACGAATCTTAAAAAAACAACTGTTGATATATAAATCGAGAATTGTCAAGTTAAAGTGTACCGAAAATCTACTAGTCCAGCTAGTTAATATACGAAAATATTGTACTGGTGATACGAATAGAAAAATGAAATGGAAATAGATAAGAATGTGCAGAAAATACAGTACGGTTAGTACATACAACAACATATTTATTGTTTCGTCTACGGTTGGCATGGGACTTTTCCACTGACATATATAATCTGGACTGTCTACGTTCATAGAAATGTACTGCAAAAAGTGGGCTCACTTCTATATTGCTGACTCTTTCGGTCTAAGCACCAAGTACCAACAGAGAGAACTGTAAACAAAAAATTAATAAGAGGGTCTGTCGAAATAAATGTTTTTAAATTAATTATTTGGTTTAATTACTGATAATATTGTTTTACGAAACGCAATATATTCATTAGATATGCAGCAGAAATTCGAAAGGTTTTATTATAACCGATTTTCCAGCTGCACGCTCCTTTTTTCAACTTCCCCAATGATTTTTTTCAATGTTGGCACCGGCGTAAGAACTTTTCCTGACATTAGCGACTGAGCCCACGTGAAATAGAAAGTTAATCAGTCCATATTATATATGTCAGTGGACTTCTCCCGAACTTATGAAAATAACAAAATGTGCTGTGCGTCAAAGTGTATCTACTATCAAGAAAAGTATCGATATCGGTGAAGTATCGATGTAACAAGTAAACGAGCATTCGAAATTTTGCAACAAAAATGTATGTTAGTCGGAGTATTTTTAAAAAAATAGGGGAAAAAAAATATATAAAACGAAATTTCGAATTTGAAGCGTTATAACTCTAGAGTGGGGCGGGGTACGGAGATGGTTTAACATTCATACAAAGGACCCCAAGGTTTTGCATGCAAAGCCATCTTAAAATATACCATAAACCCTGCACTTTTCAAGATATAGGGTGTTTAAAGAAAAAGGAGTATATTTTACTAATCACTCTGTAACTCTGTAGGGTGACATTTTGCCCCACCCCCTGCCATACAATTTTTACTTGTATAAACGAGAGGTATCATTTGCAAAATATAGTCATATTAATCTGGGCTACCCTGTATAGAACATGAAATGATAAAAGTTCGGAAGAAATGTCCCGTATTTTAATTCAATGTGATCAATGATTAGAAATTTCTGAAAATACTCTAAATTAATCAAATATGGACATCACTGTTAACACTGATTTGGATCTATTTTCGAAAAACCTAGCTAATAACTTTCCGATTAATTTAAGCTTTTACTAATAACCTACAAAAAAATTCATAGTATACAATATTATCTTTAATGTTTCTAAGATAACTAAAAAAAAGTTTGTTACGTGCATTCATATAGTCATGTTAATTTCTTGTTATTAATAATTTAAAATGCTCGGAATGAAAAAATTGGCATAAGCGCCTATTAACTCTACAGGGGAATTAATTTGGTTACTGTTAAATTAAAACGAGCCCATTCAAAAGCAATTCAATTTAAAACCATTTTCCTGTAACGCAATAAACCTACCCATTTAATTAATATTAATATTGAAACTTCAAACTTGCAACAAAAAAAAAACTCTGACAGTCTGGAAAAGCAATAATATGGCGTCACTTATCACGTCAGAGAGAATGGTCCATACAAACCACCTCAGACACCATCAGCAACCAAATCGTATAATCTGCATCGTTTCTACCTAATAAACGTTGCAATACATTTGAAACGTGGAAAATTTCAATTAAACCGCAAAGTGGGAAAACGTAAGCAAATAATTTCTAATTAGATTCCATAGAAAATACTTCAGTGGGCAAAAAGTGAGTGGTCCTTTTATGCCAAGTTATTGTGCATCAATTACACAGACCAAACGCACACTCCAGCAACGGTGGCGAGTGGCAGCGGCGGCATTCATAAAACAATAAAATTCCAAATTCATTCCAAAATTATTAATTAAAATTGCACTCACTGAAATGAAATAACTAGATGAGGATGCTCGTTCGACTATGCAATTTAATGTTACCTTTATCCGTTCGACATGGTTGTGTATCCCAGTAATCTCACCGCATTTATTCCTCGGAGTCAGAAAATCGATATTCTTTGAGTAGGTGTGCATCTACGTATCTACACATATATAATCCAAAACAAATTATGAAATTATTTATTAATACATTTTGGAAAAAATTTCGGTTGACTGAAGAGTGAAGACGAGAAAAAACTTACAATTGATATAAGTTAGATCAATGACTGCAAAACAACCTCGCTGCCTTGGAAATGTTATAGTGAATTTTTTTAGAATAATTTGTTTGACGGTAGAGTTCAGGGCATTAAAAACATCAGCACATACTTAATAGATCGTATTTTTGTGGAATTACTAGACTAATTTTTATAAAAAAAGAGAATACGTACAAAATTTCAGCTTTCTAAAGCCACACGTTCATGCAGTAATTTCAACTTTGCAGTAGCCATTGCAGAACAGTGAACTTCACTGCACATGTGAGTCACATTAACTAAAGGAGAAGGACCTTCATTCTTAAAAAATAACAGATTGAAAATGGTTCGTTTTTCTTATTTTTCCTACAAAGCACCTAATATTTAGGTTATCAGTACCTACTGTACAACAACCAGCAATTTTTAAATTTCTCAAAGTGGAAGTTGAAGTTGCATTCATTGCTGCTGCAACTGCATTTATTGTGGCAGCCTCGAGTTCAACCAAATAAGATACCATGTGAAGTCAATGAATACAAAGTTGAAGTGAAAGTTACTGCAGTGAATGTGTTACAAGCTTAAATCAATGCGAGTACGGAAGGGACGGACAGACATGCAAAAATCAATATATTTGAATGTTTGTCCAAAACATTTTGCCGTACCATCATTATTTCTATGCAATAAAAAACATCACAATGACAAATTTAGTGTGAGTTAAGTAGGGTATGATTGCATATATCCAACCCAGGGATTACACAAGATAGTACCTACAGCTTGCATGCAAGCCTCCCTTCCAACGCGATTTTTAACTTGACAGCAGAAGGCAGTTCGGTTGATGTCTTATCATCTTGCATATAAGTTCATTTAAAAAATGGCATTGAGGCGTAAAGTCTCGCGTATATTGAAAAATTATAGCAATAAAAGAAGTAGCAGAATTATAAAAACCCAAGAAAAAATTAAGAGGAAGGTGTTGGTAAATGATGTGATAAATGATCCCAGAAAATCTCATTTTCCCAGTATAAATTTATCAAAGTCTCTCTAGTATTTCTTTTCCGCCATATTGAAAACTGTTTAATGCCAAATTACTATCACCTCAGCTGCCATGGTTTTTCATCATGAAAGTTCGCGGAAAGCTGAACTCCCAGCATGACAGTAGAGGTTACACGTGCAAGAAGTATGGCAGTGCAGCTTGCATGCAAGCTGTACTATTTCGTGTAACCCCTGGGTAAGGTGTAAAAGCATAAGTAATCAATCCATCAATTCCTTTTAACTGAGTATATTACACTCTCCTTAACACGTACTAAGCTAGATCAGGAGATGGGGTGAATCTGTTAGGCGTCTTGTGATTTTTATCTAATACACTACGGATAAATCACAAAACTTATCGATCAGATTAATACTTAATATTTATATAAGCCTCACAAATTATCAATCACACATAGGTATATTATTGACCGCAAGCAAAATAGTTAACTCCAAAATGAAAAATAAAGAAAACTAAACACGCTAATCCATCGCCAGCCAGCCACAGGTGTACCACACAATCAAAATAATATGTATATACAACAAAAATTATATTTAACAAGTAAAAAGGCTAGAATTGGTCTAAGAGCAATTCTTATGATACCTTAGATCAGGGTTTCCCAAACTTTTTCTGCAAGGGCACACTTCCCAAACCCGGAAATTTTAACGGAACCGGATTATTTTTAAGGCTGGGTAATTTCTACTATTAAAAATTTAAAAAAAAATGGTATTCAAGCATATTATTTATTTAGAAATTATTTTTTAATACAAAACTATAATCTAATATAAACATAAAAATATGAATAAATAAAGCACTTAATGACTTTGATGGTTTTGAGTCCTTGAATTACACTGTAAAACATATTAGGACTATTCCCTAAATTTAAGACACGTTTTTCCCTAAAAATAAATGTAATTTTCTCTAATAGAAAGGGAAAATCAGTTTAATTTTCCCAAATCAATGGTACATTTAATGAATTTAAGTGTGTGGCACCAGAAAACCTATAAAGTACGTTAAATTCCCGAAATGTTTAGCTCTCTTGAATATAAGGAAGAGAACATTCAACGAATTAGGTATTATGCCACATTTTTATGGAAATATATTTTCGTTTATATAATTCACACATTGTTCTTGAAAACAAGTCATATATTGTTATACCCTAGATGAAATCTAAGGGGTATACTAAGTTTGTCATTCCGTTTGTAACACCTCGAAATAATGATGGTAGAGCAAAATGGATTGGACACCCATTCATAATATTAAAAGTTATTTTGATTTTTGCATGTCCGTCTGTCCGTCCGTCCGTCCGTCCGTCCGTGCGCACGATAGCTCGAGAACGCGTATACTTAGAGAGCTGAAATTTTGTACATGCACTTTAAAAAAAAAAGTAAAATTAAGTTCGAAAATGAGACAAATCGGGCAACTCCTTCGTAGGGTTGCCATATAAAAATTTCGTTTTCCGCTATATATTTGGACACTGCCTGAGAACACGTCGATGTAGACAGCTGAAATTTCGTACATGATGTTTTTACTACATTAGCAATTAAAATGTCTGAAATGGACTAAATCGGGCAACTCCTTCTTGGTGTTGCCATATAAAAATTTAGGTTTTTTACGTATACTTTGAAAACGATAAGTCCAAGACATTTTTATTGTACTAAAAACCTCTGCAGAATACGAAATCCTATAAAATTGATTATAATCATTTTTTCTGTGCGACGAACCGTTCTAGAAATATATGCGAAAAACAACTTCAAAATCAAACTTGAATAGATCGGTGACCATACGAAATTTAATACGGGCATTCATCTAGGGTATCATAAGAATTGGTCTTAGACCTATTCTAGCTTTTTTACTTGTTTTTCAATATTTTGTTTAAGCGTGCACAGTGCACCAACATAAAGCGTATGACTGATCTGTCGACTGCGACTTTGCCCAAATGGTAAATCCATGTGGTAAGATACAATTGCAACTTCGAGTTCAACTGTGACTGCGACTGAAACTAAGCTTTGATCAAAGTGCAAAGTTGGTGTTGGCTGTGACCAACTTCAGTTCAATCACAGAAGTCGGGACTTCTGGTTTGTTCAAGCAGTTGAAGCTTTAATTTAATTACAAATTTCCCGCGTCGACTTCGGCTTAAAATTAAGTCGCAGTGGACAGATCAGTCGTAATTGTAATTCAGGCGTAACTTCCATACTACTTAATAGTATGGACCGTAAGAAATGAGCTATTCAGCTCATTCTTATGTTTTTTAAAAGGGGTGGTCTTCTATCACCTTCACCTATGCTGGAAGTGGTGCGGTGCTATCACTTATTCCCTACATTTTAGAGAATATTCTCTAAATTTTAGGGAATAGTCCCTACATTTTAGGGAAAAAAACAAAACAACAATTTAAAATTCCCTAAAATTTTTCCTACATTGTAGGGAATATTCCCTAAAATTTAGGGAAAAAAATAAAAAATAAATATGAAAAATATGAAAAAGATTTCTAAAATATAGGGAGAAAAAACTACCTACAGTTTAGGGAAAAAAAACCTAATTTTAGTTTTCCAAGGTGGAGCTTTCCCTAATCTTATCGACAAATGCCTAACCTGTATGGCACAAATTGTTGCCACTCACTTTAGGGAATTATTTTTTACTGTGTAGATATCTTCTTGATATCAGGCGCAATATTGGTATGTTGCATTCTAATATCTGGTGTGGGGTCGAGCCTGTTCCTGCACTTTGACTTCGTGGCAGCATAATAAGAAAATCCCGTTTCGCATAAATAGGTTGTAGAAATCGAAAGCAAAACAATAATAGCTTGTTTTGAAAAATTGGGATACTCTTCTGACAAACTCGCCTAGAAATCATTTAAAGGCTGATCCAAGTATTTTACTTTCAAATCAAAGTCACTAATTACATCAATTAGATTTTTATATGCGTTAAGCCTACTGGCTTAGCTGTCACGGAAAATGGATTCGGAACCCAGGTGTCCTTACTAGTTTTCGGAAAATATTGCAAAACAGTTGTTTTTAAGTTATATAAGAATACTTTGGAAACTTCTTCATCTACTTTAAAATTTAATTCATTCAAACATTCATGTAAGGCAGGTAAACAATCAAAATTATTAGTTTTCCTTGTAGTGATAAATTAACTTCATTGTATTTGGTAAAAATATCTGCTAGATATGCAAGTTTTAGCAACCATGAAGGATTTCATAAATCTTCAACAATATTTTGTCCTGAATTATTTTGTGCCTTCAAGGAGACCAATAAATAACTCACTTCGAAGTTCATAAAGTCATAATAGTGCTTTTTCCTCTGGATAGCCATCTCACATCAGTATGTAATAAAAGTGCTTTTTATCCACTAACCCATTTCATCGCACAACATTTTAAATAATCTGAATTGAATTGTTCTTGATTTTACATTGTTTATCACTTTCATGGCTTCATCCATAACATTTTTTTCAATTTGTGGGAATTTTTTTAGTCACCAGTGCTTGTCTATGAAATATATAATGACTGCTGGTGCCTCTTGTAGCTAGTTTCTGGATATGTCATACAACACCTTTCATCTTTCCTACCATTGCTCTAGCCCCATGTGTACAAATACCAATGCACTTCTCCCAACCTATCTCAATTGATTTGTAATATAATCATTAATACAGTTGAATAATTCTTCTTCTGTAGTTTGTCCATGAAAATACAAGACACCATGTCTTTCGCACATGACTTAATAAGTGTCTTTCCAATTGTACGAGCTTCACCATTAAGCGCAATACAATAAGATGCCTCTGTTGCATTTTCCGTTTCATTTTCAACCTTTGTAATCATTTATAGTTTGGACTTTTCTAGTTAGTCACGATGTCTTTCAAAAAATTCAATGTCTTTTCTTTTATAATTAGTGTGTATCGTTTAGAAGTGCCTGCGAAGTTTTGCTGGAGCCAAAGAACTGTCTGCATCAGGCCATCTGAATTTCCAATATACATACATTCCACATTTAAAGAACTTTTATGGTACTTCCGTCTTGGTCTGTTCATAGATTACATAGATTTTGAAGAAACCACAGTTTTTTTTATCATTTTCTTCTTCAATGATAGACGTATCACTAGAAGTACTTGGACTTCCTTCTGTAGAAGCTTTTGCTGCGTTCATTTTCTCGTTCAGAATGAATTTTTTCAATCCATGTCGTTCTTTTTCTCGGGCCGAACGATTTAGTTTCAATCTGTTATCGCTTTTTTCGGACTCCGCATCGTTCTGAATGCACCTGAGTTTATCCCGGATTCAAGCACAACGATTTTAATTTGTACTCGTGAATGGGTTGTTTCGTAACCGCCGGAATATACAAGCCATGAACAAAGTCGAAAAATGAGAGCAGCGGGCCGGTCAGCAGGCGACATCCACACTCTTCTTGCCTTGTCTTGCTGAAGGAGTCTTTCATATAAAAGTTGCTTGTATTTTGTTCAAACGCTATAATTTCCATAAATTTGTTCTAAAAGCTATTTTTTTTAAACTATTAGAAAGAACTTCATTTTTCTGTGGGCGCGACAGTTTCGGGCTTTAGGACCTGTTTAATATGAAATTTTAGTTTTTTCTCCATGACGAGTATACAAATATGTAGCAGTTAGAGTGAGCTCTTACTGCATGCTGTACCCGGCACGTTAAGCCCGTTTAATGTGTCGGTGCCTTCGGCGACTTCATGGCTTGTATTATATTCCGGGGGTTACGGTTGTTTACAATTCGGACGAAGTGGTATTAGTTGAGTTTAAGTTGCCTTTGATGGAAAATAGCTTTATTTTTCATAAACAACAATTTTTACGAATTAATCTTGCTTTTATCAAATGGAAGAAATGTCAAACACTTGAAATGGTTCTATTTCGTTCCATTTCTATGAGCACAGAATTAAATTATGACATCGTTCTGTCGATTCATACAGACTCATTCAGAACGAGAAAGGGAACGCAGCATACGCTTTCATTCAAAGATCAATGGGTAGTTTTGGAATAATATTTAAATTCTGTAATGAGAACACATTTTTTGTCAAAATTGACAAAATTCGACATTGTAAGCAACCAGACCAAATTAATCGTTACATTTATATGCAAATTTATTCATTTATATTTTCGACAAGTATACACCCAGTCCTATTTTAACTCAATACATTGGTTCCAGCAGGGTTGTAAATGAGCGGACTCATTTATCATATCAACTCATCGCTCAACTCAGGAATTGAGTCCCCTCAATCATTGAGTCCGCTCAACAGTTGAGCGGTGGTTCATCGCTCGAAATTTGAGCGGACTCACTGGTTGAGCAGACTCAATCGTGAGCGGACTCAGTCTTGAGCGGACTCATTGCTTGAATGGACTTGAGCGGACTCAAGTCTTGAGCGGACTCACTGCCTGAGCGGACTCATCATTCGAGTCGAGCGGACTCAAATCATATTTTAAATAACATAAAGAGAATCTGATTTAATTATAATTAAAACTGAAATTTCAATAAAATAAGAAAAACTTATAAAAAAGTCATTCATTATATTATATTTTATTAATTTAGCTTTTGCTAATTTTCTTAGCCAACATTTCTTCTTCCTCCTTCCTTCTTTATTTAAAATATGATTTGAGTTCGCTCAACTCAAATGATGAGTCCGCTCAGGCAGTGAGTTCGCTCAAGACTTGAGTCCGCTCAAGTCCATTCAAGCAATGAGTCCGCTCAAGACTGAGTCCGCTCACGATTGAGTCCGCTCAACCAGTGAGTCCGCTCAAATTTCGAGCGATGAGCCACCGCTCAACTGTTGAGCGGACTCAGTGATTGAGGGGACTCACTGCTTGAGTTGAGCGATGAGTTGAGTCAAAATGTGAGCCCTTTACATCCCTGAGTAATCGCATAAGAAAGTATATAAAAAGTTTTAGTAAATAATAAAAATTGCGCAAAAAGTGAAAACCGTGCCACCCAAAAATTGCGTAAAAGTGAAATCATGAAAATAAATTTGCGTAATTAGAGAACTGGGTGTAGATCTAATAACGTGTGATCGATTAACAAAAACATTCAGTTCAGTCGATAAAATTTTAAATAACAACAATACGGACTTACTAATGAAACTTCCAGCAGACTTTTCCCTCCAGAATATATACACTGAAATGCTGAATGCTTAACACGTATTTTCTAGCTGTTTTTTAAATCAGATTTATGAATAATATCTATTAGCGCGGCTAACCGTTTTGTCAATCTTGGCAGCTTTCGTTCAAGTGACAGAACTTTTCAGCCGGTAGGAGAAAATCTCAAACGACTCAATTTAATCAATTCATCGAAACTTTTTTTGGCGAATATTTTCCATTTTTTTCTCTAAATAATCGAATAAGTCGATTCATCGATACGTTTTCAAAAATTTTGCATACCACTAGTGGAGATTGCTCATCACTCGCCTTTCAATATGAAGTAGAATATTGCAAGTGTATAATACCTACTCAAGTCCATCGGAACACTGGTGTTCCGCAGAACATAGTTTTGGAAACCCGGCCCTTGATGAATGTCAATTCTGTGCAAGTTTGATTTTTGAAGTTGTTTTTCGCATAAATTTCTATAACGGTTCGTCGGACAGAAAAAATGATTAAAACATATTTTATATGATTTTATATTCTGAAAAACTTTTTGGTAGTTCGGTACATTAAAATAGTAAAGGACTTATGGTTTTCACAGTATACGTATAAATCCTAAATTTTTATATGGCCAAGGAGGGTTTGCCCGATTTATCCCTTTTTTGAAACTGTATTTACTATTTTCATAAAAACCCTATGTACACAATTTGAGCTATCTACATTGACGCGTTCTCAGGTAGTATCAAAATATATAGTTAAAAACGAAGTTATTATATGGCAATCCTACGAAGGAGTTACCCGACTTGTCCCGTTTTCGAACTTGACTTTCCTTTTTCTTTTAAAGCCCTGTGTGCAAAATTTCTGATCTCTAAGTACACGCGTTCTTGAGTTATCGTGAGGACAGACGGACGGACGTACGGACATGTAAAAATCAAAATAACTTTTAATTTTTGGCATGGGTGTCTAATCCATTTTGCTCTACCATCATTATTCCTAGGTGTTAAAACGGAATGACAAACTTAGTTTACCATATAGATTTCATGTAGGGTATAAAAAGAAACCAAATAATCAGCTTCAAATTTGGTAGCTCCTAGGTGTCTAAATCATAAGATTATATCTCAAATAAAATTATCTCTCGACGTGGTCCAGAGCCCCAATTCGGTTCTCCACTGTTTTCCAATATATTATTTTTTTTGTCAGGGTTTTCTTTTTCTTTGTTCCTTTTTTTTTAACTTTTTGTTCCTTTAATCTTTATACTTTTTAACCTGTTATTTTATTTAAAACCACCAAGATAACACAGAGCTGGTTCTGACCATCTTCTCGATATGCTCCACAGGATATGAGAACATGTTCTCTGACTACACGAATTGACATCAAAATACATATGCTTTTTATAAGACTCATGTCCGCCCTGCGGACGTCGGTCAAAAATGATCGTGTGATAATCGGTGGTAATAGCACAGTGTACAAACAACTGAAAAGTTAATTTTAGATTTTAATTACAATACAAAAACCTCAAAATTTCTCCCATAACAGGAAACTATTAAGTATAATATGGAAGTAAATGGGTGAACAGTAGCTAGTTGCACAATGGTTGGGAGAAGTATTAGTTTTATGTAAGTACACATCCCGGCAAAAGTATTGCAAATGTGTTGTTCCATTACAGCTGTTTGATTGTGAAGTGGTGTTCGTTCCATGGACAGTGTAACAGGCAAAATGGCTGTAATAATGTTTGTGACAGTTTGTTTGTTCTACCAAGCCGAATGTAATAGGAAGTGGAACAAATTGTTTTTAGCTTTTTGTTTTCCTTGCAGAAATAGTTTTGCTCGTCATTTTGCCCCTTTTCCTCTAGTATAAGCTTGTGCATGCTTTAAGTTCTCTTTTTTCCACTTTAGATTTACATAGGAACTTTTGTATTAAAAATTGACAAGTGTGTTAGTTAAAAATGTTTAAAGAGAAAGTATAGTCACATTATAGAAGCATCCAACTCATGTGACAGTTTTGACAGAGCTGTTCTACTGTATGAACATACTGTGATAATAATGCGTATTCGAAAGACCATATTCAGAACATATTCTAAAGGATATAAAATTGATATAGATGAGCATCCAGAGGAAGATATTGAAAACGATATTAAATAGATGTGAACGAAACCCACATTCGGGGGATATAAAACTGAAAAGAACATAAAAAGTGAAATTCTTATTCTTTATTTGATTTAAGTATAATAATAATTTATTCAGTAACTGAAAAGTATATTCCATAAAAATAAATCAGATAAAAAATATAATCTACACAAACCGCACCTGTACCGAGACAGGAACGAAAATTCTATGTTCCAAAATGCATCTTAAAAATATATTCTATTCATATCCAGTGGAATGCTTTTACCGAAATTGAATGAACTTTACCGATTTGGAGCCGATCGCCTGTGTCTAAAAAGTATCTTTTCAGAACTTGTTCCATTTTGTTATCTGTGCACTCTAATTCTGTGCAGTCATTTTTAACATATAGTCGACCAAGACTCAAACGAAACAGAGATCTTGTGCCAATTCCCGCCTGCACATTTTCCACAATTTTGCTTTTTTATTATTAATCGAACCTTTAGTACTTCCGTATAACTAATAGTTCAACAAATACGTTCGATTTGTTTAACACTTCGTTCACACTTTTATACTAGAATGTCAATGATAGTTCATCAATATACTTGGTGATTTATTCCCTGTATATAATTGTCTTGTTTCGTTTTTATAGGTTTTTCAGGTGATTGATATTTTATAGTCATATTGTTTCTATTATCTTATTATGCTCATTATAGACGATCTCTTGCTAACTCTCACCCGAATGGGATACAAACCGACGACCTGGTGATTTTAGTCACCGGAAGTTATGAATCGGAGCTCTGCGGACTGGTGCATAACGCAATCCGACTAGTCGAGGACTGGGCTAAGGATTTCGGACTGCCCATTAATCCTTCGAAAACCGATTTATACCTTTTCACCACAAAAGGAACATTTCAAGATTGAACTTGCCCTCCATGGGCTCTACACGGTTAGAGCTTAGGGAGAGGGTTAAATATCTAGGAATTATACTAGATAAAAAGCTGAACTGGAAACCACACCTTGAGAACAGAGCGAACAAAGCTCCTAGAGCATTCGCAATGTGCCGCAGAACTATAGGGACAAAGTGGGGACTCAAATCGCGGATGATCGTATGGATATATACTAGCGTCGTCCGACCCATGTTAACCTACGGCTCTGTGGTGTGGTGCAAAGCGATGGAGTATGTCAATCATCGTAAGATATAGGAATAGATTTAGCGTAACCGGCGCATTCAAGTCTACTAGCATTCGGGCTCTTGAAGTTATCCTCAATATACACCCCGTGCAGATACATATTAACTAGAGGGCCACTATCGCACCAGAATCAGAGCTGGATTCATTCAGGAACCATGGTTCCACACGAGGCCATCCTTGATTTTGGGCGGTTCATCGCACCTGACACCAACAGGGGGAGTGACCACCTCATCGAGACCATGCTGATTAGCAAGTACCTCCTTGGCTTAGACACTGAGAATAAGGAGATTGCCATCTGCTCGGCAAGCCAAGCGGCCGTTAAGGCCTTGTCAAAACCCTTTATAACTCCACCCTAGTACTGGAGTGTAAGACCACCCACAGTATAACAAGGCACTCGTTCTTTGGGTGCCTGGTCACAGAGATGTTAGTTTAAAAGAAAAAGCGGACGATCATGCGCGTCTTGGGGCGGCCTCGGGGGCACCTCCTTTCACAATTGGGATCGCACCAGGACAACTGGTCTCTACAATTGCGACTTGGGCGGACCTTCCGACGACCCTTCGGGAAGAGCAACAAAGGAACTGTGAGGTAAACCTAACCCAAGTTTCACAAAAAAACTGCTAAGGCTGAGCAAACCTACCATGAAAATTCTTGTGTCTACTCTCACTGGACACTGCTCTCTCAGGGGTCACCTACATAGGATAGGACCGGTTGATAGCTCGACATGCATAGGATGCGGAGAGGAATCCGAAATGGTGACTCACTTTCTTTGTCACTGTCCGGCTCTACCCACAAAACGTTATAGATTCCTTAGCTCACACCTTCTGGATGAATTGCAGGTAAGGAGGGTTGGGAGCCAATCTTATAGTTTATAAGAGCGTTGGTTGAGACCTATGAACTTATTCAGGGGTCCTGAGGGTGAAAAATGGGCCAAGTAGTGGCCTACGTTCTAGGGTTCTCCCCCAAGGGGAACTCAACCTCCTTTCAATCCATCCATCCATCCATTATCTTGTTATTGTTGTTATATATATTTTTTTTCATTAGTTTTTATTATACCTGATTTATTTTGCTGGCTTTGTTTTATTTACTTATGTTTTCTTTTAGGTATATTTAATTTTTCTTATACTTTTTTGGTGGAAGCCCTGGACACACGTATAGTTTTAAAGTTTTCTTGGATTACTTTATTTATTTTGTTCCCTCAAGCTAATCAAATACATAGATAAAAACGTGGCTAGTTGGCTCTGTTCGCAATTTTATTTCAACGTTATTACTTAAATACATATTATTTAATACTAAATTTTAAATTAATCCAAATACCCGCATGCAGCAAAAAGAATTTAAAACAATTGACGTTTTAAAGGTACGGCGAGAGCAATTCAGCAATGACAAGCATGAATAAACAATCCTAATTAAACTTCAATTAACTTATACTAATATTTATGCAGTTATATTTATGCAAACTCCTTATAGTCCTTATCCTTGAATTTACACGATTTTACTGGAAATCTCGAGCAAAGTGAATTAACGGAACAATTTAGTAGTTCTTTAAATTATTTCTTTTTTGAGATAGCTTCATTTGGACTTCCGGAAACGGCTATGCAAGTAATTGTATCTGAAACAAAGATTTAATTTCAGTTGTTAAGAATTCTGAACATTTGAAGCTTTTTATTGTTGAAAATTTGAAATTAATAAAAACAAGCCAAATGAAAGCCTATAACAAGACCGCCTAAAAACATAAACGAAAGATATGCATTGAAGCCCCCGACTTTCTCGTAAGACCCCTAAAAATAACTATTGGATCACTCTGGGATCGAAAATATTGCAGAAAATCTAAAAAATGTATGCGCATCCTTTTTCAGACCTCTTTTCAATACGTTTCGATAATTAAAACAATTACAACTCTTTTTTCAAAATCCAAGTTTCAAGAAACATTATGACCATCAATGTGAAAAGCAATTGCCTTGCTTAGAGGATTTTGTTGTTCGGATTTGTATCAAAATAATAATTTTCTAAGAACCAGTAAAAACACAATCTTGATTCAATTATTGATTATTATGATGATTTTGAGATTACTAATCCGCTTGGCAGTAGAAAAACAAAATAGGCTCAATATATTTCATTATTCGGTTGGTGATTTAAATAACAGCTTATAATACTATTCTAAAGCCTATTGTTGAAGATATTAAATGTCTAGAAACTATAAGAATTCAAGTAGATGATACTCAGCTAAATAGAACGCTGATTGGTATATCTCACGGACAAGTTAGGATCAAACTTATTGTTGGGATTTGCTGGAGGCTTTAACGCACATTATTTTTGTAGGTTATGTGAGATTAAAAGAGATAACATTCAGTCAAGTTTTTGTGAAGGCAAATTGAAACTTCGAATAATAACAACAGTAGCAGTTTGAAAGTAACTAAAGGTGTGAGGAGGACTTGTATCTTAAATGATATTAGCTTTTACAATATTATAGATAATTGCACTGTTGATCCAATGCACGACTTATTAGAGGGTGTTAATCCATTTGTAATTCTTGAATGACACAAAAGTTGAAATTTTTTTGCAAATAAATAATAGAATTAAAGAATTTGATTACGAATAGGTATTTGTATCGAAAAGATATGGAGTGCGTGGAGTCAATCTTATCGGACGTTGCCCCGTGCTGCATTTTTTTTTACTCCATTCCTCTTAGTCTATTTAGTTATTATTTATCCTAAATAAGTGATAGTGTTGCACCAAATAAGTTTAATCCGAAAATCATAAAATCATAATTACTTAAAAATCCGACGCACCCGCTATTAACAATTCAGAATTATAACCGCCAAGTGAAGGGCTTTTCTATGCCCTCTCAACACATAAGCCAGCAGCACTTGTCACTGATCAGCAATCCCGGTGCACCCAACTGTGGTCATTGAACTGTACTCAAAAGCAACAAATTGGCATAACACTGTTATTGTTTTTTGTTTTTACATCGCTGTGTCGTTGACTACAGCTGGTGGCGGGAGGGATCGCAATATATATTCGGAATGATGTGGGCTTTACTATTCTTAAAGATTTTCCTTCTCCCAATCCAGAGTTTAATTATATCTGGATTAGGCTCAAACTTCACAAGCACATCATCTACTTCTGTTTCCTTTATCGCAGCCCAAATATGTCTGATGACGACACGGTAAACGTATTTGACAATATCTCCAACAATATTGATCATTTGCTTTATGTGTCCCCCTCTCCCGTAATCGTCCTGGCAGACGATTTTAATGTCCATAACATACCGTGGCTCAGACATTCTTCTACCAGAAGTCCTGCGAGCTGTTTTGTTGAACTCTTCTGTGAATCTTTTAATGTGTAATAGTTAGGGGATGTACCTACGCGAATTCCTGATGCAGCTAGAGATAAAGCTAATTTACTGGATTTGTTTCTAACATCTCATCCTGACAAATATTCCATCTCAGTCGGTTCCCCTCTCGGTAATTCAGACAATCGTTTAATCACGGATCAATTTACCACCTCAAACCTGTGCAGCCCTACTTCTCCACCTACAAGTAGGCTTCTTTGGCACTACAAGAATGCTGATTGGGAAAGTCTCAATCAGTATCTTAGAGAAATTTATTGGTCGGTTTGTTTTGCTTCGAAGGATGTTGTTGAATGTATATTAGAACTTAGTAACATACTAAGTCTTGGCATGCGTGAATACATTCCGTATTCGTACAACAGATCTTAACAACAACAATCGCTCTTAGTTTAACGATAAGTGCAACCAAGCCTCAAAAGCTAAGAGTCTGCTCTCCGCACCTATCAAGTGCATCCATGTCCAGAACTGAAACAAGTCTACAAGAATGCACAGAACACCTGTAAGTCCATTATGCAGAGAGAAAAATTTCTTTTTGACCAGAATATTAGAGAAAGAATCTTGACAAGCCGCAAAGGTAGCAAAGGTTTCTGGTTCCTGGTTAAAACCATCAGAAACAACTTCACCAGTTCCTCTATACCTTCACTACTTAATAATGGTTAAGTGATTGTTGACTGCCTGGATAAAGCTAATATTTTAGCTGCTAGATTCGTTTCAATTTCTCGTCTTCCACCCACTTCACAAGCACCTGTTTTGCATCCCCGTGTGGATGTGTACAAGAGCCAATACACGTCTGTACGAGAGATGTGTTCAGAGTCCTGATGGTTTGTCGCCCATGTTAATTAATAGCTGTGCCTCATCCTTGGCTAAACCTCTGCGCACACTACTCTACTTGTCTTATTTGAGAGGAAAATTTTCAACTGCTTGGAAATTAGGTCACGTTCAACCTATTCCCAACAAAGGAGAGGGTAGCGATCCCTCAATTCGACCAATTGCAATCACTTCGAATCTTCCAAAAGTTGTTCAATTTAACATTAACTGCAAAGTATCTGGAAACTAATCATCTTATCAACGATTGCCAATATGCATACCGAGCTGGACACTCATCTGGAGACTAGCTGACTTTTCTTACGGAAGGTTGGAACTGCATTTTTCACAATTTTGGTGAGTCCAAAATCGTTGCCCTAGATATTTCAAAGGACTTTGATAGAGTCTGGCATTCAGCCCTTGTAGCCAAACTTAAAGCACATGGTCTCTCCCCTCCTCTTCTATTATGGATTGAAAGTTTCCTATCTAGTCGCCAAATCTGCTTTCCTTTACTTTTTTACTTTCAATCCGATTCATAGTTTCGCTGATGACAGTAACTTTGATTTCGCTTACTCCGTTGATACTCTTGCGGACTCCTATGGAATGACATGATTGCATGATTAAACATTGTGCAGCTCATTAGTGATGTGACAATAACTCGTCATATCGACTAACTCGAGCACCGCCGCAATGCCGGATGCCTTTCGCTCCTTAATCGCTACATGTATGGGCAATTTTCCGATGAAATATCTAGTCTAATCCTTTGTAGAATAATTTCGCATCTGCGCATCTGCAAACCGCGCACATCCTTTTAGCCTTCAACTTACTTTCGGCCGTACAGTAAAATTCCGTGATGCGTTTTTATCCCGATCAGTGTGAATGTGGAATAGCTTACCATCTTTTGTTTTCCTCCGGCATATCGGTATCCCCTGACCTTGGCTTAATAATATTAAAAAAACAAAACCATCATCTGTGATAACCAAGGATTCATTAGGGTTGTCTTCTTCTCAGTGCAGGGAATATGCAAAATATTTGATGATTTAATTGATACAAAACTTTTTAAAAAATGGGATGCATAGTACATTTAGTGTTTGCCAAGCGTGTAAGTAGTGCAATAATTTCAAAATTTGAAAATCTTATACAGACTCATTTGTATACTATTACTATCGAATTCGGATTACGGCTAATACCAAAGCATCGCTTTTTAACCCATTATCTTCGTGTAATGAAAAGTATGGGTCCGCTTCCACTAGTTTCTGCAATGCGATTTTAGTCCAAGCACCAATATTTTAAAAATATAAGTAAAGCTTAAAAAATTACATTAACTTGTGTAAAGACTTAGCAGCTAAACATCAACAGTAATTCATTATTAAATTGCAAAACTATTATTTTGATAATCGAATCAAAGCTTGTAAACAGCTAAATCCTAGCCCAAATTTTTTTGTTGAACACGAAATAGTTTTAACTGAAAATGGCTCAAACCTGGCAAGCCCTTGGTTACCCTTTCCTGGTTGAATTTTACATGTTTTTATTGGTAACTTGGTTGAATTTTACATGTTTTTATTGGTAACGTTTTAAAGGGTGCTCAGACTCTGATATACAGAAACAAAATATTTTTTTGCAATATGAAATAGCAAATCCGCCAGTCTATTGTCAGTGGTTTGGACTCAGTTAGGGCTCTCATGTGGTAGTGAGGAAGTCTGTTGTATCATGGCTTGGGAAGTATTTCTCGAGACTTTTGTGTAGCCAACCTTGTATATGTTTGTATAGTTACTCATATCAGAACGAGCTCGCTCTAGCGCATCTATTTCTCTTTTAAAAAATTTTACAATGTTCTTAACTGACGCATCGCCTTTAAAAGTGGCTATGCCGATGAAACTGTTTCCGCGTCAGTTTTATAAAATTTACATTTTTCTGATATGTCTTAAAATATAAAAATAAATTTGCAATTATCCATCCGTTTTTGCAGTTTAGAGCTAGAGATCCAGTCAAGGGACGAGTAAGAAAGCGTTCTTTCATTCTTATACGAGGGTAAATATAAATCTGAGGTAAATGGTTTCCGTTTGCACTTATTATGCCTACCATCGTTACCAAACTGCCTCTTTCGGCAGGCACAGCTTATGATACTGCAGCCAAACCTTTCTCAGCAATAATCTGAGGAAATTAGAAGTAACACTGTTTCTTTATGCTTCGATTATTCTTACCTTTGGAGATTCCATAACTATTGTTATGCAAGTCTAGTCAAGACTATATATTTCTTTCGCTGCAAAAAATTTCGAAAATGGAACTAATTGCTTCTTTGTTGAATCCATTTATTTTGGTGAAATTTATTTTTTGGACGCTTACCAGAATAGATGGATTTCTTTTCATAAAACCAACAGCCAATCTTTGTCAACTTGGTATTCTATTTCCCAAGATTTAGGATAAATTAGATTGTTGCACTTAGAGTAGTCGTAGGCAAATTTCCGTAACATTGAATATGTCAATCCGTGATGTAATTTCGAAAAACAAATTTAAATAACTCACTAATTTTCCTGGCATTTTGAAAACACTTTATTAGATGAGTAGGTATTTGTTTTGATACTGCATTCCATGCATTTCCTTTTTTTATTTTTTCTATTTGCATGCATTAAACGTGACTTTATTGCTGGCCTTTTTAAATTATATATTACAGCCGCAGAGATTTGTGTTTCTTTTTTTATAGCTTGTTTCGTCGATATGAAGCCTATTTGTTTTTGGTTGGTAATTGCGTACCATTACACTTAAAATAAAAGTTTAAATCAACCCTAAGTTCAATTATTTTCTTCTATTATGACGAATGCGCCCCACGTTCTTACAACCAATGTGCGCTATTGTGTACATTTTTATATTATGTATTAAAAATTTTCATTAAAAATACATATTTTTTAAACTAAAAATATATATGATTGAAAAACACATATTATATAATCAATCAAAATTTTAGTAACTAGCAAAATTCCAAATCAAAGTTGTTAAAATATATATTTACACAGTACAGTACAAAAATTGCCATGCAGTGAGTAGCAACATTTTGTGCCACAAAGCTTAGGTATTTTTCTATAAGATTACGGAAAGCTCCACCTTCGAAAACGTAGATTAGGTTTTTATCCCTAAAATGCAAGTAGATATTTGTCTCTAAAATGTAGGGAGTATTCCATAGATGTAGGAAATTTTCAATTTTTGTTTTGTTTTTTCTTTCCTTAAAATGTATGGAATTTTCAAATATTGTTTTATTCCGTACGGTTACGTTAGGTTTTCTGGTGCCAAATACCTAAATTCATTGAATCTTCCATTTATTTGGGGAAATTAAACTGATTTTCCCTTTCTATAAAAGAAAATTACATTTATTTTTAGGAAAAGCGTGTCTTTAATTGTCCTACTTTCTTTTACAGTGTAGAGGGTCCCGGGGCATAATGACGAACGGGGCATTGTGACAAATGAATATTATCTGTAATCAGCTTTATTCTAAACTCGCGCTATAATACCCAGAATGCAGGGTTATGTATTGCCAACATATGGTCAATATTCTTTGCACATTAGTCTATGTTTGTTATACAAAAAGAGCAGAACGAATTTTGCAATTAGAACAAAGATTGTGTTTGAGAAAATATTTATTGTGTGCTGTTTGCCAGGATAATGATAGATATCATATTAGTTTTCGATAAATTTTGCATAACATGTCGGAAAGAGACTAATGTGTGGTGGGGCATAATGACTAAGTCTTTACGGGGCATAATGACGAGCTTTTTACAGGCATAACCATTTTTCGATTTTTACATTCTGGTACATTCTGGTACATTCAACGAAGAGCGGATTCAAAAGACATAATTTTACATTAGAAGAAAATTCTTTGTCAAGGAAAATGACTCCAAAAATTATTGTGTTTAGCATTTGGCAAACTGTGACGTTAGTTGCTCAAAAACCGAGAGATCAGCATTTTGAAAAAACAATATTTTTCGAGTTCTATGAATACAAAGCAAATTTTGAAATGTCAACCTATTTATCTTAAAACTTCCGAAATTCAGGAATTGTTTCAGAGGTTAAATATCAGATGTTTTCAGTTTGCATTTTTCGAATTCGAAACTCGAGGTGTTTCTCATTTTACAATGAGTAATTTTATTATAAAAACCATATCCCTGCAAGTATTATATTTACTCGGGGCCAACTTTTGATGAAACTGGCGGTTATTGTATCCAAAACTCAACTCTTGTATCCACGATTCGGTGAAACTAACACCACCAATTTTTTCTTGCAGAAATTAAACACAACCTTTTCTTTTTTCCGAATTTCTATTGCGTTACTATTAATTTTACAAAAACTTATAAGACACAACTTTTTCTTACTTTATGAATTTCTATGGTTGTTTCTATTAATTTTCTCAAAAACATTTTAAGACACAACTTCTTCTTACTCTCCGAATTTCTATTTCTTTAACTATGTATTTTACAAAAACTTTTAAGGCGCACACGTCCGAGATGACCGCAGTCGCTTTCAAAAACCAACTCTGCTCTTACTTACTCAACTCCTTATCTTTCGCCCCTAAGAAATCCCTTTCAGCGTGCCACAAGTGCTTATCATGCATTTTTTGTCAAGAAAAAATGTCACTTCGTTTGGACATGTCTATACATGCCCAAATGAGTTCCGTTCAACCGTCTTTTTAAATTGTAACTTAATACCGTGTGCCGCTGATAAGATTTTCGTCGTGTAAAAAGGCATGAACGTTCTTGCGTTCATCGTCGGGAAAGCTTATTTTGCAATTTTTAATATTAAACTTTTGTTTTCTTCGTTTCTCTTGGGAAAAATATTTTGTTCGCGAAGTTATGTGAAGAAATTCCTAATGCAATTTCTTCAACTCTTTTAGTGATAAGCTAATCATGTTTTTTGAGCATGATGTTTTTTGAGCATGATTAGCATATGATAACTTTTCCGAATGCAAGCTTTTGTGTGTGTGTACACTATGTATACGCACATAGTATTATAATTGTTATATTTTTCTTTCCAGGACCTTCTAGGGTTTTTAGGGTTTTGGTGTATACATATGTATACGTCAGCCAAGATTTTGTATGTAACATTCCTTCCTCCCTCTAAAAAGAGAATTATTCTTTGGAGAGGAATAATTCTCTAAGAAACTATGTGGGAATAAGAAGAGAAAGAAAAAGAAAGAAAAACTTTGCTAGTATGGTTGTGCGGGATCACGTTCAAATGAATTTGATATTTGTTATTATCTATATAAAAAAAATGACAATCAAGGGTATGCGGTATCGGTATGATACATTGTATTTGCATCTTGCGTTTTTGTTGACGCTAAGGTTTTGCCCTTCATTTGGATTTATGTTTTAATTGTTCCTCACAGTTGAGACTATGCCGTTCTACGAAATTGTTTCTCCGCGTTCGCCTTACATAAGCCCGGCACCTTATTGTGTACGGGTTATGGAAGTTTTTGTGCAAAGTGTGGCTCGCGAGTGGCGTGGCCAAATTCGGCTACTGATCCGGAGGGAGGGGCGCCCGGATATATGCTTCTGGGCAGCCCCGGCTGAGGCGGATATTTTCTATCCAGGAGAGTTTTATGTGGGGCCTCATGGAGGTGTTTCTTGGGTTGCTATGGATAAGTTCGTGTATATACTTATATATATTTTTTGTTTGTTTACCCACCATTTTTTGTTTTTTATATTTCTAGGGGCGACTCTTACCCTGGTTGGAGAAATTGGGTGGTGTGGGTGTTTGGCGTGCCGAAGACATCCGTTCTACATGCCGGGATGCAGACGACTTGGGGGCTGATGGTGGTACTTCTTCCGAGTGGGCACATTGGGATCATCCAGCTGTATCATCCAGTTCTACTTTGGAGCCGGTTGTCCATTGGGGTGAGAACTGAGGTGCCCATTCCGAGTGTGATGACTGGGACTACCCGACTTCGGCGTCGGGCGAGTCGCCCCCCCCCCATTATATGAGGAGTCATGGTAATTCGTTCTTCTCTCTTTTTTTTAAATTCTGATGTGATCCCATAAAGTTTTCTCCCCTTTCTTTGTAGGAGTTGTTGATGGCCAATCATTCCGACAGGAGCCCGTTGAAAACAAAAAAAATTTCTATTTCCAAATTTTTTTTCAAATTAATAATCTTTATCTTTTGTATTTTAGTCTAATAAAATTTGATAATTGAATAAGTGCGGTTTCTAAAAGATTTTTGTGCTCACCTTATTTTCATTATTCCTTTTCAGGTACTTGTTTATGTTTGGGCACTGAAAGTGGCTCTGGGGGTTTTCCGCGTCTTTTTTTTTGTCTTCAAACAAAAAAAACAAAGGAGTTGAGTCCTTATGAAATTTTTTTTTTTTATATATCTGTATCTACTTTGGGTTATTGGCTTTTTATTTATTATTATTTACTTATATTTTCCTCTTTGTCTAAATTCCAACTCTATCATTTGTAGTGTCAGACTAGAAACGATCTCTTGTCTTATTTGGTGGGCTATCAAATCATCTGGTTCTGCAGATGGTTAATCTGATTGGTTATCTGATGTTGTCGTTCAGACAGTGAAGAGAGGGATTTTTGAATTTGTTCAAGCGTGGTTTTTATTACGCTGATCTGTTATTTTTCCAGATCAGCTAAGGTTTGAGTATTTATTTCTAATTCGCTTAGTCGGCTGTACACCTCTTGCTCGTTTCCACTCTCCGGTACCGAAAAGATAATGCATCGCATTTCCAATTCCGTCGAAGATGGATCGGGGTTTGCGTGCTTTGGGCACAGCTTCCCTAATAACACTGGTACGGCTGTTGATATTTTCCATCAGGGCGTGTATATGTTTTGTCTGTAGCATACAAAGGTCCTGTATAGAAGACCCATTTCCACACAATTGGTGTATGTAGTGTTCCGCTCGTTCTGCTAGTCGCGTCTGATTTTCTAACTCAGCTAGGACCAATTCAGTGATGATGCTCCAAGTTTCGTGGTAATCCGATAAGCTTCCGAGATCCTCAAATAGTACTCCCGTGTTATTTAGGGGAGTGATTGAATAAAGTTCCTCAGCGCGGGCTCCTATCGTGGTCAGGAACAGTCCGTAATTATTGACTGCATTGTTATCTAGGAGAGGATAGGATAGGATATTAAAATGGGTTTTTTGTTGACTTCGAAGCTTATGCTATTATATATGTACCTTAGAGTTACTTAGATTATATAGACACCATGTTATTCGTAGAAAGGTTTTAGGGGATTGTTGTGTACCGTCTGGGTATGCCGGTTACCGTATAGGGTCCTACCCAAATCTGGGAGAGCTTATGTTTCCGACTCTCGCTCTTGAGTAGAACCTTATCTCCTCTGTGAAATGTCAGGGGACGTACAGCTTTATCATAGTGATTTTTCGAGCGCTGTTTACTCATCAGAAGATATTTCCGTGCCATGGCGTAAGACTTTTGAAGCTTGTACCTGAGAATATGGTAGTAGCTCTCGTGGTTATACACGGGTTCAGGATCTCGCCTTAAGTTGGACGGAACGTCCGCTGTAAAGCCGTAGAGGCAGTCCATAGGAGTTAATTTTGTCCCCTCGTGTACACTGTTATTGTACATGAAATCAGCGGCTCGCAGGTAATTATCCCATGACCTGGCACTTTCGTCCACTATAGTTCGTAGATATTCTATCAATGGTCTATGTGCACGTTCGAGTGCTCCATTTAATTGGGGATGATAAGCTGAGGTTTGCAGCTTATTTATCCTGAGGAGTTTGCATACCTTTTTGAATAGGTCACTCAGGAAATTACTTCCCTGATCGGTGACTATTCTTTTGGGAATGCGGTAGCGCGTGACGATTTCGTCGAAGAAAATTTGCGCTACGGTTATAGCTTCTCCAATCGGTATGGCATACCAATGTACAAACTTCGTGAGGTTATCCTGAAACGTTAGTATATATTTGTTTCCAGATTCAGTCTCCTCTAGTGGGCCGACTATATCTAGATAGATTTTATTGAATGGTTGTTCCGCTATGTCTGTAATCACCATTGGCATTTTATACTGTGGTGAGGCCTTCATGGTTTGACATTTGGCACACCGCTTAATGTGCTTTTTGATGTCACTAAGCATGTGCCTCCACCAGTACTTTCTTTGAATCCATTTATAGATTTTTATCATTCCCTGGTGACCGCCAAAAGGCGAATCATGGTAATCTTGTAAGATTAATTGAATCTCCTCGGGGCTTGTGATAACTTCAGGGGGACGAGTTTCGTCTATAATTGGTGGATTGGTACTAGGTGGACTGTCACGGTCAGCGGCCTCTTCTGGATGATGAGTTTGTTCTTTTTGTTTGGCCTGGCTGTCTTGATTTGTTCCACTTTCCTGAATGTTTCGTGTCTGGGCTCTGGTTACTGCATTGCATTGCAGACACTCCTTTTGGTCCGATGAGTGTTTTTCCTCCTCTATATCCGAGTCCATTTGGTGGTGGACTATAGCTTCTACCGTGAAAGTTGTAGTTTCCTTGTCTTTGTCACTATAACGTGGAATGCGGCTTAAAGCGTCGGTATTTGTGTTGTACTTTCCGGGCTTATACTCAATTTTATAATTGAACTCGGAAAGTTTATGGTGAAATCTCACCAGATGGGAAGTGGGGTGCTTAACATTGAAAACACCCTTGAGTGGTTTGTGATCTGTATAGACCGTGAACACTCAGTCTTGCAGATAACACCTGAAATTTTTAGTCGCCCAAACTATAGCCAGTAACTCTTTCTCACTCGTGGAATAGTTACGTTCGGCTTTGTTCAGTGTACGGCTGGCGTAGGCAATGGGCTGGTCACTTCCTACCTCTCCTTGAGAGAGAACTGCTCCAAGAGCCTCGCTGCTGGCGTTTGTGGTAAGGTTAAAGGGTTTTGAAAAATCGGGATATATTACGAGTGGAGGAGAAATTAAATCGTTCTTAATGTTCTGAAATGCCACTTGGCATTTCTCAGTCCATTTAAACTTTACATCCTTTCGGAGTAAGTTTGTTAGAGGACGTACTGTTTTTGAAAAATCGGGTATGAATTTTCTGTAGTAATTCGCAAGGCCTAAAAATGATTGCATTTGCCTTACTGTCTTAGAAGTGGGGAAAGTTTGGACGCATGCCGTTTTGCTAGGATCAGGTAGTGCTCCTTGGTTAGAACATTTGTGTCCTAAATACACTACCTCGCGCCTGAGAAATTGACATTTCTCAGGTTGAAGTTTCAGGTTATTTTCTCTTAACCTGTCAAAGACTTTGCGAAGCTTTTCGTTGTGGCTCTGCCAGACTTTTTCCATAGATCATGATGTCATCTAAGTAGACGAAACATTCTAGGCCTTGTAGGCCAGTTAATATGAAATTCATTAAACGCTGAAATGTGGCCGGGCTCCTTTGAGCCCGAACGGCATGCGTTTGAATTCATAATGCCCGTAGTTGGTACTAAAAGCCGTTTTTGCTCGATCTTTCGGATCGACGAGTACCTGATGATAGCCATTGGCTAGGTCTAGGGTGGTAAAGTATCTTGAATGGCCCAGTTGATCGAGGATATCCTCAATCCGTGGTAGCGGGAAGGCGTCGCCAATCGTTTTTTCGTTCAACTTACGGAAATCAACGACGACGCGCCACCTTTTCTCACCATCTGGTCCCGCTTTTCTGGGGACGACTAGCAGTGGTGAGTTCCATGGGCTTTTGCTGGGCTGGACAATATCGTCGTCCAGCATTTCTCGCAGTTGCTCATTTAAGACATTTCGCTGTGTCTCTGGTAACCGGTACATCTTTTGGTTAATAGGTGCTTGGTCTTGCACCAGGTGGATGTCGTGGGTGATGGCATTGGTATGCGTAAGCCTGTCACCTTTTAAAAAGAATATCTCATCATATTTGTAACAGAGATTTGTTATTGAGGCTTTTTCCTCAGTATTTAAAGATTCATCCAGACTGAGTTCTTGCTCTAATCTGGTGAGGCGGGGCTGAATACTGGTGTCTTCTTGTTCGACATCGTTTGGGAACAAGTACCTTATGTCTTGTAGGGTGGCCGTCTGTTCGGCGCTTATTGCCCTGCTTGTATTGTTCTTAAATCTAGACCTATTGTTATTATCCATATTCATTTTACCTCTTAACCTATTTCTTTTATATATAAGTGGCGCTGGGCCAGGTGGATCTGAGGGAGTTGCTGACGGCAGACCTTTTGTATGCTGGCCAGCGCCTGACGTTGGGGTTGTCATGAGGGACCCGCAAGCGACGTGAAACTGTTTCTTGTCACTGCTTGGTTGACCTGGGCTCTTATGCCCTACTTTCTTAATCTTAGGTTTACATATAACATGATGCTCACAGTCGCCGTCATTTCGACTCATGGGATTCAAAGGATGGGCTGTTATAATATCTTTATCTGGCTCTCGTTTTATGGGGACGACAGTGTAGTCTTTAATGGGAACCAGATTTAGGTTCACGCTGTTTAGGTCTACTTGTGAACTGCGTGTGTTGAGGATTCCTATTGGGACTGCCTTTAACCCAGCTGAGAGTAACCTGTTTGCTAAGAAGACTCCGTCGTCTATATCTTTCGACACACTGAGCATTTCTTCCTGCAACTGCAACGGAACTTTGACTACGATCTGAGACCTTGCTGGTACGCACACAGGTTCATTTAAATTCACCTGATGCTGGCCAGTCTTACATGCCAGATTGTTGGTAATCAACTCACCCTTATCGCGTTCTTGTTTATCACAGCCGACTTCTTCTGAGTGAGAAGCTTTGAGAACACTTGGGGTAGAAGGTGTATCCCCGTCGGGCTTAATTTCTTCTACCAGTGTCTCTTTGATGACTGTGTTTTGTGAACACGGGTTGTTCGATGCGGTTTCTAATGGAACAGCAAACTCTTCTGGATTGGTTACCGTGCGAGGAAATCGCAGAGCCTTGTTGGGTCCCTCAACATTACAGTTTTTGGCTAGGAAACTATTTCCTAGCAAGCCGTCGTCGGAAATACCTGGGATGTTTTTACCAGCTGAAGGTGCAAGGTAATTTGCTTTTTAGCATGAAGTTTCCTTGGCAACTTCCTAAGGTTTTTCCGGTTCCAAAGGGGCTTTGAAGCGTTAGTTTTTTGTTGGAATTTATTAGCTCGCGAGATTTGAGAGCTTTTTTCTTAATTATACTGATCTCAGCGCTGGAGTCCACTATTAGCTGGGCCTGACCATTTAGACCTATGTCTAGAGGAAGTCTGGCGGCGAGCACACTGAATCGGGCGGCTGAGAAGACGCTTGTTTATTGCTGGTAGGGTTTATAGTCGAGCCGGGGAGTTTTGGGTCGACTCTTTGTCGTTTCCCTTGTGATGGCCCAATATACGGAAGATTCTTCCAGCAGCCAAGGGCGCATACTAGCGAAATAATCAGCAATTGCTAAACAATACCTGCATGGTATTGTTCTGCAACTGTCGGTTGTTTTGCTGATTAGCCCAACAGCTGGCTGCGATGACCGCTTAGTGGAGCAGTCGACGATTACGATAACAAATAACCTAGGATGGTAATTGTTATGTAAAGCGATTGTTTACTACTAAGCGACTCAGGTGCTGCAACCGGTAGAACAAACGACAAGGTTGTTGTCGTGTGTTTACATCCACGTTGTGAGCAAAGAAAGTACTTCCGAATATCGGGGCATAAAAGACCAATGACTGGTGTGGCGAGTGCCGTTAATTGTTCAGTCGCGTTGTAACTCTGAGGTGTCAAGTTACCGTTCGGTTCGCATTTGCTTAATTTTAAAGGTATTAAGATAGGTCAGTTTATTTGAGTAAAATAAAGATTTATATATTTGAAATTCGAGCGTTGTTAATTATTCGATTTTCCGCTAAGTGATTGCTTTGGGACACGACATTTTGGCGCAGCCGATGAAAAGTTTAAGTGTTGCTGTAATACAGGTATTGTGTTTGTTGTGTTTTTATTTTTGGGAGTTATTCTTTTTTAGCTGTTCCATTTTTTGTTATTTTTGGGAGTTATGCTTTTTTAGCTGCTCCATTTTTTGTTATTTTTGGGAGTTATGCTGTTTTAGCTGCTCCAGTTTTTCTTTAATTTTGGGAGTTATGCTTTTAGCTGCTCCATTCTTAATTTTATTTACTTTTCAGGTTAATTAAGAAGTGTTAGATTTAGTGTATTATAGGTTCTTTCAGTCTAAAGTGATATTTGGTGGGTTTTTGCTCTTTTGGCGACAAAAAAAAATTAATTAAAACTTGTTAAATAAGATGAATGTGTTTGTATAGAGTAAGGTGTTAATAATTTTAAGTCGTGATCTTCGTTTCAGGCAAGCATTAGTTAAAATAGAAATTCGAATTGAATAAATTGGTTTGGGATAAATGTGTAAAGTGCCTAGTAAGAAGAGAATTGTGTGATAAATAATTAATTTGCATAGAGTAGGGAGCTTGTAATTTTATTTCGTGATTCTCGTTTCTTGTGTATAAAGTTTTCTATGTCACGTTTCATTTTAGGCGTTGATCATACGCGCGTATATTCAATTTTTCGGATTTTTAATAGTCGTAGTAACTACTGGAGCCGCCATCTAATATGATAGAGTTGGGGAGTTTTTTTTTGAGAGTTGAAAGAGATACCAAGATAGTTAGGGTGATATTGTTATAGTTTAGGTTTGATTTTACAAAAATATAGATCTTGTTTGGGTGTTTGTTTTTAATATTTTTAGTATACAAAAACGCTAGATTTTAATGAGTTGGTTTGTTTGTCCTCGTTTCATCTAAAAGTGAAATTTTTGATTTGAATGCAATTACAATAACCCGTAAAGAACCAAAGGAATTAAAATATATATGATAGCAGATTCATACGAAAAGATTATGAACATGGTGTCTAAATATGTGCCAATGTTTTCGGGAGAAAAGTCACCAAAGTTGGCAAAGGAGGTATTTCTTTTCCTCAATTGCAGTAAGGACTTGCACGACCGTCTAGAACCAGCAGAGCAAAGCATTTTTATTAAATGCATAAAGTACCGCTTATCCGATGACGCTTATTACCTAATAAGTTCACAGGAGCCAAAGGACTTTGCATCCTTGCAACAGGCGATTAAGACAGCCTACATGCCACGGAAATCTTTCAGTGAGTTATGCACTGAAATGTTAGCATGTAGGCAAAGGCCGGGTGAAGATGTTAGAGAGTTTGCGGATAGGATGGTGGAGCTGCTGGATCAGATTAAGTCTTCGGTATCAGCTAAATATCCAAAGATGGATGGAGGCTTGATAGCTGAGTTGGAGACTGACGCAGTAACAACTTTCAAAGCCGGTGTAAGCAGTCAAGCCACTCGGGTTTACCTAACCGGAAAAAGGTTTGGTACATTGGAAGAAGTTCGAGAAGAAGCTCTTTACTTCGAAAGAGATTCAAAAAGGCTTGAAGCTATGGGAAAAAGTACCACAATACTCCAGCGAAATACCACAGGAAAGCTGGAAGGCTGGAAATGTTATCAATGTAAGGCAGAAACAATTCCAAAAGCTATTTGAAGTAGTGCAAGCACCAACAATGAACTGGGAATCTCCAAGAAGGACCAGGCAGCAATCCAGAGTTGCTAAATGCTTCAAATGCTGTCAGCCTGGGCACTTTGCTAAAGAATACCAGTGGAGAAAGCAGCCTCCTTACTGCACTAAATGTCAGGAATATAGGCACGAGATATCATATTGCCAAATTCATCGCGTAAGAGTAGCCAACTGTGCAGCTAGCATTCAAAATAAAGTTCATCCAGGAAGGGAGGAGCTTTATTGCCAATTCTGCAGAACACGCGACCATTACACGGATATCTGCGTAAGGAAGTATTTAGCAGATAGAGAAACAGAAAAATTGAATTCCAGTAATAAATTTATCATCACAGTCGCATCAGATATAGCTGTAGAAGGTACGCTTAGGCTTTTATTAGATACGGGATCCACATGTAGCTTAATGAAGCTCAATAGGATAAAACGAGATACCTTCATACACACACAACATAAAATAAGAATTGGAGGACTATTTGGAAACGCTAAAAGCTCCATAGGTACTTGTGAGGCAAAGTTACTGATAGATAACGGTCAGCAGGTTTGCCAATTTAATGTCATTGGTGACACTGACTCCATTCCCGCCGATGGTATCCTTGGAATGGATTTCCTCAGTGACAAAGCTGTGATCGATTGTGTAAATAGAAAATTGTCGGTGAAACTAACACCACCGAAATTAAACACAACCTTTTCTTTTTTCCGAATCTCTATTGCGTTACTATTAATTTTACAAAAACTTATAAGACACAACTTTTTCTTACTTTATGAATTTCTATGGTTGTTTCTATTAATTTTCTCAAAAACATTTTAAGACACAACTTCTTCTTACTCTCCGAATTTCTATTTCTTTAACTATGTATTTTACAAAAACTTTTAAGACGCACACGTCCGAGATGACCGCAGTCGCTTTCAAAAACCAACTCTGCTCTTACTTACTCAACTCCTTATCTTTCGCCCCCCAAGAAATCCCTTTCAGCGCGCCACAAGTGCTTATCATGCATTTTTTGTCAAGAAAAAATGTCACTTCGTTTGGACATGTCTATACATGCCCAAACGAGTTCCGTTCAACCGTCTTTTTAAATTGTAACTTAAATCCGTGTGCCGCTGATAAGATTTTCGTCATGTAGAAAGGCATGAACGTTCTTGCGTTCATCGTCGGGAAAGCTTATTTTGCACTTTTCATGTGCAATATTAAACTTTTGTTTTCTTCGTTTCGCTTTGGAAAAATATTTTGTTCGCGAAGTTATGTGAAGAAATTCCTGATGCAATTTCTTCAACTCTTTTAGTGATAAGCTAATCATGTTTTTTGAGCATGATTAGCATATGATAACGTTTCCGAATGCAAGCTTTTGTGTGTGTGTACACTATGAATATGCACATAGTATTATAATTTTTCTATTTTTCTTTCCAGGGCCTTCTAGGGTTTTTAGGGTTTTTGTGTATACATTTGCATACGTCAGCCAAGATTTTGTATGTAACACAAGGCTCATTATGATCATTAATTAATAATATGTTTTGATAAAAAAAGATGTTATTTCATGTATTACATATAAGCATGTGGCTATTTCTATATACAGTATGTATACGTAATGGGCTATTTATACTTAATTGGCTATTTATACATACCTACAATATTTATACGCAATAGGTCAAGGAGGGGGTGGGGCGAACAGATCAGGGACAAACGCAAGTGTGCGCCCCCCCCCCCCCCCATACACACACATACACATAGCCCGACACACACATGCAGCCATACGCATGCACACACTATCGAACACACAGCCACACAAACGCAGCGTTCGTGTGGCTGTGTGTTTGCGTTTGGGTGTGCGTTCGTGGGTGTGCGTTTGTGTGTGATCGCGTGTGTGAGCGCGTGTGTGAGCGCGTGTGTGTGTGGCGCGCGCACACTTTTGTGTGTCACTGATCTGTTCGCCACCCCCCCCCCCCCCCCTTCACCTATTGCGTTGACATTTTCAAAAGTAATTTCAAAAACTGTAAAACTGAAAACAGAAGTGAAATGAAAATCTCAAATCAATATTTTGATAATTAAATATTGAAACTGATAGTTCAAAATGTTTTCATTTTTATTATAATGATATCATGCAAAATATATTAAGAACAAATACATTTATTTCTACATTTTTAATTAAGTACGAAATTTTAAGTGCATTATTTATTTTGTGTTTATCTTAACGCTAAATCATGAACAATATGTTTAGTTAGTCCATCAGGTGCATAAAGAAGAAGATGGTTTTCCAACACGTGAACACGTAACATATAATTGTCCGTGAGAATGCATGGATTATCTAGATTCAATCCGAATATGGCAATTATTTGTCCTTGTGACTTATTTATGGTCATCGCAAGTACCAAGCGTATGGGAATTTGTAAAAATTCGAACTGAATTGGTGTGTCGGTGGGTAACATTGAAATGCCTGGCAGTAAAACATTATCTTCTCTGAACTTTCCGTTTAATACGGCCGCTTCCATGACATTTCCCATGATGTTTTGAATAACTAATTTTCAAACGTAAGTTATGTGGTGGAAGTCCCGGTAAATCCAGTGAATTCAAGAATTCTGGGATAATTCACGCTTTCATTTTCATCTACCACTGTGTCAATTGATTTAAACGAAATAAATTCGCCAGGAAATGTTTCTTATATTTTGAAGTTGATTTCGTCAACATCGACGTTTTAAGCAATCAAAATGGCTCCTTCACTGAGACATTGATGGTTACGATTATTGTTGCAATTTAATATTGTGTATTTTAAATAAAGCCATTACCAATTATCTAGCAATTGTTTAGAAAGTGTATGGAAAGAAAAAAACCTTCTTCTTTTGCTGCCATCGCAAACAAAACCTTATCGTAAATAGCCTCTTGTTCATTTGTCGTAACAAATGAAGCCAAATCGTTAGTATTAAATTGTTGTTCCCATTGCATGTCATTATTAACTATAAGTCATTTGCTGGTCAATTAGATGAAGGTATTCCCAAACTTGGCGAATAACTGACGAATTTTATGCGTGAAGAACTAACTGCTGCATCGGCAAGTGTTGTATCGCAATAATTGACACCTTCAAGCTATTGCAGTTCTCGGCAAACGTCATGATTTGTAGCGTATAATTGAAAAATTAGGAAAAATTTCTAAATTTCAAGCTGTAATTTGAGGGGAAAACGTAAGTTTTGGGATCTGAATGTCATTCTAAACGATTCAGTGACACAACAAATGCAGAGTATTGTGTTTAACTCAGTTTTTTTCAAAAATGGATAAGGAGAGCTTTGGAAACGGCCTCCTCATTTATTAATAGCAATCGTAAATAAAACCGTTGTTCCAATTTGTCAAGTCACTCAGAACTCAGATCTCATACAGACCAACGATTATATATTTAATAAAATTACTTCAAAACTATCATTTAGTTTTTCATGTATTGCAGTATTTATGGGACCCGTGAATATCTTGTATAGCAATTTTTCAGTATCTACCAACTTTCAGAAGCGACATCACCGATTTTTCTGAATTTTGTCAGCTTACTCGTTTAATTTAAATGTTTTGGCTAAATTTTACTTATTGCGGAAGTGACAGCTATTTTAAACTCAAAAAAGATCAATTTGTGTCCTTTAGACCTAGGTTCAAAAATTCCTAACTCCGGTTATATGTACTAAGCCCATTTTAATAACCTAAAGCTCTTGGCGAACTGCTTGTGGTTGTTGCTTGGTACAAATTGTGTGGCTGCGAGCTGACTGCTTCAACTGTGATAGCCGCTATATAAAATAAAAAAGGCTCCTTAATAGTAGATTTCATTTCATACATCGTGTTCGCTCATAAGAACTGGACATCTGGGTTATTTGGCTGTGCTATGGGCCTTGCTTATCTGTTCTTAGTTGTCTGTGGTTAGAGTCATGGAATTTTAATTTTGTAAAACATACAAATTTTGAAATAGACCATAATATTAAAGCACGCTTATCAAATTATCAAATAACCTTAAGTTTTTACCAGTAATTTCTTGCAAGACAGACTTTTCATGCATTGGAAGAATCTTTGTATCATAACTCAAAAACGGTGAAATATACAAATTGAAAACAAAACGCGTTTTAAAGAAAATAGTGTTAGCTTCTAACACGAGTAAAACAAAAAAACATATAACAATATAACGTTTGTAGGGTTCGGTACCCAAAGGGTAACATCGGGAACCCTATTACTAAGACTTCGCTGTCCGTCCGTCACCAGGTTGTATCTCATGAACCGTAACAGGTAGCCAGTTGAAATTTTCACAGACTGTGTATTTCTATTGGCGATATATCAACAAATAACAAAAATAAAATCAAATTAAAAATTTAAGGGGGCCCTCTTACAAGAAACGTTATGTTTTCGGCGTTTTTTCCGCGTTTTATTCTCATTCATTGTTATTATCATAAGTAGGCATTTTTTTTCAAATGATGGATTTTTTTTCACATTTTTTTTTACGATGGTACGGAACCCTTCGTGCGAGTTAAATGATTATTATCTTTTGATAATAAAAAAAAATCAAGTAAAGAAAACACGAAATTTATATTATGATATTAACTTTATTTAACCGAGGTTGAGCTTTAGCTCAAACTTTTCTGTTCAGATTTTAGAATTTTACTAACTTATTTAATTTTCCTGAAATTATACCTCAGCTTACTTTAATACAAATATACTTAAATCTTCTTTTTACAGGAAATTGCATTTGTGTTATCGTACTTTGTTTTTGTACAAAAAATGCTGACACTGCGTGATTCAGTTCAACGTTCTGTTTGAACGTTGATCAAATTCAATTGATGAAATTCAATTTGATTAAATGTGATATTTTTGTTTTTCATGAACATTACTGGAATTTAAAGCGTTTGAGTTTTAAAATGAAATTTTAACGTAAGTCTGCATTATTTACAAAGGCAAATATGACTTTTAATTATTGTGAGAATATTTCTCTATTATGTCTTCTATTGAGTTTATTTTTATGATGTTAGGGTTGGATTTCGATAAAACTCCTCCCTCCTTTGTTTTTGGATTCTCCTGGATCCTATTTTTATTTTAATATTTTTCTGTTTACAGTATACAAAAATTACTAAAATAATTATTACAATGATTATTATTGAACTTAAACTGTAATTGGCAATTTTATGATATGTAAGTTCTTTAATTTTTTCAATATTGTCAGCATTATGGAATAAAATTTTGTCAAATTCTAGTTCCTTATTTTTGTATGTAACATTTTCATATTCATGCCAAACATCCATTTTAATGCGGTTCCACCGAAGTTTATAAGTCCTCTTTTATGACGATTTGGCACGAGTGTCTTTATTTTAGTTTTAACACTAGTCACTCTGTTACGTATGAAATCTTTATGATTCTCTAAGTCTAATATTTTTAATGTTGACTCCAAGTTATAGACTAAATCTAATATTTCGTTTGGGTATACCTACTCTATGAAAATTATTTCGAATTTATCCACTATTTCGACAGTGTTTATCTTTATTTTTGCAAATCCTACTTCTGTTTCTATTTTCTCAATTGTCATTGTTTGGTGAGTCATCGTGGATATTAGTAGCAGAAGTATCCATAGTAACGTTGCCTTGATTGTTTTGACCTGGAAATTTAAATGGGCGTTTTATGTTGTTTTCATGGACATTAGTTAGATTATATTTCCTATATTTAGGCCTCAAAGATTTATAGTTCTTTATGAAACCGATTTCTCCACGTTCTTCATAATCCTCTCTATCTTCGTTTCTCTTACGAATAACCTTTTCTTTTAATTTTATCAACCTATCGTAAATGATGTTAAAATCTACTTCTTTATTCTGAACAGATAACGGCGTTGTTTTTATCGTGGAATGATAAGACTTAATGTATAACTCAACTGCTTTTAAGATCTGCCTTCTAATAGGTAATTTTTCTTCTAAATTGAGTGCCCTAATTCTTTCTATATTGCGTAATCTGTATGGCTATTGGGTTTGGTCACATGATACTCTATTCCTTCTTTTTCGCAAAATTCCCTAACGTGTTTTGAATCAAACTCATTGTCAAAAATTAGTTTTTTTATTTTACCTCTAATAACTATAATCTGCCTTATTTTTTCTAGTATTGTAATATGAGTTCTATCCTTTAAATGTAATCTGACTGCGTGTTTTGAAAACTTATCTATCAAATTAATGAAATTGTGTTTACTATTTGTATAAATGTCTACATGTACTATTTCATTTATTGTTTTAGCAGTTTCTGTTAGTTCGAATTTCTTTTTTATGGGTTTCCGGTCGTATTTTGGCCCTGTCCAAATGTCACAATTGTTAAAAATAGTATGGATCATGATTTTCAATTTAGGATGATAAATTCTCATTTTAAGCCCTGCATAAGTTGCGACTATTCCACAATGTCCTGAATCCTAATTCTTCCTTGTGAAATATTGCTATTTGCTTCTTTAACTCTTCTTCGTCTTCTACATCTTTCCCGAAATGACTACACTTGATGAATTTTATCCTGTCCCAATTAGGGTATAATTCTATTAACTTCTCTTGTAATTTGTTGTATTCTCTATGATTCAACTATGAATATACATATACCTATTTGACCCTTTTATATACACCTTCTAAAAATATCGGTTCCTCGTTCTACATCATTCTTATTAAATACTTGTACAAATTCTATTTCTTTTTTGTTCTGAGAAAATTATTTGTAACTTGAACCTATTAACAATAGGTGGTCGTTCAGGTTCTCCTCTTGGGAGTGAATGGTTTGTATTTCTACCGATTCTTGCGGAGTGATGCTCAAATTTTCGGATTGATTTTCAGCGATTGAGGTTATATCATCCGAACTTTCATTTATAAAACCTTCACATTTAGGATTGTTTTCCACAAATAAATTAATTTCATTTCTTTCTGAATTAATACGACTGAGGAAGTCGGCGACCTTATTTTCTTTCCCTTTGATATAGTCGATCTTTATGTCGTACTCGCCCAGTTGGATTAACCATCTTTGCAGGCGGGGATTAATAGCTTTACCAGTGTGTTTTGCTTGCAACCATTTGATTGGTTGGTGATCTGTTTGCAGATCAAACTCTTTACCAAATATGTATGGCCGAGAATACTTGGTTCCCCATATTATTGCAAGTAATTTTTTTCGATCGTTGAATAGTTTTTCTCGTGATCGGTAAGTGTTCTCGAAGCATAGCAAATGGGGTGTCCTCCTTGTGTAAGAACGGCTCCAATTGATGAATTACTAGCATCCGTAATAAGTTTGAATCGTTTATTGAAATTGGGGTATCTTAATATGGGATGGCTGGTAATTAGTTCTTTGAGCTTTTAAAAAGCTGCAATGTAACTAGGGTCATTCAAATTGATCCTAGACTCTTTTTTGAGATACTTAATCATAGGACTTGCTATTTTCGCATAATCTTTGACAAACTATCGATAATATCCCGTTATGCCCAAAAAGGATTTTATCTGCTTTTGCGTGATTGGTAATTTTAGATTTTGGATTGTGAAAAATAAGTCCTCATTATACTTGAGTAAATTTTTTATTTTATTTTCTTCTTCAACATTCAAATGATCGAATTTTAATTTATCTAAAAGATTCTCTGTAATTCCCTCTAATGTATATATTTCATTTATAATGAAAGGGTAATTATTTTCTTCGAATTTATTTTTGCTTTGAGAGGTACTAGGAAATTCTGACCCATAATCGCATCATATTTCCTATCCCTCAAATCGATTATTTTCCACGTGATAGTGCCAAGAAATTTAAATTCTTTTGGCATTGTAGTTTCTACTTTATTAGTAATCTTATTGAATGGTACCAATAGTATAGTAGACTAATAAACGAGTTTACTTAATTGTTCTTCAGTAAATTCTTTAAGAATATTTGGTTTGATGACACTGGTGGCAGATCCAGTATCGATTAGACATATAATTTTTTGACTGCCTAACGTTATAATTATTATTGGTATTCTAGGCTCCGAGGCTCGAATTGAAAATTTACGTCCTGACCTTGATTTAAGTTACCGATATCCATTGGTTCTGGAATAGAGTTATTCTTAATTTGCTCGGAGTGTTGTCTATATTGAAGCCTACTATAATTTTGGTTGCGGTTACGAAACTGACCTGAGTTACTGTTGTAACTGTTTCTGTAATTGTTATTTCTGTAAACGTTATTATCTTTGTTAGTTCTGTAATTGAATCGGTCAAACCAAAAAGTGACCAAGTGACATTTTTTGTGAAAATGAGTTATTACCGCCATTTTCTTTATTTCCCTGAAAGGCATCAAATAAGCCAAGAACAGACCAAATATAACCTCTGGTGGGTGTTTTATATGGAATTGAATTTCAGGTTCAAGGCAAGAACCGCCCAAGTATATGCAACTTGGTCAGTTCTTCAGTTGGTATTGGCAACTTTGTACAGTTCTTTCATTTCCTCACTAGATTATCATGCGCACACATTCTGCTTTTTAGTTAACATTTTGAGTGCAAGGCGTATGGTAAGAAAGTGTATTTTATTGTTCCTTTTTAGTGATTGCCTTTATTATTTAAAAAATGAGTGATATGAATGTAGGGAGAAATAAGAGAAGGAAGTCAAATGTTGAGTCTTGGAAACGGAATAAAGTGCCCAAACAAAAAGCAGCAGTTGTTCCTGTAAGAACTCAAGGGCCACCATGCAAGTACGAACTTACGTAACATTATTCTCAATTTATAATCATGGAATGTATAATAGCGGAGGTACATACATATTTGTTACTGTCGTTTCCTTTCAGTTGCAAGAAAAAATGTTACGAGAGTTTTTCAGAAGATGAGAAGAAAAATTTACTTCCTAAATTCAATGGTATGGCCAATAAAACAGAGCAGGATATTTATCTGCAAGGTGGAATAAAACCTGCTGCTATTAAAAGAAGAAAATGTAATGCCGTCGTTCCAAAGTCTGTCTCTTATTATTATTCTATCAAAAAAGAAGTTTGTGAAATTCCTGTGTGTCGATCAGCTTACTGCGGACTGTTTGGAGTAAAGGCAGGTCGTGTTAAGAGATTATGCTCTTTAGCAGCCCAGCGCATAATACCGTGTGAAGGACGCGGCAAACATCACAATCGCCCAAACAGGTATGATCCGGATGTATTAAAGAGTATTGATGAGCATATCAGATCATTCCATCCTCGCCAAAGCCATTATAAGTCTAAAGTAAAGTATTACCTGTCTTCAGAGCTAAACGTGGCGAAGATGCACAGGATGTATTTGGAAAAATATTACCCATGCTGCTATGAATTTATCAAGAAAGGAGGCGACCAGGAAGTAGTAGGCTGCGTAGTTAAATTACACATATACCGGAACTATTACAATGAAAACTTTAACTATAGCTTTGGAAGGCCAAAGACTGATGTTTGCAATATTTGTGAAGAAATAAAAGCTAAAAAATTGAATAACCCATCACCCGTGCTACTAAAATCCCTCCACAATCAACTGTTATAGTTCAAGGGGCGTTTACTTACAGCTTTAAACTCCTTAGTAATTGCTCTGTTATCCAGTTCTCCTGCTTGTGTTGGCCCTTTAATTTAAAACACGGCACTTAACTTTTTATTCTCTTTATTTATATTCTTGTTATTATTCAGGATCTGGATTACACACCCTATTTTTTTTTTACTTTTGTGTGTACTAAACAAACTGTTATCACAACTTTTTCGTTATTACGCAAACCTTCTTTTTACAAACTTTTTCTTTCTTAAAAACTTTTTACTGTATGCTTTCCTCCGACCGAGACCGAGACCTAATTCCCGAATATTTACTTTTGGGTCCAAAAAAAAATAGTTTATTTCTCTTTTTTTTTTCTTTACCGTCACCCAGTTTTGGATTATAACTTTTAAAATACTTTTTTACTCCCGCCGTACTACGTTTTTATAAGACCAACCACTTTTTCTTTTACAGACTCGACCGCGAACCGCCGTTAATCCTCTTTCAAAATCAACCCGTTTTGATCTTATCGTTCGACTCGAGATTTAAAAACCAACTCTTTTCGTGATATAATTCGACTTGATAAAATTTTTAATTCAACTCCCGATCCGCCGTAGTGAAAATTTAAAATCCAACTCGGCTCTTGATCTCTTTCGTCGCGATCAAGAGCCTTCGTTCAGGGTAGAAAATGCATAGTTGCATTTTTACCCTGAGAAAATTTTCATTTATTCTGGACTTGATTAAACAAGTCCAGAATATTTTTCGTTGGACGGAGGCTTGAAATTTGATGCTTTGATAAACATCAGCCACTGCCACGACGATTAAAATTGCCACGCGCGTATACATATAATGTATTTTCGCGGCGCGCATTTCTGAGCGTGAAAGCTTTTTTTCGCAGTATGTATGTACAATGTACATACATAACGTAATTTTCACGACAAATCGTACTAAAGGTACGATTTGTCTTTCGCTTTATTTTTGTTTTAAAGTGTGCCGCGTTGACAAATTTTGCTGAAGACAAAATTTGTCGCGGGAGTATTTTTTGGACTATTAAAATTTTTGACATTTAATTAATACTTTTGTTTTTCTGGGAGTCGTCTCCGCTGGAATGTCGGTCGCCATACATACATTGGGATTGTGTGTTTGTGAGTTGGGTTTGTGTATGTAACAATTCCTTCCCCACACGAAAAATATGAGTATTCTTTGAAGAGGAATACTCATAGTGTTGTTACATTGTATGGCTTATCTTATTTTTTTACCTTCTCAAGCATTTTACAGGATGAAGTGGGTTTTCTTTGGGATGCTGGAGTGACTTGGCTTTGATTTTAATTTAGTTCATATTTGAAACTGAAGCGGAATTCATCATGCTATTTGCGCAAAAATTGAGCAACCAACCTTTTTATAGTCCCGAGGGACGAAGTACCGTTCTGTATGGGATATGTGTTGTACACGTAATACCCGGCTGGGTTGGGCCCATACATTTGGTGCTCCGCAGGCGGGGCGAGCGCCCCCTGACCATTTGGGCCGGGGATGCTGAGAGCGGCCGCTTCTACCAGGTCCGGCTAAATTTATACCCTCATCAAGGACAATGCTGGACTGCCGTAGGTGAGTGTTTTTAATAGTAATTTGAATTGTTATTCAAATACTAACCATATGCTTTGTTCTTCCAGGTGGTACCTTGGTACTCAGTGGCGTTCACGGGTTATGTGCCTGTTGCTGGCCCGTTTTCTCGGATCACTTGACCGAAGTGGTGCAAATGTACACGGCGACCCTTCCCCCAGGGAATCTGAACACCACGGTTATGTGGAGTGACGACGAAGATGAATATGAGGACTGAAGTTTGCCCCCCATTATCTGGCTCCCGGTTTTCCAAGTTTTATACCATACTACCTCTCTTCTTTTTTCTGTGTTTAATTTCATTCTAGTGTAACTCCGGGGGGTGGGGTGAAAGACAATCGGCCTTTCCTCCCATTTTTCGTTTTATTGCAATTTTTATTTTTTTTTTTTTAATAAAAACTACGTAAAGTGATTACTTTTTTATGTGTGTTTTTGTGTTGTTTTTTTTTTCTTTTTTTTTTGCTCGGCTTTTGATAATGTTCTTCCTTTTGGTTGCTTCTATTGGTTACACCTACGTTTTACGGTGGCGAGAGTTTGAGGTTGGTTTTCTGTTTTAGGTTTACTTAGGGGCTAAAGCGGCTGGTTTATGGATGGTTCATGTTGCTCTGATTTCGGTTGGTTCGGATCTTGGTCTCGGTTGAAGTTTAAAACATTTTTTATTTTTATAAAATTTTGGTTGTTTTCAAAAAAAAATTTTTTCTTTTATGTTTTATGGGGTTAGAGTGTAATAAATAAGAAATAAAGATTAAAACGATTAATTTTACATATAATAATAATATATCTAGTAACTATGTAATTCTTTCAAAAAAAATGATTCGATATTATTGTACTACAACGCTTTTCCAATATTATTATATTTATATAATTATTCTTTTATAATTAATTTTAGTGTAATTTATGTCTGTTACTGTGTGTAAGTGTAGATGTGTTTGTTTGTGTGTGTGTGTGTATTTTTCTCTTTTATATTTTGCGCCTTTTTTCTGCTTAATTACGTAGATATTCGTTAAATTATTATAAAGTTATACTTAAAATTATTTCTAACTTGTTTTTAGCATTTTATTTGTTTGTTTTATTTTGTTTTGTATCTTTTACGCTCGATAATTACTATATATCTTATTTTCTTTTATATATATATTCCATCCCTACTTTGGTCATTTTCATCTAATGCTATATCTATTTATATTCCTTTATGTAATTTATTTAATTTAAAATTACTTCTATTCTATTTTTCTTTACATGCAGTTATTTATTTTAACTTATTTTGTTATGTAATTATAATACAATTTTTCCTCTGACACTCTAGGTCTGTTTTATGTCTACTACAAATCGTTTTTGTTAGTTATTCATATGTTTTGCACATGTGACCAGGTTTTCTTTTGTTTATAAATTTACTTTGATCAAGTGACCAATTTTGACAGTGTCAGTTTCGCATTCTTAAACGATTTGGACTGATTTTGTTTTGGAGAGGCTTCTGGCTCGCCTTAAACTGGGTTGGGGAGCAGGAGTTCGCTCTTCTAACGGAATTCCCTCTGATAAAATTTCGGGGTTACCTGGTGGTTGATTCCTCTGTTGTCTCATCTTGATGACAACAGGGTTAAGATATTTTACTGTCACAGCGATCATTATGGCCAGAACTAGTAGGCTCGTGAATGATAGAGAAGTTGTGGACAAGATATGGGAGTTTCTGCTCGATACCTTTTCCTGGTATTTAATAATTTTGCTTTGGATATTTCTTCCAGTGAATGGGTGTCAGTATAAATTGATTTATGGATATCGTCTCCCGTTAAAATCTCGATTTTCCCCAGACTGTGGTTTTGAGTTCCCTGTAAAATTTCAGTCAGGTTTACTTTGAGTAGAGAGTGGTTGAGCTCAGGAAACTGATTCGGCTGGATAATTTTTAGTGGATATTTACTCCGACCTTCGTATTGAAGCACTTTGTCACTTATTTGAACTTCACATGGTTGCGTTATCTCTAATATCCCTTGTCCTTCTAGTTTCGAGAGTACAAAGTGATCTGGACATGTGATATGTAACACCGTGGAGGTAATAAATGAAAATAGCCACGTATTGGGCTTGCTTAGTTTGATCAGCATGTCTTTTTGGGGAGCTTGTACCTGGTCCTGCATTTGGGCACTTCACTTAAAGGATTATATAGTAATTTAATGGCACATTCGTTGGATGTTGCCGCTTTGATTATAGGCGTGGTCAGCCGGCCTACATACGTGTTTTCTTCCAAATTACTTGTTATTTTCTTGAAACTTTTCATGTCATCGCCTTTTAATAAGATAGATTCCTGAGCTTTTGCGCTATTGGCTATGTATGAATAACCAGGGTCTGGAATTAATGAATAATTTGCTGACTTGCGTACAGGATAGCATTGAATCTGTTGTAGCCTCATTTTTGGCAGGTTAAAAATTGGGAGAGTAATTCTCACCACCAATTTGTTTTGCATAAGGAGTTACTGGGCTCCTGCTGTCTGATATAGAATAGATAGACAATAATGATTGTTAGGACAATACGAAGTTGTTTTGCGATATATCTCCAGTAGATTTTTGGGAGACATTAGGAGTGGATGAATATGATTGTTTCTACTAGCCATTATTATATCCAGGAGGGCTTGTTGTCGATATTCAACTTCGATGATTTGGAGCAATAAGTTTGATATAATCTCTTGTCTTAGTTGCCTCCTAGTTAAATCATCGGCCACATGGTGGAGATCGTTTATCTGGTGTGCTATTTTTTGTTGTCTGTCTATTAACATAGCCAGCGGTTTTTGAATCTTTTCCAAGGTAGTTTTTACAACACTGATTTGTTGTTTCTCTAGCTCGGATAGGGCTTGTGTATTCGATTCAAGTTCTTCTAACCTGCTGTAAATATCTTTTTCGTTATTGCTGTCCATAGTTCCAAACAAATAGTGCATGGCATTGTCTCTTCCATCAAGTAGCGATCTGGCCTTGCGTTTTCCTGGTACTAGTTCCTTTATAGTTTCCGTGCGCTTTCGTACGCTGTCTATTATAGCGTGTATGTGTAGTTTCTGCACGTTACACAGGTCTTCTGGGTTTGTTATATTTATGCAGAGTTTATGCACTAAGTGCTCTGCATATTCTGCTAGCTTCATCTGGGTATCTAACTCATCCAAGTCTATCTCGGTGAGGACATTCCAGGTGTCATGATATACCATGAGATTTCACAGGTCCTCGAAAAAAATACCCGAGCCATTTAGCGGGGTCATTACATAAGGTTTGTCAGCGATTGCTCCAGTTGTGTACTGGATGAAGAGGGCAACTATGATGAATTTCAGCGCCATTTTTGTGGACAATTCGGAAGAAGAAAACAATCCTTTAAGTTTATTTGTACTTGCAATGTGCCGTTTTAAACTGGGCAGTGGAGTTACTCCACCGCAAATGTTTATGAGGAGGTATTGAAATGAGGATTAATGAACACTGGAGTAGGAATTTCAAGACAACTTGGTTCAATTTTGTTCAACATGCTTTTACTCGAAATATGGTTTTACACGATTATTATGTACCGTTACGATACGTTTACCAATTTTGATGGTGGTATTCACATCGCTTGGTATTGCGATTACCTGATAAGGTCCTACCCAGATTTGAGAAAGCTTATGTTTTCTGCTTTCATTCTTAATGAGGACCTTGTCTCCTACATGGAAAGTTAGGGGCCGTACTGTCTTATCGTAGTACCCCTTTGAGCGTTGTTTACTTGCCAATAAGTTCTTTCGTGCCGTGGCATATGATTTTTGGAGCTTATACTTCAATATGTGATAGTAGCTCTCATGATTGTAAACGGGTTCGGGATCCCGTTTTAAATTTGATGGGACATCCGCTGTGAAGCCATATAGGCAGTCCATTGGGGTAAGTTTAGTACCCTCGTGTACACTATTGTTGTACGCGAATGCAGCGGTTCGTAGGTATTGGTCCCATGTTTTGGGATTTTCATCTACGATTGTTCGCAGGTATTCTATCAAGGGTCTATGTGCACGCTCTAGTGCTCCATTAGACTGTGTGTGGTATGCTGAAGTCTGTAACTTCTTTACCTTTAGAAGCTTACATACTCTTTTGAATAATTCACTCAGGAAATTTGTTCCCTGATCGGTGAGTATTCTTTTGGGTATGCGATAGCGCCTAACGATTTCATCAAAGAAAACTTGCGCTACTGTGACTGCTTCTGCATTAGGTATTGCATACCACTCGACAAATTTTGTTAAATTATCTTGGAAGGTCAAGATATATTTGTTACCTGATGTGGTCTCTTCTAATGGACCTACAATATCGAGGTAAACTTTGTCGAACGGTTGCTCTGCGATGTCCGTGATAACCATTGGCATTTTATATTGTGGTGATGCTTTCATCGTCTGGCACTTTGGGCATTTTTTAATGTATTTCTTGATATCGCTAAGCATGTGTCTCCACCAATACTTGCGTCTTATGCGTTTGTAAGTTTTTATGACACCTTGATGGCCACCAAATGGAGAATCGTGATAATCTTTTAAGATTGTTCGGATTTCCGTAGGGCTCGTGATAACTTCGGGTGTCTTGCCAGTACTTACTTTTTGCTCAAGCGATGCTGGGTTTAGTTTTTCCGCCTCCGTGTGTTGAATTTCGTTTTGGTCCGCTTTCGTGTGCTCTTCTGTCTCCACACTGGAGCTATTTAATGTCTCTTGAGCCTTTTGCTTCTGAGCTCGAGTAACGACGAAACAATGAGCGGATTTCTTTTTCTTTTTATTATTTGTGGAATCGTCCTCCTCCACATCTGAGTCCATCGTGTGGTGGACTAGGGCTTTTACCGTTAAGATATTGCCTAAGCTGTCTTCCTTTAATGCTTGAGGGATGCGACTTAGTGCATCTGCATTAGTGTTGTACTTCCCTGGTTTATATTCGATGTTGTAATCGAATTCAGATAATTTGTGGTGAAATCTCACCAAACGGGAAGTAGGGTCTTTCACATTGACGACACCTTTGAGAGGTTTATGATCAGTATAGACCGTGAATTTCCGGCCTTGAAGATAGCACCTGAAATTCTTGGTAGCCCAGACAATAGCCAATAAGTCTTTCTCTATAGTAGAGTAATTTCTTTCGGCTTTGTTTAATGTGCGGCTTGCATAGGCAATGGGCTGGTCCTTTCCGACTTCCCCTTGAGAAAGAACAGCTCCCAGAGCCTCGTTACTTGCGTCTGTAGTAAGATTAAAAGATTTCGAAAAATCGAGGTAAATTAAAAGTGGTGGAGAAATTAAAGCGTTTTTTATGCTTTGCTTCTTGGCATTCCTCTGTCCAAGTGAATTTTACATCCTTGCGGAGTAAATTTGTGATTGGACGTACAATCTTGGAGAAGTCTGGAATGAATTTCCTGTAGTAATTGGCAAGTCCTAAAAATGACTCAACTTGCCTTACTGTTCTTGGAACAGGAAATGTTTGGACGCAGGCCGTCTTACTTGGGTCTGGTAGGGCTCCTTCGCTAGAACATTTATGTCCTAGGTAAACAACTTCTCTTCGTAGAAACTGGCACTTCTCTGGCTGCAGTTTTAAGTTGTTCTCTCTCAACTTATTGAAGACTTTCCGCAACTTTTCGTTGTGGTCATTTAAATTTTTACCATAGATGACAATGTCATCTAGGTAGACAAAACATTCGATGCCTTGTAGGCCTGTTAAGACAAAATTCATTAGGCGTTGAAATGTGGCGGGGGCTCCTTTGAGCCCGAATGGCATACGTTTGAGCTCATAGTGCCCATAATTTGTGCTGAAAGCAGTTTTATGTCGATCTTTTTTGTCGACAAGAACTTGGTGATAGCCGTTGGCCAAATCGAGTGTGTGAAATAGCTTACGTGACCTAGTTGGTCGAGAATATCCTCGATTCGGGGTAGCGGGAATGCGTCTCCAATTGTCTTTTCGTTTAATTTCCGAAAGTCGACAGCGACGCGCCACCTTTTTTCACCGTCAGGTCCCGCTTTGCTTGATCTTGCACCAATGGAATATTATGCGTTATCGCATTTGTATAGGTGAGTTTGTCACCTTTGAGGAAAAAGATATCGTTATACTCTTCGCAGAGTTCTGATATCGAAATTTTTTCTTCCGCGGTCAAATTAGGGTCTAGGCTGAGTTCTTGCTCTAGCCTAGATATGCGCGGGTGTTGCTTTATGTCGTCCGAAATCTCATAATCCGGGGATAGATATCGTACATGTTGTAAAATTGCTGATTTTTCAGCTGAACCTTGGGTTGACCTTTTCTTCCTGTTTAACTTGTTACCTGTAGGTATATGAGGCTTATTTGATTCCTTTTGAGGCTTTATTTCATTATTTTTAGCATGTTGCATGGTATTTGCTTCCTGCTTTGTTGACGGCTGAGTTTGGTACACCTGTGTGGTCTTTGCCTTAGGTTGTGTGATATACTCATGCGCGGCAATGCTACTGCTTTTTGACCATGTAGAATTTTTTGTGTTGTGTGACGGTGGAGTAGTATGCACCCTTAATATAATATGCTTTAGTGACTCGCTACCGTTCTTATATGGCCGTTGTTTGTTTAGTAGTGATTTATGCCTCGGGATTTTGGACGGAAGCGTTATATGCACCTTTTTGGCAGGCTTTAGACACTCAGTTCCGTCTCTTGTGGTGTTTGGTATTGCCTCTTTATTTGGTATGGGAAGGTGCGTTTGTTTGGGGTCTTTTGTGTGTGTTAATGGGACTATGGTGTAGTCGTTTATTGGAAATAGCTGTAACTTTAAGCTATGTATGACTACTTGATGACTGTTAGTGTTGAGAATACTTACCAGCACTAATTCTTCTCCAGATGACAGTAAACTGTTTGCCAAGAAGACTCCATTGCTTATCTCTTGTGATAAACAGAGCATTTCTTCTTGAGTTTGTAACGGGACTGGGGCAACAATTTGAGAGTGCGCAGGTATGCAGATTGGTTCCTTAAAGGTAACCAATTGCTGCCTGATTTCGTCGACCTCTTGTTCGCCCAGACAGCTCATTTCACATTCCTTGAGCTCTTTTGGAGCTTGGCAGCCAGATTTTCTCGTTTGAGAAGCCTTGAAGACACTGCAGGTGGATACTTCAGACTGTTTAGACTCTACCTCTTCTGCAAGTGTTCTTACTTCGACTGCTTTTTCAGAATGTAGCTTGTCCGTTTCAAACAACAATGGCAAGCAAATTCATCGGGATTAGTCTCCGTGCGAGGAAACCTTAGTGCCTTATTAGGACCCTCAATGTTACAGTTTTTTGCTAGGAAATCATTTCCCAGAAGTTCATCATCGGAAAGGCCAGGCAAGTTCTTTACGACTTGAAACTTGCAGGGGATTTTGTTTTTGAAAACGAAGTTTCCCTGGCAATTTCCCAGCGTCTTTCCGGTACCAAATGGGGTCTGAAGTGTACATGCCTCATTGTGGTTAATTTCGTTGAGATCTTTTAATGACCTTTGCTTTATTATACTTACCTCAGCGCCTGTGTCTACTACTAGTTTAGTTTGGCCGTTCAGGCCTATGTCTAAAGGAAGTTTTACGGTAGCGACACTGGAATCGGGCTGCTGAGGAGACCCTACTTTATTAGATGGGAGATTTATAGTCGAGCCGGGGAGTTTTGGGTCGACTGTACGTCGTTTCCCTGACTCCGGGCTTCCCATTTACGTTTTTGTTGGCAGTTATTTACTGCATGTCCAGAACGACCACAAAGTTGTTGCTGGGGTTTTGTGGCTCTCTAGGACGTTGATTTAGTGGTCCACTATTGTTTTGTGGTCTCTGGAAACTATTGTTGTTTCTTCTGCAGTCACGCACGTCATGGTTATAGATTTTACAGTTCACACAATAAGGGGTATTTTTCCTTTTGAGGCAATCAGCATATGTGTAGCCTCTTTAGATTACAAAAACTACAACTGATTTTATTTAAATAGGTATTTTTATTATTTACATTATAAATTTTATTTGGCGATCTTGGTTCCTGTTTAATAAATGCTGTGCCGGCCTGTGTGAACTGTGACGTTGGTATGTGACTGCTTGGGTTAATGGGCATATTGTTTTGCCGGGGATCCTGTGAGTAGGATATGATGCCAGGATTATATACGCTTTGATTTACTACAGTACTATTTTGAGTTAAATGTGCGTTATTTGGTACACTGGTACAGGCAGAATTTGGCAATGTATTCTGCATCATATTTGTTTGGAATTGTCCTGGAGGTTGCAGGAATAGAGCACTTTGCTGGAGACGCTCCATGTCAAGTGCTCTTTGTACGAGGTCATCCTCCGTGCCGTCTGTCATGGTCAGACGGTATTGGCACATATACCGGTTATTGACTCCTGTTTTTAGTACGTTTTTTCGCGAAATGTTCCAGCTGCGTTTTAACAGCTGATGCTGCTGTGGCTCCGTATTTGGATTCTGCTGCTTCATTGCAGAGTGCCAGCATTTGTTTTACTCGTGCCGTGAAGGTTGTGAGGTTTTCCAAAGGGTACTGCCTGGTAGTGATGAATTTATTTACCAGTTCTTGGTAAGTTTCCCTAGGCAGGTATGTGCGATTGAGCCGTTCTTCTACCTCTTTGAAAGTAGTAGGCATATTTGTGGTGAAAAGCTGGTAAGCTTCGCCTCGAAGTCTGGTGGGGAAGATTTGTAGGAAAGCTGTTAACTCTTCCACCGAAATGCACTGAATCACATCTCTGCAACATCCTAGGAAAGTTTGAAGCTCAAGACTCAATTTTGGGTGCTGTTCTCCCGAAAATAGGGGAACGAGCTGGGCAGTTAGCTTTGCGATTTTTGCGTAATCTGCCATGCCATGCTACTATCTTCTATGCTGGTTTCCAGAAGGGAGTCGTCCAGCCAATTCAAAAGGATTTCACTCACGGTGGAATCACTGACACTGTCGTTGGCACTTTCACTTAAATCTACACAATTATTTTTATTTGTGGCTTCGAGCGAGTGCGAGAGTTCTCCAAACTCCTTCAGGCTCTCTTTGAACTTTTCAGTGCTTTCTTTAAATTTTGCGATTTGCTCAAGCCTTCGTTCCCGAGATCTGGCAATCTGTTTGTCAATAGAATCGCACTTTATAACCGAAAGTTCGGAGAAGTCTCGCACTTTCTCTTCTAAATACTTTAAGCAATTTTCTAGATTTAAACTGGAAGGTCTTACTTGGTGGGAACCTGTTAGGATTGTCCCGCTCCTTAACGTGAAGATTGCTGTGGAGTTGGTTGAAGTGATGAGATTTCCTGCTGCGTTTCCTGGTGGGAGCTTTCTTCGCTCATGGACCACCGTATGTAAAATTTGTAGCTGGGGGGGCTTCTGCCGTCTTAATTCCCTTGGTTCAAATTGAGAGGGGGGTTTATTGCCTTCTTCGAGGTCCCTCTCAATTCAGGATCGCTGGTTTTTTCGGTTGAAGTTCTTTTGCTGCCGGGGGGCCCGTGGCCTTCTTAAATTCCCCTGGATAAAAGCTGAAAGGGGGCGCGTTGCCTACTTCGAAGTCCCTTTCAGCTCCGGATGGCAGATTGTAGTGTATCTGTCCTTCCTTCAATTTTCGCGTTGGAATTTTCGGCTATGGACGTCTTTTGTTCCTGGCACTTCGTGCTTTGATGAGGGGGTGGCTGCGTGTTTTACAAACAGAGGCAGTTAAAGCTGTCCGACCCCGGGCGTTGGGAACCAACAAGATCGAAATACTCCTGAAGCCAGACTCAACTTCAGGCGGATGGTAGGATGTCTTGCCCAGTATTCGATCTCGTCCTAAACTCCTTTTTGATTCGTAGGATAGAGGGTTTTCGAGCGCTTATAATTTGTTTGTTTAAAGTAGGCTTCCTCTATCCTACCAGCTGCGCCAATTGTTATAGTTCAAGGGGCGTTTACTTACAGCTTTAAACTCCTTAGTAATTGCTCTGTTATCCAGTTCCCCTGCTTGTGTTGGCCCTTTAATTTAAAACACGGCACTTAACTTTTTATTCTCTTTATTTATTTTCTTGTTATTATTCAGGATCTGGATTACACACCCTATTTTTTTTTTACTTTTGTGTGTACTAAACAAACTGTTATCACAACTTTTTCGTTATTACGCAAACCTTCTTTTTACAAACTTTTTCTTTCTTAAAAACTTTTTACTGTATGCTTTCCTCCGACCGAGACCGAGACCTAATTCCCGAAATATTTACTTTTGGGTCCAAAAAAAAAAACAATTTATCTCTCTTTTTTTTTTCTTTACTGTCACCCAGTTTTGGATTATAACTTTTAAAATACTTTTTTACTCCCGCCGTACTACGTTTTTATAAGACCAACCACTTTTTCTTTTACAGACTCGACCGCGAACCGCCGTTAATCCTCTTTCAAAATCAACCCGTTTCGATCTTATCGTTCGACTCGAGATTTAAAAACCAACTCTTTTCGTGATATAATTCGACTTGATAAAATTTTAAATTCAACTCCCGATCCGCCGTAGTGAAAATTTAAAATCCAACTCGGCTCTTGATCACTTTCGTCGCGATCAAGAGCCTTCGTTCAGGGTAGAAAATGCATAGTTGCATTTTTACCCTGAGAAAATTTTCATTTATTCTGGACTTGATTAAACAAGTCCAGAATATTTTTCGTTGGACGGAGGCTTGAAATTTGATGCTTTGATAAACATCAGCCACTGCCACGACGATTAAAATTGCCACGCGCGTATACATATAATGTATTTTCGCGGCGCGCATTTCTGAGCGTGAAAGCTTTTTTTCGCAGTATGTATGTACAATGTACATACATAGTGTAATTTTCACGACAAATCATACTGAAGGTACGATTTGTCTTTCGCTTTATTTTTTTTTAAAGTGTGCCGCGTTGACAAATTTTGCTGAAGACAAAATTTGTCGCGGGAGTATTTTTTGGACTTTTAAAATTTTTGACATTAAATACTTTTGTTTTTCTGGGAGTCGTCTCCGCAGGAATGTCGGTCGCCATACATACATTGGGATTGTGTGTTTGTAAGTTGGGTTTGTGTATGTAACACAACTAAAAGTTCATAAGACTGTTGATTGTTGAAGTTATGTTAATATGTTGCTTTTTTTATTAATGCCAATCTAATTTATCAAGCATGATGATTATAAAAAGCTGAAAAGTATTCCCCTCAAGTCAAAAAGTGACCATTTTCACAAAACTCGAAAAATATTTGGGGGTGTGGAGAAGTTTAGAGACACAAATATTGCATTGCATATGGCAGCATGCCGTTAGTCTTATATAATAGAATTTTTTGGAATTTCTACAACAAAAAATTCAAGAACTGTATAGTGTTTGTTCATTTGCCAGTAATTAAGCTCAACGCACTTGGTCACTTTTTGACTTGACCAATTCAATTGTTATTGTTATTTCTGTAAACATTATTGTCATTGTTATATCTGTAATTGTTAATATTGTTGGTTGGATTGTTAGTGCTAAAATTTGAAATATTTTTATTGGTATTGGAAATATTTCTGTTTAATTTACTTTTATTATACTTTTCATATGTATTACTTTTATTTGGGTTCGTTTTATGTTTCCTACTTCGAAAATCAATCACATCTTCACTATCTAGTAACTTAAATTTTTAAATTTGTTATATACTTCAATAATTGTGGGATTTTCAGGTATGTTACCTAGCAAAACATCGTGAATTTTATTACTAATTATGTCTACTAAATATTTGTCGTTGTTGCTAGGATGATAGGTAACAGGCTTAGCTTCATCAAATTCATAGAGCTCGTTTAGTTTATAATTTATGCTCCTTATATGTATATTCGAAAAGTTCTCTTAAGGTACTTACTATTAAGGATCTACACTGGTTCAACAAAGCTGCGTAGTTATCTCTAGGTCGGGAAATGCAGTTTTAATTCGTTTTTCACTTCTTCCCATCTATGTAAGCTTCGCCTTGAATTTTGTCGTCTATGATGATACCCATGCATAGTCCCTTAATCCTGGCGTATTTTGGCAGAGTTGAAATGTTCGTTCGACTGAGCTGATGAATTCCTGTACAGTGTATTCAACTTTTCCACTGAAAGGTTTTAATTTGTTGGCGTAGTTGAGAAATTGTTCCGGTGACAGTCTAAAGTGCTCTTGAGGGTTTTGAGCCCATGGTTGTTGTACTGCTGCCATTTGCTCCAGTCTGGTTCTAAGCACCGCAATCTGAGCCTCTTGTTGTTCAATTACGTTCCGGAGTTGTTCATCTACTTGTCGTCCTTCCATTCTGCTATTTATGTCAAATACAATGTGTGTGCTACTTCTCATAAGATGTTTTTCGAGAGCTTTCCTTACCGTACCTTGAGCTTTACTTCACAAGCACTAGTCGATGAATTTAATTCAATAAGTTTTTATTTTATAATTTTTTTTAATTTTTGTAAACTGTATACATTAGTTTAATTGGATTGAAATTTTAATTCATAATTTTTCTAATTTTTTTCAGATCCTATACACTCCACTCTTATAGATTTATTTGAATCAAATATATTCTACTTTAAGGTGATGAGTTTCGTTTCTTCGCACTTCGGAACTTTATCGAAGCACTACGTTAACCACTCAATCACACAAATTGAAAAAGAAACGAACGAAAAAATTAAACGAATTTAATTTTCGTTTAAATCTCACGGTTTCCAAAATCACTGGATTGCCAATCTTCTGATAGCAATCCTACCGACTGCGCCAGTTAAATGATTATTATCTTTTGATAATAAAAAAAATCAAGTAAAGAAAACACGAAATTGATATTATGATATTAACTTTATTTAACCGAGGTTGCGCTTCAGCTCAACCTTTTCTGTTCAGATTTTAGAATTTGACTAACTTATTTTATTTTTCCAGAAATTATACCTCAGCTTACTTTAATACAAATATGCTTAAATCATCTTTTTACAGGAAATTGCATTTGTCTTATCGTACGTTGCTTTTGTACAAAAAATGTTGACACTGTGTGATTCAGTTCAACGTTCTGTGGAAACGTTGAATTTGATTAAATGTGATATTTTTGTTTTTCATGAACATTACTGGAATTTAAAATGAAATTTTAATGTAAGTCTGCATTATTTTCAAAGGCAAATATGACTTTTAATTATTGTGAGAATATTTCTCTATTATGTCTTCTATTTCGATCCAACTTACGCGAGTCCGACTCGCACTTGGCCGGTTATATTAGTATTCGGCTTCAAACACCAAATAATTTATTACAAAAGTTGAAACTTGAATCGTTTCCTCTAAACTACATACCTACTGCAGAGGAATCAATGACACATTAAATCAAATGACAGCATGTTCTCTATAAGTTAGTATTTCATCTATCTTTCTACTGTTGGTCGTTTTGGAAATATAACTTTTTAAGTAGAAACCTACGTCTCATGCACGCTTAGTCCTTTAACCACGATTATTTCAGAAAGCGTTGAAAATGCCATACAATTCTTTTCATTTTTCGACATGGCCTATCACATCCTTCAATATTATCCACAACTTACGAAACACCCTTTATATGAATAAAAGCTATTTCGGATTTAAACGAAAATAACAGTTTCGGAGATACTAAGTGATTAAAATTGTTTCATCATAACACGATGAAATACTGATTGAATACTCTGTAACTTCCGTAGAACCAACGAACCGCTAACCCTCGTACGTCGTTCACTAGAGAGCCTTTCACCTTTTCTGGAAAACTTACAATTAACATCTCATTACGCAAATTTGGAATATCGGAATATATCTTCTTTAACTTGTCTACATATGTACAGCCCTCTTCAAAACGATTTGTGATTTATTTAATTCTTAATTTCAATCCAAACAAGGAAAAAAACTAAAATTGTCGGTAGGACAGCAAAAATTATTATCGCCAATTTCATAGGATTTCATATTCTGAAGAACTTTTCAGTACAATAAAAACGTCTAGGACTGATCGTTTTTACAGTGTACGTAAAAAACCTAAATTTTTATTTGCAACATCAAGAAGGCGTTGCCCAATTTAGCTCATACGAAATTTCAGCCCTCCACGTCGACGTATTCTCAGGCGGTGTTCATATATATAGTAAAAACCGAAATTTTTGTATGGTAACGCTATGCAGGAGTTAGCCGATTTGTCCCATTTTCGAACATAAATTTACTTTCTTTTTAAAAAGCCCTTGTGCTAAATTTCAGCTCTCTAAGTGAACGCGTTATCATGAAGACGGCCAGACGGTCATGCATAAATTAAAATAACTTTTAATATTATGCGTGAAAGTCCCACCCATTTTGATCTACCATCATTATTTCGTGGTGTTTCAAACGGAATTTATTTATTTATTAAAATTAAGGCGATATAATACAGATTTTTTCAGATCCAATTACTTACTACCGCAAAAAGTTATTCATAAAAAATTGCTATAAAATACTATAGTATAAAACTATGAAAAAGGAATTATATATTTCATTATTTATACGAGTGCTTATAGCTTAATGATACAACATAAAAGGTACTAATTCAGCAATTAAAAAATATTGTGGGAATAATTACGTAACCTTAAAGCTATGATAGTAACAAAGAATTCAAATATGAAAGAAAAATTATTATTACTATTAAAAGTTGAAAAACGAGAAGAAAGATGATGGCTGATAAAAAGAGAGAAAACTTACCTAATTAGTCCGATCTCATAGAGTATTTGTCTTTTGAATGTCAGAAGGCAAGAGCGAAAACTGTCAACATTGTTAGGATATAGGTTATATTTCTTTTGGAGTCTAAAAATTGGCGACTTCGCTTTAAGATTAGTTCTACTAGAGGGTAAATTGAATAGGATTTGTACTCTAGATTGACGTGCAGGGACGTGAAAATCAATTTTGGACAGAAAGCAAGGCCATCTAAGGCCATTTAAAACTTTGAAGAGAAAGACAGCATCCAGAAAAAATCTTCGATTAGCTAGGGTCGATAGATTAAGCATACTTAGTCTATCATGATATTCGGGAGACACATTATTAAATTTAAACATTAAAAGTCTTGTAAATTTTCTTTGAACAGATTCGATGTGAGCTGAATATGAAGCATAGAAAGGGCTCCATACTTGGCATGCATATTCAACAGTACTTCTCACCAAATAGATAAATAACGTTACAATAGATGACATACACTTAAATTATTTCGTAGTACGAAAAATGAAACCCTTTGTTGTTATAAATAAAATTAGTATGAGAAGAGAAAACTAACTTGGAGTCAAAAATTACACCTAGATCTATGTGCGCAAAAGTTTTGGAGATACATTTATTATTGATCGTATAATCAAAAAGAGTGGGTTTCGGCTTCCTAGTATACATCATCACTTTGCACTTCTCAATATTAAGTTTTAGCAGATTTACATTACACCAATTTGCAAGTTCTTACAAATCTTCCTGCATGCGGAAGCAGTCATCAACAGTGTTGATTACACGGAAAATTTTAGCATCATCTGCATAGATTAGGCAGTTGGAATCTAATTTGGAGGGAAGATCATTTACATAGATCAAGAAAATAAATGGTCCAAGAACGGTTTCCTGTGGAACACCAGACGTTTGCTTGTATGGAGCAGAACTGAATCCGTTGAAAACTACAATGCTTTTTCTGTTCGAGATATACGATGGGATCCACGCAATAGTACTATTACAAAATCCTACATGTTCCATTTTGACCAATGCACGATCATGATTAATTTTATCGAATGCTTTTGAAAAGTCAGTTTAAACACAATCAACTTGCATACCTAAATCTAAGGTACTGTCAACCGTATCTGTAAATAAGGGTAAGTTGGTTACTATTGATCTACCGGGGGAAAAACCGTGTTGCTTTACAGTGATATAGTTTTTAGTCTGCTGGAATAGTTGACTATAATCAATCTTTTCAAATATTAGTGCTATGCTACTCGATATGGAAATGGGACGATAATTAACAACGCCTCTAGGGTCACCAGCCTTGAAAATCGGAGTAACAAAGCAATACTTCAAGGATTTAGGGAAGGTGCTGTTATTAGTGTACAGATTAAATAATTGACTAATAGGTTCAGCTAACGTATGTGAGCATTGTTTATAAAAGATATTAGGAATTTTGTCTGGTCCAGGGTTCTTGCTACAGTCAAGCATTTCCAATATGTTACGATCTTCATGAGACGATACATGAGATAGAAAAATGCCTTCCGAACCGCTATTAGAACCAGATATCGGCCATATCATGATGGGATTGTTATTTGTAAAAACGGATGCAAAGTGCCTGGAAAACATTTCACAAGAAGTACTTGGCGAGGAGGATGTTCATCAGCGTACACTAGCTCTTTCGGGGAAGTATTTGATTTCTTCAAATCTTTACAGTATGACCAAAAGACTTTGGATTGATCTCTTAATGCATATTTCGTTTTATTTATGTACTCATTATAACATTTCTTGAGAAGTGATTTGCATTTTTTCTAATTGCGGAAAATGTTTTATAAACTTCGCGATGTTGAAAAGATTTGCACAAGTGCCTATATTTATTTTTAATTTGGAGAGCACGAATAAGATGTGAGTTGTACCATATTGGATAAGTTTTCCCTCCTGTTTTTTTTTATTATTTCAGGTATATAATTATTAACTCCATTATTTAATACTTCATAAAACCTCTGAAAAATTCGTCAACATCGGGTGTGAATAAACTGAGAAAATTTCATTTATGGCCGGTTTCACAGTCCAGGCGGTGTGGCTTAAGCCCAGAACTTAAGCCTACACGGTTTCACAGTACTCAGTAAGCTGAGGCTTAGTTAAGCCGCAGATGAAAATTTTTAAGTTGTCAGCACTGCTGTAATTGTGAATTTTTTATAAGGAAAATTGCCATTGTGGATTTAAAACCAAGCGAAAAGAAGAACTTTTTATTTACTAGCTTATTATGGTTTTTATGGGGAAGGATACCAAATCCCAAATCATTCAGAACGTTTACATGAATACTTCAGTACTTGACTTGAAATCCACTTGAAACTCAAGTAGGGTTTTTGGTTGAATTAATTCCAATTACTTGACTTGAAATTTTCTTCAAATTTACTTGAAGTGACACTTTACCTTTGACAACTTTGCATTAAATACAATATATAATTGCGGATTTTTAGATAAATATCTTGAGAAAAGTGCTAAAAATCACAGCCGGAATTATCAACAATAGTCAATAATCTTCTTCTTGTTCCTCTTTGCCGATTTCATATCTCGCACAAATTAAAAAATTTCAAGTACTGAAGTTGTGTTTACATGAATTTTTCAAGTAAATCGAACAAAATTTTGTGAGATACTTGGCTCAAGTATACTTGAAGTCAATGCGCGTTTACATGATATTTTGATTACTTGATCTCTACTTGAAGTATACTGGAAGTATTCATGTAAGCGTAAGCGTAAGCGACAACGTAAACCATCATAGGCGAATGTTTCTACAGTCGGAATCGAGAATAAAAATCAACGTCATCCCATTTCGCGAAATGATGCGTGTGCCTTTTTATAATTTTTTCATAGGTCACACCTTGCGATATTATATTATACATTTCTTCGTCACTTATATCCTGTGCATCAGATAAATAGATCATTTTTGTTTTAAAATATTTGGTTTCTTCCTAAAACTTCAAATGGAATGCTGACACTAGCTGCCAGACAGTACTGAAAACTATTTTTCGCTTGGAAAATTTCAATTTATAGTTTTAAAGTAACTTTTCAAATATGTACGTTCGTTTCATAAGAAAAATTATAATATTTAGGCATAATATATATTTAGCAATAATCCTATGTTTTTCACAGCAAAATCTGAGGCTTAAGCCTTCGAGATGACGGGCTTACGTTAAGCTTGCCTTTAGCCAGTGATATCACTTAAGCCTTGACTGTGAAACCGGCAATAATCCCCTTGTTTGAAATTCCATGATTTGGTTATAGCATCACGTGCTGTTTTTGTAATAGAAAGAGACATCGTTATGTCGAACGGTGGGTGATGAGGGTCTATGCGAGAAATAGGGCATATTGAAAGGGAAACGTTAATCTTGTCATAAGAGATATTGGTCAATATCAAGATAAAAAGTCTATTATTAAAATTGAAAATATTGTTGTACTGCTTTAGGTCACATATGGACATGTTATTTAGAAGAGAATGAGCAGACATGCTATGAGCTTCAGAAGCTTGCATCCTCACGTCACGCGCATCCAGTTTAAGTATATATAGCAGATTGAAATCGTCGATGACCAAGACACAGGGCCGCATTTATACTTTTGGAGGCAAAATAATTATGAGGCCCCTGTTGTGGATATGGGACGTCTTGTCAACCACAGTACCGCATTCCTCGACCATGAGATTTAGCTGTTATTGGTGATGCGGGAAGATTCGACCGCATTTAACTCGAAAAACTGATGGTCTGCCCCACTGACTTATAACAATGGACTGAGCGATTTGCTATTTCATGTGGCACAAAAAATATTGTGTTTCTGTATATCACCGTTAGAGCACCCTTTAAAAATATTACATAAAAAACATGTAAAACTCAACCAATCAGATGAAATTTTACACCCGAAAATCGAATTTAATTAAAAAAAATATATTTTCTTGTGCCCAAGTGATATTTTAATCGCTTATAAGGAAGTAAACTCATTCCGACTTTAATTTTCAAAAGTTATTCTTAACTGAATCCTGCTTATGGGCAAGAGAGACGGAGTATGGTAAACACTATCTTTACCTTATTCCTTCTGCGGTGATTGCATCTGTAGCCAACATGAAAACATCAAATAGCATAAGCAAAAGTTCCAGAATGCAATATTTTGTGTTGGTAGCTCCAACTCTGCCAAAGGGCGAAAGAAAAAACTATAAAACTTGTGCCATGCTTTCATATAGGAAAATTACAATACGCTCAGTCCATTGTTATAACTCAGTGGTCTGCCCGTGACGGCTAGAATATATTCGAGTGACCTCACAATTGAAGCAAAGAATGCAATACGAACACTGGCCGTAATTACAAAGAATGATTTATTTCAGGTTGCCTTAAACTTTACAATAAAGAATTACACTGAATACTTCAAGAATGGTCGAATTAAATTTACAAAGCCAAAAAATATACTTGTTCCCGCAGATCAAAAGATCAGTACCGTTCATCTTTTACCAAAATGAGAGAAAAAAAGAGGGAGAGAATGTCAGAAAGCAGACAGTGAGTCCTGTCATTTTAATTGCGTTAGTGTCGGGAAGTTGCGCGAGATGGTGATACGTTAAGTATGCGACTATAATGGCGCAAAAGATTCAAATTTGAATATACATACTATTTTCTCAACAGCCCCAAAAAAATAAGTCTATTTCAGTTAATAGAATAAATATACTAGGTAGGTAGGTACATATGCCTTTCTTTTAGTTCATTGGAAAGAAAAGTCGACATTTCCATAATAACGCAATTTAATAACACATAAAAATAACACAACTTTGGTATTTAAAAAGAGTATAAAAACAAATTAGTTCAATTTTAAATAAAAAGTAAAATAATAATTAAAATTTTTTTCTGGCTTTTGTTTTACCAAATAAGTCTATAATGTTATCATAATTAATCGAGTTCATTACATCTGATTCAATGCATAATAGCGACAGGTCACTTGTTTTATTTTGATGTAAGTTACTTTGTAAATAATTTTTTATTCATTTCAACACCGAAAATGAGCGTTCAGCACTTGCATTAGAGATAGGCATGGTTAAAAATAATAATTTGTTTCTACGTTCGGAAAAGTAGACCTTTTAACACATCGTTTATATTTATAAACAAATTTTTAATTAGAACACTTTCTTTCTTAATCATTATTAAAATTTGCTTAGCTTCATCAATACATTTTTCTGAGTCAATATCAGTACCATAAGTTTGTAAAATTTTCTTAATACTAGCCTTGTACTTATATAGATTTATATGTTTTTCCAAAAAAAAAATTTCAAACGTATCTTACACGGAGAACAGAAGAATTTTAAGAACTTTTATTTTTAGCGATTCTTAATCAAATCATAAAGACAAGAGGAAAAAAGAACCGCCTCATCCGGGGTTTGAAACCGGGACCTTCCGCTTGCCGGGCGACTGTGGCTCTTTAACGGCTACAGATAGCACATAGGATGTAAAGGTCAAATTAGAGATGAGAGTCCACAGTTTACATTATTATTAACAACTAGTTATGTTGACCAACTTTTTGTAAATAAAAAACAAAAGATGTCAAAGTAAAACAAGCGGTACGAAATCCGAAATTTTTACTTCAGCACCACCAGAACTCCTGACAGGAAAAGAGTACGGCGCTGCTAGAAAGTCATTAAGCTCTGCATACAACTCTCTCTTGGCTCCGATCGTATGCCTTGTAGTTTTTAAAATTCAGTTATAAGTATTTCAAACAGGGGCGCACCGAGAGGGGGGACGAACGGGACCGGTCCCCCTCCAGAATGTCAGTTTTCTGAAACATAATTTACAAATTACGTATAAAATGTGGTCTGTATATTATTACAAAGTCCGATAAAATAAAATAAAACCTTTTAATCTACAATAGCAATCCTTAAGTGCTCAGATGGGTGCAGGACGCAACTATAGAGCCCTATTTTTCCGAATCGTTAGGACTTGGGACACCTATGCCCCCCCCCCCCGCAGCCAAATCCTAGGTGCGTTACTGATTTCAAATGGAGGCAAATTTTTCAGCCGGGCTGTAGTTTTTATGTTATGATCTTAGCATTTCAAAGCATTTTATTTTGCAACAATAACGGCACCAATTCTTTATATTGTTGTCTGTGAGAAGTGAGGTTTTAAAATGTGGCCCCATATGGCCCCATTATGGTAAATGAGGCCCTGACAAGATATTAGAGTTGAGGGGGTGCTGCAAAGATTTCGCGGTGATATTAGAAAAAATATCGTCGTAAGTAGGAAAGGAAAACTGCACTGAAAAAAAATTATTAGTTAAAACGACTAATCACGATTAGTTGATTGTACATTAGTAATTTCTGTAAATTGATTTGGAAAAACAATTAAGTGATTAATAAAATTGTAAGTGTTAATTAGTTGCAATTTCTAATTGGAATTAGTTGATTTGCCCTTAGTTGTTTTGGAAAATACTTTACTTGTAGTTTCGAATTCAATTAGTTCAGTTAACAAATATGCGATGATAAATTAACTAATCATATTTCAGAAGACATATTAGTAAAATCAACATATAATATTATGAATTTTTACGCAGAAACAACGAAACTATTTGTTTATTTTTAAGAATATGATTGGTTATATTAGCGAATGTATGCAATTAATAAATTCAACAAACAAATTGATAGATTTGTTTAATATGATGTAACCTCACAATTTTCTAAATTAACGAATTACGTTAGTTGATATGAATAATAGAGTTTTCGCATGACTTTAAATTTTAAATCACTGCATCATTAATATTTATTTTTATACCCCAGATGAAATCTCATAGGTCATACTGAGTTTATCATTTCGCTGGTTACTCATGTTACTGGTAAAGGAAAAATGGGTTGGTCACCCACACATAATTGTTATTTTGATTTTTGCATATCCGTCCATTTGTCCGTCTATCTGTTAGTCTATGGCATTTTCGAAAAAATAATAGATATAATTTCATAAATGGAAGAAATCTTGAACCCGTGGTGTTGTCATACAAAATTTACAATATTTTATTTTGTACTGAGAAATTACCTGCAAAATGAATCATATCCATTTTTACTGTCACTTCATCGTTCTAGAAACTTATTCCTAAAACCATTAAATTAAACCAATACATTTGTTGAATCGAAAAATCTGATCCTGTGCTTTGACACATCTTTTATTTGAATTTCGTTTGGACATGTTGAAACCCAATTCGTAAATTCGACTTATACATTCGATGAATCTACAAATCAGAAATTTTTGCTTCATATAATTCACACTTAGAACTTATACTGAGTGCATATATGGGGTTTGCTTAATATTTTCTTCAGCGTCTACAGTTGGCAGAAAGTCTCATATAGAGTCCTTGTCCATACAGAACGCTTTTTTTCCTATTTATTAAACATATTGTTAGCCTATTGCGGGCAGGTAATAAAATCATATAAAAGTAATAATTACTAAAATAATTAAATTCATAGCATTTTATTATTATGATCAACTAAAAAATTAGTTGAACCTTCCAATTTCATTACATATTTTAACAAATTCAATTAGTTGATTACTAATGTTTCAGTTATTTTAAATAATGCGGTATGCAAAATCAACCAATCAATTAGTTAATTTGGAGAATTGAATTTGTTGAACAGCAATATTAATTAGTCCATTGTTCTAAAAAGTCCTCCAAACGACTGTTTTAGTTGATATTTCTATTTTTTCGAAATTTAGTATATAAAAATTAGTTAATTTAACAAAATGATTAGTTGAAAAAACAAAAGATGCTCGGATACGAAATTACGAAAGATTATAAAAACTAACTAAACAATTAGTTGTACTCACAAATGTTATGACTAAAGAAGATTAGCTAAATCAACTAATGCCAATAAGATCTCTTAACGAATATGATTCGTAAGCTGAAAATCAACTGATATTATTTGTTGATGAAACAAATTCATTGACGTAAGGCAACTAATATTTTTTTTCAGTGTGCGGCGGGATGTACAGACAACATATATATAACATTCTATTATTTTCTTTAATTACAGCCAAAATAACCTCATGAGCAATTTCAAACGAGGGAATACGAAAAGACTGACAAACTTAGTATACCCTATGATTTCATCTAGGGTATAAAACTCAGAGTTTTGTATGGTAAGACCAAGAGGGGCTTGCCCGATTTAGTCCATTTTTAAATTGTATGTACAAAATTTCAGCTGGCTATGTCGACGCACTCTAAGGTAATGTCCAAGTATATACACAAAAACGAATTTTTTGTATGGCAACCCTATGAAGGAGTTACCTGATTTGTCCTATTTTCGAACTTAAATCTAGAATTTTTTTTAAAAAGACCGCCTACAAATTCAGCTCTCTCGAAGAAAATGTGTTCTCTTGTTATCATGAGGACAAACTGACAGACAGACAGACCAACAGATTGGCATGCCAGAATCAAAATTAGCTTGTAATATTACGTGCAGAGGGTGGAGGTAGGTATGTATTAGGGGTTTTTAGTTTTATGGAAAGATCTAAGGGGTTTCTATTAAAGGAGGTATCAAAAAATAGCTGTGGTTAGTGAAAATGACAAGGTGCTCAATATAAAACTCGAAGAATCTCTTATCTCCAAAATCGTTACATTTGGCCCTTCCCCCAGTACGGTTTTTTATTTATCTGGATGAATACAATCTTAGTGAATGGCTATCTACGTGTAACGTCTAGAAGAATAAAGCAAAAGCGCAATTGAAAATAATAGCCTTAAATTTAAAGGACTTCGTTTAATTTCCGCTGTCGCAATGTTGTTCGCAATAAATATCACTTTCAATTTTGATCTTTCACGGAAGTACTACTCTTATTCTATACTTAAGTATAGATGTATGTCCTATATACCTACATTAAAAAGCCAAAAGAAATCAACAACTTCTTTCCCTTGTCGAAAAATCCAGTGCGCAACCTCCAGTTTGATAAGTAATTATGTTACCATTCACTCTGGACGCCACCACCAAAAATAACGGTACAAATTAAATTATTATGATTTTCAGATCATTACCCTCATAGACAAACGCCATAAAATCTGCAACTTCGTTAAATCCGCACTCAACCAAACAGACCCACAAATGAGTGGCTGGCTTTGATTTTAGGATGAGCGTTTTGTACATTAGATATGAAGAGTAGCGCACATCCCTTGTCACCGCCATAGCATCATGGTATATAAGAACAAACATGGGGAGTTATAATAGAGGAGGATGGTGAAAACGCACATACACATCCTAAATCACGGTTGCGTTAAAAGATGTGAAAATATGTGTGGAGGAAAACTACGAAAAAGGTGGCTTTACACATCCAACCGAAATCAAAATAAGGCGGTGCCTGTTTATTTTGTGCACTAATCTAAGGGAGCAGACAGGGTTGTACAAATTGTTTTAAAATTATTTCTTTAAGAGTCTATTAAGCAAAAATTATATTTCGCTAAATTTTTGTAAGTTAAAACGAAAAAGTTTGTTAGCAGATTATTCACTAAATATATTTTTTATCATTTTTATCGTCAAAATGAACACACATGTTCCCGGACTCTAACGAAAGAAAAATTAATTAATGGCACATATCAATTCAAGTCTTCATCCGGTTATTGCAGATAATAGGTACATAAGAGCGATAAAACTTAGCTATATAATTCGTTGGCAAATGTAAAAATGTGACTTGAAATAAGTAATACAGAAAACAGTGCAAGGTTTCCTCGAAACTGATTCAAAATGTGTGACTTTAACGTTTGGTATAAATAAGGTACGAATATGACAAAGGAATGTGATAATTTAAAACCCGATCAGGAAAATTAATAAAGCTTTAGAAGAAATAATACAACATCGACTTCGCATTCAAATAGCGCTATGAAGGAGAATACATTTACACAATGTTCAAAAAACTAATATTCATTGGTTCTAACCCAACTGAACAGCATATTGTGGATGCTATTTCAAAAAATTATACTAAATAAGCCAGGTTTCACTGACTGTTCATCAGTTTCGAAGATTATTACTTCACAGTAAAAAATTCGGAGTTCCATGAAAACTGAAACAGTGTTCAATTAGGACCGTACATTTTCGGAGTACAATTGTCCCTTTAAAGCGATGTAATTATTATTAATCGTAAATATAATTTTACCAAGCTCTGGCATAGGATTACTATTACTGTGTGCGGTCAATATTTAGAACCTCTTGAGAAGTACGATATATACCCCGATCGGAAATGCATTCGAAACCCCTACTTTGTATAATTTAACACCGAATCAACTTTCCTTCGGACAGGAATTGCCGAATAGGTATGGGTTATTGAAAAATAAAAATATTTTGATTATATATAATATCCAATACTGTTTACTGCATCGAAATGAAATAGTGGATTTGTTCTAAAAATTAAAATATTTTTAGTCTTCTAAGGTACATGCGGCAAATAAGGCCCACCTAATTTAAAAATGCAATAAATCAAGTATTTGGTGATATAGAACTACAATAACAAGTTTTCCGTGAAGTTTATTTATTTGCATAACTAAAAAAATAGAAAAACTATAATAGAAGTGGGTATTTGAAAAAAAATCAGTTTTATAAAACCTTTTCCAAGGGTCTTATTAAACTACCACAGTATAATAAAGCCCAAAGCAAAAATTAGCTTTTTGAAAATCTTAATCAGTGGAATGATTCCCTTTAAACTTGCGAAAACTAAGAAAATCAACAAAATTCGGTTATTTTTAATAAATTCGAATAAAAATAAAAATGGGTCTTTTGACCCCCCTGGGAGATAATAAGGCCCCGAGCAGCTTTAGATATAAATTTTTTACGTACAACAGAGTAAATCGAAACAGTTTTCATTCTTTGGAATAAAAATAATGTCACAATCGTAATCCTATATAGGAACATAGTGGGCCTTATTACACCTATGACAAAATCTTATAAAATTACTCATTAATCAAATAAACACAATGGTGGGCGAAAATAAACACCGAAATCATAAACTACATTACCTATCGTTCAAACTAAACAAGTTAGGTACTATATGTGGAAATAGCAATTAAACAACGGAACTGAGAATGAGTTTGTCTAGGCGAAAATTATGATTCCAAGCAGCCATACTCCTCTCGGTTACGTACGGTTCGCTACTGGCAAGATGGCGGCGCGAGATTCCAGACGCCCCCTCGACGGTGTTCATGTCGACTTAATGCATGTGCGCATAAAGTATTAGGTTACTGCGATTCATTTTAGTAAGAATTTTTAAATGTGGACCTTATTACCCTCCGGGCCTTATTTGCCGCAGGTACCAAAGGTATCAAAGAATAAATGCGCATTTACTTTTGTGCAACTCCGCTCGAAACAAGTTTTCAAAGATGTTTTACATGTCAAAGAATATTAAAGCTAAATACTATCTTGATTAGAATGATCGAGATGGTTTAATGGTTATTCATCAACTCTTATCAAGCCACGAATTCGGGGTTCAAATCTGCGATGGGATGAAGCAATCGTTAAATTTTGTGTTATTTAGATACAAAAGAATTTAAAGAATAATATCTTTGCCACAATATTTTATTATTTAAAGAAATTGCAGTTAATTTAACCGTGCCATTACAAGATGGACAAAATTAAAAAAAAATTAATAAAAAATAGTCTTAAATTTTTTTACCACCCAAAAATTCAACGTATTATTTTCACTATCCACCGTCACAAATTTCTGCACGTCATTAAACTTTACTTTAAATAAATATTTCATAGTTGCTCACTTGTAAAACACTTGCATCTACAAATATCAAATTACGAATGACACTATTTCATAATTATTTTCTAAGCACGATAGAACCTGTTGCATTTTACACCGAAGATCCAATTATGTTTGAGAGACTACATTTAAGTTATACCGAACGAAGTTTTAAAATAAATATTTTTGAAGTTTTCCGCTAGAGCTCCGGTCTGTATTTTTGTTATCCTCATGAATAATATTTTTGAGATTTTCATACAAAACAAGTCTCGTTCGGATATAGAGGGGAATTTTTACATCATTCGGGGTAAAAAATTTAAAACTCTATGATCATGATATACCCAAAATTCATGTTATCCAGGAAACGGAGTAAATTTACAACGATTTTTTTTCTGTGTACCATGCATAATAATATTTTCCTTATTTTTTTCTTCTTCATTCTCCTTGGGAGCATTGTACTTCCACATAGCCTCTCCACCCAACTCTTTACTTGGCCTTCAGTTTGACTTCTGCCAAGCTATTCCCACTATCGTTTATTTCTTTATTTATTAACCATTCTTCTCCATTCTTACATAACTGGATTCTAAATTCTGATTAATAACTGTTTGCATAGGTAGGCCTTCTAAGTATATATGCTATGCATTTCCATTTCCTTTGTTTTATCTGGACCACTTTTGTGATTGTCCAGTGCTCCGAATTTGTGATTCGTTTTGGCCAGAATATCTTGCATATAATCGTCAAGAACTTTGTCATGAGCACTTGGACTTACTTGGATCTAGTTTTTTTGACATGCCATATTTATCACTTCCATAGTATAATTGACCTCCCACAGGAGTTGAATACTCTGAATTTGATATTCCTCGTATAGTAGGAGGATTTGCAAACTGTCCAGAGTCTTCCGAAAGTCATTCTTGCTTTTCTCAAACTTTCGTTTATGGCTTCATCCACTCCTCCATTTTGTACTAATGATACTACTGAGGTAGCTTAATCTCGATAATTTTTTTATTACAGTGTTGATGATAGCTAGCTGTCTGGTAATTATCGTGTTGATTCTCATGTACTTTGTCTTCCAAGTATTTATTCTTAAACTAACCTCTTTTGAATGGACCGTGCATTGAATGTCGTCGATTGAGTGAGCTAAGAGGGTGGTATTATCTTCGTAGTCTGCTTTCTACTTGGCGTTGGTTAGCTACATTCATTACTTCGTTGTTTTTCCACACTTATGGTGTCGAATTTTTTCGAACACAACAAATATAATGTACAGAGGAAATTTCATCGCAAGTGTGCTCGGTTGAACTATACATCCACGTACTCGTCTGAATAAAGCTTGCGCTTATTTTCCTCTATTTTGCTTTCTATTCTAGAGAGAATTTTAAATTTTAGTATCTTGTTTACCGAGTTATGTGGTGTGATTCCACGAAAGTTATGACATTCGCTCAGATTTACTTTTTTTTTTAAACTTATGATGAATCCTTTGGTCATTGAAGATAACATGATTTCGTTTGCCCATATCTGTACCAGGATAGGCTTGGTGAATACTCTTGTGTTCTTCATTTATGTTATATTCTCCTGTCATCGTTTCTTCTACCTTGATACAAATACATTTATTTTATCTTTCTTGCCTAATTTCCAAATGTTGAGCGTAACATGCTATGCATCAACTGAAGGAGCAGAAGAAAACAACTATGATCAAAGTTATACATTCTGAAATCCTGCGCAACGATTCTTCCATTCTCAGAAAACAAATCAAGAACCTAAACAATAAGAGTGAAGATGAAATTTTGATAAAATGTTGTTCTTGCTGTACTTGTTTTAATCACTCAAAAGAATACTACCAGACATGAATGTACTAAACTGAAGAGCTTGGAAATAGATAAATCAATCAGTATGTCGTAATAGTAGGAAAAACCCTGTTAAGGCTCTTAGTCTAGCGAATGTTGGCTTATTCGGATAACGGGCGGATAAAGATCACCTGAGTCTTACTTATGAAAGCTTAAGTTAGTACCTACTTGTAGATATGACTGCCTAATGATAATTTGTATCCTGCCATTCTGCTTTGTTCAAACTATAGTATAAGATCCATTTCTTAAACAAATACAGTTCTTAAATCCCATGTACATATGGCTTGTATTACGAAAATGCTAATTGCGATAATTTAAAATCAATCTCGAGTAAAGTTCCGAATATATAAAGTACAAACTGAATGGCGAGGTTTGTCAGAAGCTTTATCACACGTGGGAGGGAAAATTTAAAAAGTTGAAGAAGTTTGGATATATTTTGCGCAACAACAGTTTCTGAAATTATTGATAGTGGTAAAATATGCTTTGACTTTCCCACATTCAAATGCTGAAGCGGTGATAATATTTTCTTTGGTGACGGATACATATAAAAACCAAATTTGATTGCACTGATTTTGTATCGAAAATTAATAAGTACACAAAATGTATACAAGTAGCAATCTGTGGAAAACCAAATTTATTAATGAATTACTTTGATGTTTTTACCTATTCAATTAGGCAATATATTTTTCATTACGTTTTTCATAAAGAAAAATTCGCTCAAATGCGGAATTTGCGGATTGAAAAGTTCCCAACGCTGTTACAAGGTATTCTGATTTTTGCATCGTCGTCTATCTATCCGTCTGTATGTTTGTTCGTCTGTCTGTCTGTCCGTTCTTTCATCCTCACGATAACTCGAAAATGCGTTTACATAGAGAACTTTTCATAAAAATAGTAAATACAATTTCAAAAATAGACTAAAGCCGTGGTCACACCAGGGCGGCGCAATGTCACGCGGCAAAATAAAGTGTACACACCGATAGTTCCGATAAAAAAGTTGTTATTAGTAGCTCTGGTTAAAGAAAATCAGAGATTTCTACGAATACTTAATGCCATTAGCCGAATTTGACCAGTTGCACGGACTTACTTCGAATGAATAAGAAATCTTTCCGCTAGCAGCAACGGAAAAATTGTATTTTTGAGTAATCTCCAAAATCATCGCGCGGCAACTACTTTACTACGCCGCGCCGCCCCGCTCCTTGTGTGGCTTACAGATTTAATTTTGCAAAAGCAATCTCGCAACCCAAACCGCAAAACGCCGCGCCGATCCTGGTGTGACACCCACTTAAATCGGACAACCCCCTCTTGGTGTTGCCATACAAAGCTTTGGTTTTTACTTTATTTCACTTTTATTTTCCCAGGGTATAATAATATTGGTCTAAAATTTTAAACCGATTGTAACTTTCTTTCTTGTTTTTATTATGATGGATGTATTGAAAAAAAATAAAAATATTCTCCTATAAATGGTTCAAGAATTATGAACGTCTAATGTAAGGGAAGATTCTGGGAAAAAGATTTTAAAAATAAGTTTCGATATTTTCATTACGAAAAATCATACTCAAACTAGATTTTGCGGATCATCTTGGAGGATAGAAAAGAATAAAAATTCACCCTATAGGTATCTGGCGTGTGAGAAGATCCTCTTGTTCGCTAATATGTAGATGTGAGCACGAGAAAAAGTTTTCAGACGCGTAATGAGATAGCAGACTCCAAAATTTCTATAGGAAATTTGAAATTTTTACTGCAATAGGCTAACAATTTCGACTCGTATATTCTAAGTGTCTCGGCAACTTTTTTGCTTTAGCTAAATAATATTGCTTATCGGACTATGAACGCACTTTTATTTTCCTTACAAATAAAATAAATAAAATTAAAAAGAAAAAAAAATATGTTGTCCATCCCTGAAATTGCACCCTACAGAATCCTTTCCATTCTCCATTCTTTATTGCGCTGCACCCTACCAAGCAAAAAAAATTTATTGTTCCAGAAAAAAGGATGAAACGAGCCACGTGAAAGAAATCCATTTTCAAGAAGGATGTACAAATACATCCACGAGAGTATATGTTTCGACAAACACAGAGAGATACGTGGGCTGAGATACGTACACAATGAAATATTTTATATAAGGGCACATGCTCTCAACCTCTCCTAATTGGAGAAGACGAAAGAAGATGAAAATTTTAGGTATATTTGACCCTGTACCACAGCCTGGGTTGGGTTGATTCAGAGATTTGTCTATGGGCCCAAATCAAGAGCAGCACCGCTAATATTTGTGGGTATATTAGCCTTAATGATGATTGAAATGTGCGTGCCTAGCAGCAGACGCCGCGCCGCCATCATTACCATACTTCTGTACTCCTTCATGCAGTACAATATTTTGGGGAAGGATAAGGCCATCCTGCTGTTTTTGTGCATTGTGACACGCATATACATACGTAGAAAAGCATCAATGGTGAATGAAGGATACAGCAGGAGAAGAAGTGATCTCTTTTCGGCATACTTTTTCCAGCATATTATTATAGTTTCAGACACACGGACAGTTTTGAGGCACTTTGGTGAGGGCAACTTCTTTAAGGGGCTGATTGGGTGGTGGATGTTGATGATGCCGTTCCGGCATGATGATGATGATGATGATGATGATGATGATGATGAGGACAATGATGATGATGTGCTTTGATAACATAATATCAATATCAAGCGGAGGGAATGTTTTTATACTAGTTATCGGGGTTAAAAACAATAAGTGTATCGCTCCAGAATGGATGCTGTTCAGTTAACGATGGTCAGCAGGAAGCTACGGACGTTATGGCTTGATTTACGGCTAGTTAATTCTGGTGTAATTTAATTGATTTGAAGTTTATGACAAATGAAAAATTTAATAGAAAACTGGTAACTGTAATGTAAAAATTGTTGTGTTTTATCAGAAGTATTTATCGTGAATAGTTTTAAGCTGAAAAACGTAGTTAATACTGATATATTAGTGAAAAAATCAACGAATTTGGAAATGGATGGTTTTGAAAACAATCCAACTGTGAAGTGAAAAATTGTGACTTGGATAAGCTTGTTTATCATCCATAGTGAACAACGTAAATATAAAGCTAAAAAGTTCAATAAATCATAATAATATTTACAAAAAATAACATTCCTTGCCCACTAACATCATTCAATTATACATTTATGAATTAAAACCAACAATCTTTTTCAATCATATCCTTAACGAATTTTATAAAAAAAAAAAACAACAATGTTCTGAATTAAGTTATAATATGTCATTAGTGTGTTTTAAGAATATTTAATATTTTCGGATAAGCTTAAAAGTAAACATAGTAAACAGCAGTTGAGTAGTGTCGTATGTCCATAGCTCCGACGGGAATTCCATTCGTAAAAACACAAATTTTTCAAATTAGGTGATTTTTTTTCGAACGTCTCTTGATTCAATATATTCTGAAGATTATTTTCTTCGGCCATTACCTATAAGTACTTGAATTTTACCATAGGTGAAGAACAAATATATGACGCAAGCATATATTTCGATTGGTATACAGTTCAAAACAAGCAGAATTCCGGAACGGTGATAAATTTTAATAAATTTACCAAGGAATATCGAAGAAATGCTTGCAACATTTAACTTTTGCACCTCAACTGGGTTTTTGGGCCACCGCAACATTTAAAAACGATTTTAGAAAAAAATGAATGATGAAATCAACTAGAAAAACCTTTTTGTTTATTATCAAGTAATATTTAATTAAACTGACCACTTTGAAAAACCTGGATTAGGTTTTTATTCCTAAAATCCAGGTAGTTTTTTTTTCCCTAATGTAGGGAATTTCCCAATTCTTTTGTTTTATTTTTCTAAAATGTAGGTAATAGCTAATAATTTATAACTACACCTTTAAAAAAACATAAGGATGAGCCCATTTCTTATGTGCTATACTACCATTGCTTTGGAGGAAATTAGCACGACTTTTCCTTTCTATCAGAGAAAGTTACCTACCGAGGTAGTCCCATATAATTTTGCTTAAATCGGTTCAGTAATTTTCTAGTAATTTTCGAAAAGGACTATAGATCTGTATGAGTACCTAGCTTATCCAGGAAATGTCCCCCATTTTCCGAGAATGGAAAAGAAACTTCAGTTTTGTTATTTCAAATATCAACTATTAATTATTCTACTATAATTAGTTCACGAATTGAATCTATGGCGATGCGCTTGCACTGTTCAGCCTATTCTGTACTCGAATATGAATCTAGCCAAGGCAAGCTGCCCTTTAAATAACTTTTCCAAGACCTAGTTTACTCGCACCCGAAAACGATAGAGTCCCCCAATTCATTAAAATCCTTGGGTGTGCTTTCAAGATAAAATTTAGAAATATACCAAATTAACTAATAAATAATAAACGCTCCCTAAATGAGTTTACCCAAAGTCGAGAGTTAGCTGAGTCGGTCTCCAGTACCTGAAAATGATAGGATCATTCCATTTCATCAAAATCCAGCATTAGCACTACGATACCACCAAAATGAGTCTTCCAAAGCTAATACCAGGCTAAATCGATTTTGTCGCACCAGGAAACGGTAAATTCGCTCCATTTTATTAAAATCATTGGACCTGTTTTCAAAATAAAGTTTACAAAAGAATAATTTCTCTTTTAATGATGAATTACGCCAAAGCGATGTTCAATTAACTCGTTTTTCATCATTTCCTCATCAGTAGCACGTCGGTCGCTTAAAGGGCATTGGCGGTTTTCTGAGAACGGAATTTTGCATTTTTCGAGCCGAGCGACGAATTTCTATTTTTTTTGAGTCCAATTCTTTTTCAGACTGAGTACACCTTTCTTGGGTCTTCCCATATTACTCTATCGAAAAATAAACATTAAATAAAAACAAAATTTGCAAATTAAGGGCAGTGATGCCAGAGTGGGCGCTTTTCCGCAAATTGGGCTATCTTTTTATAAAATTATCGCTTCGAAATTCATGAAAAGCGCCCTGGCGTAGTTTTTTTCACTTTCCTTCCAATTCGATTCCAATTCGAGAAGTTAGTTTGTTTTTGTTTCTTTCGGATTTAATATCAAAAGTTGTGATTTAATTTAAGAGATATTCATATTTGTTCAGAAAGCGTTCAGTTACAGCAAAAACAAAAGCATATAATTATACATTAGGTAAGGGTGGCCCACAAATGTATAGATTTGCAAAAGTGTTAAAATGTTTGAATGTTCATTTAGAATTTCTAATGCAATTTCAAACTTCTATGCAAAATTTCATACATATTTACAGTCACTTAAATCGAAAATAGTGATTTATTGGCTGTTGTGCGTGGACTTTCAGAAAAGCTGCTTCAACATTTCTATCTTTTTAAATTCAATTAATATGCATATGTCAGATAGATTATGAATAGAACTTAAAAACGTTGTCTCTCGCACTTATTTGATAAAAATTATTTACCTCGAATGTAGACCGGTTTCAGCTTTTCGGCTATCTTCAGTACACTAACAATTTTTGTATTGCTGATGTCGTCTAATGCAATGGTTTGCATAGCGGCGAGTAATGTAGATCCGTTTGGTCGTTGAAGCATGCAGAGTTTGAATTTAATAGAGCTCGAGATATTTCGAGTGACTCTAGCAAGTTTAGCTTTCTACCTATGTCACAAAAATGCAGAATTTCTGGTTCAAAGTCAGGAATGTGCTTATTTTCTAATAGGTGCTTAGCAAAGTTCGATTTGAAACTATTATTCCTTAGAGAACTGAGGTGCTCATTTATTCTTTCTTTCAAAGATCGTCCTGTTTGCCCAATGTATACCCCCTGGCATGTTGCGCATTTTAAACAATAAACCCCATTTCTATTTAATTTATCGGTTGTATCTTTAACACTAGGCAATAAGCTATTAAGATTTTTTACCGTTTTAAAACCTACATGTATATCACGTTTCTTTAGTGCCTTCGCTATTCTGTCCGATATCTCTCCATAATATGGTAATGAGGCCCAAGTTTTTTCTGCTGGTTAGCTTCCTACTACATCTGCACGTCGCAGTTTGTTTGTGTACGTTACAAATTTATACAGTTCAGTTTTTGTGTGTTTAATAACAGCGATTAATAATTTACGTTAAATCATTTCATACTTGTTTCATATTGCACGTTGCTCTTTTGACCGTATATTACATTAATTTTACATTGGTTTGTTTGTGCAAGTTGCACTCTTAGCCTTTTTCGTTTGTGCACTTCGCACTATAAACTACGAGCCACGTTGCTCTTGGCGTTTCTACCAGTAGTTTGTACACATTGCACAAGTCTCATTAACCTTACTGCACGTTGCACTCGATAATTCTACTTTAGTGTGCACGTTGCACTATTCACGATTTTATCAACTCATCTACTCTCCTACTTCAGAGTCACTTCTACTACTGGCCTGCGTATCAAATAATTCCATCTTCTCCGAGGCACATACCCCTGTGTAGGGTTTTTGTGAACGCTTCGCCCCATTTATATCTCTAATGACATACCTATCATTATCTAGCACCTTCAACACTTCATATGGTCCGCTATATCTCGGCATAAATTTCCTGCTGTTTCCGTCATTGGTGCCTTTTGGTCTCCTTATAACAACATATTGGCCTTCTTTAAATATTTTAGTCTTAGCTCTTTTTTATCGTAATATAACTTCTGTTTTTGCTGCATCTTTTTCGGTTCTTCACTAGCTGCAACTGGGGTGCCCATTATGTTATTGTCGTAATCATCCTCGCATACTTCAGTGGATAGGTAGGAGTCAATTGAGCTGCGTGGAATGTACCCCAATAGCAATTCATATGGGGCCTTTTTGGTAGTACTGCTGACACTGCTATTGAGACCCCATTGTATTGACTTGATCGTTTGGTCCCACTTCGTTTCATTTTCTGTGGATGAGGCTAATGCTGACAGGATTGTCCTATTGTACCTTTCAGCTTGGCCGTTAGCTCTAGGAGTAGCTGTCGCGTTGAGAACACGTTTAATTCCCTTTGCCTGGCAAAATTCGGTGAACTTTGTACTCGTAAAACAACTTCCGCGATCGCATATTATTCTTTTTGGGATTCCAAATAATGCAATTATTTCCTCAAAGATTTTCGTCACCGGCTCTACCTTTGTATTTGGTACTGCCTTTAAGAATATAAATTTTGTAAGGCCATCAATTATCACCAATAAGTGTGTATTTCTTTTATTGCTTTTTACAAACGGGCCTAAGTGATCTACATGTATCGTATCAAAAGGGACAGACCGCTTTTCGATTGGGTTTAGTTCACCACTTTGTTTACCTGCCGGTAATTTGTTATACATACATGCCAAGCAACATGCTACGTATTGGGTGATATATCTTCTCATAGATGGAAACCAGTACTTCTTTTGTACTAGATCCAATGTTTTTATATTTGAAAGATGTCCTGCGTGGTCGTGATGGCTCATCACAATCTCTCTTCTTGAAGTCTTCGAAACTACCCACCTTCGTCCTTTTGTTGTTTTCCTGTATAAGCGACTATTGCTTAGTACATAGTCATCGTGGATTCTCATTTCTTCAGCGTCTTTTGGTTTTTTTGAAAGAAAGAGTTTCTATTAAATATCTGCAGCGATCATCTTTCAATTGAGAAGTTAAAATCCAGTCTTCGGAAGTTATATTTACTATCATCTGTTCGAGTTCATCGTCTTCTTCTTGTCCGGTAATGGCGTTTCTGCTGAGAGCATCTACATGGGCCATTTTGCAACCAGCATTTCTGCTGTGAACTTAAACTCTTGTGTTGATAACCACTAACGTCCTATTCGCGGCACTAAATCTTTTTTTGTGAAAGCCGACCGCAATGCGTTGCAGTCAGTTAAGACTTTGAAATTCAATCCGAGGAGATACACGCGAAATTGCTTTAATGCACAGACGACAGCCAATGTCTCCAATTCATACGAGTGATATCGCTGCTCTTCCCTTGTCGTTGTTCTACTGTAGTATGCAATTGGCTTATAATTGCAATTGCTTTCTCTCTGTAGGAGTATACCTGCAATTCCCCACTTCGAAGCATCCGTATGCAATTCTGTTTCTGCGGTGTGATCATATAAAGCCAAAACTGGTCGTTGTATTAATTTCTCCTTTAACGTGTTGAATGCAAACCTATGCTCTTCATTCCATTCGAATTTAACGTCCTTCATTAACAAATTATTTAGGGGTCTAGCAATTATAACGAAACTTTGAATAAACCGTCGGAAATAGCTTGTGAGTCCAAGGAATTGACGGACTTCATGAATATTTTGGGGAATTTGAAATTCACTTACAGATTTAATTTTACTTTCCCCAGGTTGAATACTTTGGAGACTAATTTCATATCCTAGATAGTCTACCTGTTTTTTAAAAAAATTTCATTTATTCAGTCGTAACGTAAGTCCTGCAGACTGTAGTGAGTTAAGAACAGCCTCCAAAACATTGAAACCTTCTTCAATTCCTATCGATGGTAATAATATGTCGTCCATGTAAGCCATTGCGGTTGTAAAACGAAGAGGTCCCAGTACTGTGTTGATGGTTCTTTGAAAAAGGGCTGGCGCGTTAACTAACCCAAATGGCATACGAAGAAATTCATAATGTCCGTCAGGTGTTATGAAGGCTGTTTTGTGAACCGAGTCTTTTTCTAAGGGTATCTGATAATATCCACTTGCGAGATCTAAGCTTGTAAAATATGAGCAGTTTCTTAAACGATCAATTTGATCATCGATCCGTGGCATTGGATATCTATCTTCAACGGTAACAGAGTTAAGAGGCCGAAATCATTCACCATTTTTTTTTCTTGACTAGTAAAACGGGGCTAGAAAACGCGGAATTTGACTCTTGTATAATTTTGTTCTCCAATAATTCATCTACTATGCTACGTAGTTCAGATCGTTCGTGAAATGACATCCGATACGGTTTATAAGCAACGTTCTTTTCTTTTTCCAAGACAATAGAAAATCCTGAAATTTTGGTTTTTCCTAATTCTTTCAATGACTCCGCAAAACAGCTTCTATATTTGTTTAAAATATCTAGCAACTCATATCTGGTAACATCTCCAAGAGATGAATCAATTCGATTTCCAATGTCCTTTAAAGTAAATGGAACTAACTTACTCACATTTGTCGGCATCGTCTGAATGAAATTTCTCTCCTTATCAGCAGTAACAGATTCTCCGCACAAGTAATTGGTTAGCTTTGATTTGAAGCGGTAAACTTGACACATTAAAAATTAAGGTAGCACCGTTAGTTGCACTTATTACACATCTTGGTATCCAATGTTCATTATTGGGTACAAGTCGTTGTTGCAATTCAACATAAATATCATCAATAATGTCCTCTTTATTATATACTACTACAAAACCGGCATGGTTTCGTGAAATTATTTAGTATCTTTTGCCCAAAGGGCTATTTTCCGGGGAGGTAAAACGTCTATTTGAGAAAGAGACACAATTTCTTTATTGAATAACCGAACCTCATTTTATTCACTATCATTGTCACTTTTTCCGAATTTATAAAAGGTTGGCCAATCAGTATTGGCACATTTTGTACTGAATTCGGTACCACAAGCATATCCACATTATCATCTGCCAGGTCAACTTTAAGATGAACCCTGCATTTTCATAGCACATTCGAAGAGCCACCACCAAATCCTCTGATCGTTAAAGTGCAGGGATCAGGCTTAATACCTAATATTCTCGCATCACTATTTCTAATTGTAACCGCGCAACACCCTGTATCTATATATCCTTGCGTTGGTTTATTGTTTACGAAACAGTCAACAAAATAAATCTGCTTTGTATCGGAGAGATCACTTGACACTTTAAGCGCACTCTTTACTTGATCCCCTTTTAAACACTTATCACTTGTATGCCCCAGTCTATTACACTTTCTGCACTCAACTCGTGGCTTAGGGCACTTTGTAGAAATATGTCCATGTCGTTGCAATTAAAACATACAAGGGGCCTAGTTGTTTCCCTTTTACTACTAACACCTTGATACCCCTTGTTTTTATATTCACTTTTTCGTAAATTGGCTTCATGCTTATCGGCTTTAGGATATTCATGAATTTTATGCTTATCATATTGCCTATCATCGAAAATTGAGGAAAGATATTCGCTGTATAGCTCTTCTGGGGTGCTGTACCTTCCTGCCTTAGCATCAGTTTTTAAGGTTGAGCTTACCAATCCATCAATTAAACAGGACACTGCATCTTTACCTGTTTTTTTGCAAGCTTGTATAAGGCTCATTTTTGAAAAATAATATTCTGCCATTGTCTCCGATGGTAATTTACAGCGACTCACTAATTTCTTCAGTGTAGTTGCAAAATCGTGTTGTTCCGGAAACGATTTAATAATCAGAGTTTTCCATTCTGTCCAGCAAAGATTATAGGATAATAGATTGTTATAGCATGTTTTCCCTAATCCAGTCAGACGATTTTGCATGTGGTATATTATAGTCTTTTCGTCCCAGTCATTAATGGCTGCCAATTGCTCGATTTTAGCAATCCACTTCACTGCAGTTAAATTTGGGTCACCTGGACAAAATTCAGGAATACAGTCACTTTTCACCACATAGCGAACTAATTTTTCGGAGTCCCGCACACTCGAGCTCGATTCATGGCTTATAAGTCGTTCGACTAACAATTCTAGCCGTTGAACTCTAGTATCCACTGATGACGACCGTTGTCTACCGCGTTTAGATCGCGATCGCTCACTACGTTCTGTGCTACGTCGTCTTTTTTTTTTACTTTTCCGATCGCCACCCATTACAAACCACGAAAAAAATCAAATATTTAAATAAAAACCGTCTTCACTGCACTTAGATTTGTTTGTTAGACTCGTAGGTCTATCTAACCGCAGCACTATAATTTTCTCTCGTATAAAAAAAATAAAACAACTTAAAATATTGTTAACTTTTTATTTCCCTTATTGGTTAAACACTCGTGTATCTCGCTGTATAGTCCGACGATAACTATATCGTCCTTTTATCCTTCCTACCTTTCTTGATAAGAACGAGTACCTACCAAAATCCATTTATGTTGATCACCTTGATCACCTTGTCCTGTCGGTCCCTTGTCGTAAACCAATGCCTGCGTGTTTATTGCTTTCCTTTAAAATGAACAGCAATTTCCTCTGTTTAAAAGGATCTGATGTTGATGCTGGCGCCAAGATTCTCTTGAAAACTTTCGCTTCTGAGAATTTCTTACACTAGTTTCTTTAAAGGATCATTTTCTTTTTCTAGGTTTTATTAATATGCTCGTACCTTTTTTGTAATCAGTTTTCACAATGCCTTGTTTTGTATGTTGATGATTCCTTAGGGTCTGTTTCCTTACACCAAAATGAACACCGAAGAGTTATTACATACACTACTTACATATATTTAACAGTAATGAATAATGTATTAACAACTTTAAAAACATTATATGCTTTTTATACCCTAGATGAAATGTATACAGACGGAATGAGAAACTAAGTATTTCTCATTCCGTTTGTAACACCTTGAAATAATGATGGTAGAGCAAATGGATTTGTCACCCACGCATAACATTAAAAGCTATTTTGATTTTTGCATGTCATATACTGTGAAAACGATCAGTCTTAGACGGTTTTAATGTACCGAAAACTTCTTCAGAATGTGAAATCCTATGAAATTGCTTATAACAATTTTTACTGTCCGATGAATCGCTTTAGAAATATATGCAAAAACCACTTTAAAAATCATACTGGCACAGAGAGGCGACCACACAAAATTATTATCTTCTTAGAACGGTACAGAGAGGTTTAAAAATACTGAAATGATTAGGATAGCATGGTGGGTTTTCATGACAGTCATTTCCGCCTTTGCAAGAATGGATGATGTTGATGAGGAGTTATATAAAAGGCGTTTGTATACTCACCCTATATGGTTGTCGTGAGGGAATAGGAAAAGAGATAGATAGAGTGCCGAGTATCAAAGAAAAGGTTTATCTCTTTTTTGGTTGGATAAATTCTCGAATGGTTTCGTAATGTAGCGAACTTGTCCTGAAATGTCCGGAAATTTATTTATGAGTGACGAGAGAAGCAAACGCGTCCGGAATTTTTTGCGGACGTCGAATTGTCACTGTGTGCGTGGCCGGAACCATAAAAAGACCTCAAGCATAGGGAGTTTTTATAGTTACTGAAACTAAAACATTGTTATTGGCAACCCTAATTTGTCAATTTCGACTACTGGAGCTGCCATATTGCTGTATTGTTGCTATAATTTTATGGCATATACATATCTGTAAGGTAAAATTATTTGTCGAAATAAACAAAAGTAAGGTTTGAGTTTGTAATTAAATATTACGAAATAGAAAGTTATTAAATATTTCATTATAGAAAATATTGAAGTTATTTCTGAGGTAGTTTTCTGTCCACAAGCAGAGAGTAGTGTGTTCAGAGATTGACTGCAGTGATCCTTTTCCTTTATAATTTGCTAGAATTATTCCACCTTTGAGATAATCCGTCATGTGAACACGAACCGGGCTGGAATTATCTTCACCGGCGTTAGTTCGGTAGTGGAGTGGAATTATTTTCATGTGAGCACTTGAGTGAACTTTTTGTTTATTATATGAAATAAATATTAAATAAAAATGTCGTTATCGTACAAAATGATGATTGCAGAACTGAATTACAGTACCACCTGATATTTTGCGAGAAATTTTTTCGATATAATCTCATCCTTTGCTTCGAACTCATTCGTGCTTTCATGCAATATTTTAGAAATTGTAAAATTATACTTCTTTTCATGATCCGTCTTTCAATATCTACGAAAAAAACGATTAAAAACTTGACAATTTAAGAGTTTTGCCATAAAAAGTAGACGGGACTGTACGTGTGAGGTATTGCGATGATTGCTTCCGCAGCATTTAATTTTCAATAAACTATCTCCCTCACAATTTCTGTAAAAATTGGATATCATCATAATGTAAATCCTGCTTTAAGTGAAAATCTTTTGAGCTCGCCACTGAGTACAGACCTAACAAACAGTAAAGCTGAGAAAGTTTCACTAAGTTTGGACAGTTTCTATGCAAGGAACACTTCAAAGAGTGTACCAGTGACAGAGGATATTTAAAAGTAAAAGAAAAACAATTTAGTGAAAAAAAACAACGGTATTTGTTAAAACGTGTTACTGTATTAAATATATTAAAACAAAATGCTATGTGTGTGCGTATCAGTTTTAGTTTTTGTTCTTTGTTAATTATTACTAAAAGTATCCAAATAGATTTAAGGGTGAAATGACATACCTACCATGCTCCATAATACATGTTATGGATGTGTTTTCACTTAACTATCAAGTGAAATGCAATGCCATTTGTTCGTGAAAAAATAAACCTGAGATTTTCGGCTGGTGACGACAGTGAGGATTTCGACCAAAACAATGATGATTCCGATGAGCCTTGCCTTTACTGTAATGATTTTTATACAAGGTGCGGCAAGATCTGAGGGTTTTCGCTGCCGAACTATTGAGCGAGTAGGTGGTGGGGGGCGGTGGGGATAATCGCGTTCCAGAGCCCACACGTGGATATTTTTAGTAGCCATGGAGCCGTGGTCGGATGAGTACCGTACGTTTGCTGCCGAGGCGTTTTTTAAAAGTGACGGTTCCTGCGTTGCTGATCAGCACCAGTTCCATACGCGTTTTAATGTGGGTCCACGAGGAAAGGTCCCAACTCATAACATAATTTTGCTATGGGTGAGTAACTTCTGAGCTATCGTTTCAACGTTAAAACGTAGGTCGACAGGTTGTCCAAGGACAGCCCGGACGAGAGAGAATATCGATCGAGTAAGAGAAGCTGTGGATGCCAGTCCAGATGTTGAAGAACTTCCTGGTCCCTGAACATAAGAGAAATCGGTTAGTGCGCTGGTAGCTGTGGTTCCAGCAGGATGGAGCAACTGCCCATACAGCCAATGAGGTGAAAAACAAACCCCGCACACTGGACGAACTAAAAGACTATATAAGCCAAGAAATCGCCCACCTGTCTCCTGCAATGTTAGAGAAGTTTTTCGACAGCTTCAGTGCAAGACTGGAAGAATGCTTGGTCAAAGAAGGACAAAATTTAAAGGACGTATCCTCAGATCTTAAACGGCTGAAATCGGTTGTTCTGATATTATTTTCATTAATTTACATGAAAACCCTTCTGTTATAAACAATAAAACAATTTGTATCACTTTTAAATTTTGTGTTGTTATAAATAGCGCAACAAAGTTTGATATATTTTCTATAGAATCTTCTTCAGTATTTCTTTCGATGTCCGTGTTTATAATCACAGGGCTACCCTGGTAGCGCAATCATCATGAGCACACTGATGACCTCATGATGATTAGTTGAATGAGTGTAATGCTGAATCTGTCACCGAGACTAAACTCATTTATATGATGAGCAACTCAATGATTACCCTTGTGAATAAATCAAATCCCTCGTCGCTAAGCGTTATCATAATGCTCATTGTTGAGGAAATCAAATACCTGATCGCTGAACGTAATCATGATTATCAGGGGTGATATAGCTTTTAAATTCAGAAAATTACAGATTTGGGATTATCACGCATGTCATATGCCTGCACGAAAGTACTGTAAATACTGTTGTAGTTTCGTGCAAGAATATGACACGCAATCGCAAACATAAAGAAATAATTTTATTGCAATGCGGCTATGCCTATTACAAATATCATCAATAAATTGGTTATTTTTTTACATTTTTTTCTAAATAGGAATATACTATCCATAAAGATATGAAAAATTACTTACAAATTAAAAAATACTTACACTTAACTGGAACTCGAGGACTTCAATTACACTTCACTTTAAATTATATTTCACCTTCCTCGCTTCGCTTTTCACAAAGGAATGAAGAAAAAAGATGAAATTTAGTCTGCACTTCGAAGGCGCATAGCAAAAGACAAAGGAAATTTTTAGCGCAACACCATTTATCTCCATTTCAATCGTACATTAGATGCACTAGAACTACATATCAGAATCCATACCAATTTATTGATGAGCTAATAGATGAGTTGGCAAAGAACCTCATCGAGGCGTTTGGTAAAAAATGAGTTGTAGTACGACCACATGATGTACACTCACATTGCCTTACTTGACTAAAAAGTTGTGTTATCTAACATAAGAGCCCCCGCCCGCACCGGTACTAAAATTTTGTAAACTAATGAGCGTTGTCTACCAGGGTATTTGAACCTCAGTTTTCTCCTGGATTGTACAACAAATGTAGTGAACTTTTTACAGGTAGCGGCTAATAGACCTCAATTCACACTGTAACATATCCAGAGGTTTCCTCAAGATTAAGTATCAATCCGATAAAGTACTTGATAATGCGTATGAAGAATGGCATGGACGCTTACACAAATATGACTGAATTCCGTTACCAATGACCACGTAATTTCGAGGCGCCTTCGGATTTCAATAAAATGTTGAGATGAGAATAGAGAACAGACTAAATACGTCTATATTTGACAATCGATGCTGTGGCCATAAATGTTCGGCAGGATAAATTATCTGATGACATATATCAATGCAGGTCTCAGCTGATTAGATACAACACTAGATTAATTCGCGCGGATCTTCATATTTCCAGAAAATATCTCTGGCAGGCTTGAGAGCCTCGGGAGATTCTATTCGATTCCTGTGAGCAATAAATTCTTGCATGGAATCTCTGCACCATATTTCTTCAGAAGATAAGTGATTAGTGTCATGAAGTATCTGTTGTTGATGTAGCCTCACGGGAAGTTCATTAAAACATTGCTTGCTTCGTTTTTCTGCTTGGCACTTCATAAGGTGGTTGGTCCTTCATTCTCATAACCGCGAAATCTGAAAGATGAAGGCGGGCGACAGCTAATTGGGTTTTTAAGACTTATCTCTCCACATCACCATTTTTATGTATTAGGTAAGAGTAGACTTCCCGAATTTGTGTTTTAGCATGCCTTTTTACATACACATATGTACTTTGCGTTACCATAAGTACAGCGATAACAACACCCGTGCTAACTATATAAATTATATGAGTTTTTTGTTTGGCCATGTCTATATTTCAAGCTTTAGTTACGTTAACTTGGTAGAATACTAACTAGTATTTACTGTGCAGGATGGAGATTCGCGCGTTGCATCCGCAATCATATCCCAAAAACTCATTACAAATACCCGGTCCATACTTTTGTCTTTTACATATATGCAAAGAACGTCAATTCGGCAAATAACTTGATTGTTTTGCAAAACGGGTTAAACGTTAATATCATAATCTAGAATCGGTAGCTTTACTTTCGGATTTTCTAATCGTGTTTGCTAAAATTTGTTAGCAAAAGGAAACCCAAGAATGAACACATTTTTGGTTGATTTTCTCTATTCTCTCGATTCTCTATTTTCTATCACTGTTCTGCAAACTGATATGACTCTGAATGATAGAGAGTTTTGTTATGCAAATTCATAGCGAAATAAGTCAATCTGAAATTGACTCAGTTTGCTGCTAAGTCTGCAGCTCGAGAATTGAGTGGGAGAAAACTCTTTATGCAAATGAAAAATCTTTGAAAAAAGAAATTTCATTGCAAAAAGAGGGGGCGTTTCATATATGAAAAGCTAGTCCCACATAGGGCTAAATCTTGCTAGGCGTTCAAGTAAATACGTAGTATTTCGCCTCACATAATTCACACTTAAAATTTATTTTAAGTTTATATATGAGGTCAGCTTGGCTGTTTGCTTTGGCGTATACGCCAGGCAGGAATCATGCCGTACTGACGATTATACGATTCCTGCTTATATGAAACGCCCTCTTTTTGCAGTAAAATTTCTTTTTTCAAAGATTTTTCGTTTGCATAAAGAGTTTTTACCACTCTGAATGACCTCGTTAAATTTGAAAATTATTGTATCCATTCTTTTGTTTGCATGCGAACCGCACAAGCGTTTCTTTTCTTTATTTCTTTGGCGATGATGTCGGAATTATCCATTATAGGCACATGTGGCCAACTGTTGGACTCTTGGGTTAACTAGGATGGGCAATTTCTCCACATGTTTTCAGAGGGAAGTATCCCCCTGGAATCACATTAAGTCGGGTTTTGTTTTGATGGCACATGAGGCTTGAACATTTTTGAACTATTATCTCTGTTACTCGATTAGCTACAAAAGATTTCCAAAAACTTTTCTTCTTTACTGTAACCACTCTTTTCTTTTAAATGATCAAATGTCCCGAGATATTTCCATTAGCTGTAAGGATTCTTGCATAAATTACAGCTACATAGGCCTGTTCAAAGCTTTCATAGAAAAAACTGTAGAATACTAGAATTGCGATAACCAATCCATGTGGGTAACTTTATATTTTCAATGCATTTCAAATCTTTGATTTTTTAAGTGCTAGGGGATGATGTAATCCCAATCTAAATCTACTATTCATAGTTTCATATAAATATTTTCTCATGGATGATGATCAGGCTAAGCCAACCTAATGGAACAAAAAGTTAGGGGACCTTTGAGAGAAAGAATCAAGTTCCATATACAACTAGTATCGAAATTCGTCTTGAGATCCCCATGATCTATCTCCTTCTTGTAAACTTTTTAGAATATCTGTATCATTTCAACAGAACTTGAGCAGATGAAACCCTCCTCCCTTCATTAGCCTAATCAAATCGGTTCTTGGGGTATTCATTTCATCTATGGTGTTCCCTCCTATTAAAACGTCATCCAAGTAGAAATTATTAATTAAATATTCAGCCGCATTTGGAAGCCCGTTCCTTTTATGTTTTGTCAGCTTATGAAGTGTCCTTATGGTACATTAAGGCGCGCCAGACACACCAAAATGATTGTCGAAAGTCGATACTTTTTAATGAAATGATTAAAATTGGACCGCCATAAGATGGGTTAATTTTCAGCATCATCGGGATGCATCTAAAATTGCGGATACATTTTTTCGATGTCTGCGGTAATAACATAGTGATGAAATCATCATTTTGTCAAGATACAAGACTTGTATGTCATGTTGAAGTGTGGGAGCAGTCAACAATAGATGATTAGGAAATTTCCCAGACGTTTGTGTGCTGAATAACTGGTGCTCACTTAATAGCCATTTTCACTCCATCTAGTAATATTAGGGTGTAGATCTTCTCCAATCAAAATGTCGAGCAACACTTGTCTCGATTGTCTGACGTGGGTTGTGTCTATACATTTAATGTGAACACCTCCATGCGATGACTGTTGGTCGGGGTCAGGTTTTCAAATTGACGCTGCATCTGAGATATTTATGAATGGAATAATACTTTCCCAGACATTTTATGCAGTAGCTCCGCGACTTAGTGACCTTTTATAAATGTTGGGCGTGAACTGAAACTGTGATTATAGTGACATATATCTCAAGACGGGTTTGCTGTATAAAAGTTTTATACCTTTGACCTAAGTGGAATATCTACATTTTTCTCTGCAACATTTTTCATCTTTGGTTTTGTGTCGTATATGGTTTCTAACATGCGGAATCGTTGATCCAAGACTTTGTTTTTAAATCACCCCAAGTCTGAACGCAGCTGGATTCACTTACATATGTATTCTTCTTGAGCTTCATAAGTTTCAGCTGGAAGCTTTTAGATAATCAGATGGACTATAAGGAGATCCCTATACAAGGTGCTAATTTTCAAATTAGTTAATGCCGTTAAACATTCCAAACACACTCTTTATCGAGCTATTTTTTGTTGTGCCGTGCTTTGAATAACGATGATCTATAACTCTTTTGTTGTCATATCGCTCGGACCTTGCCTTCCAAGCTGATATATAATTGGCGTTGGTTTTATGACATAAGCAGCTTTATCTGTTAGGATAGCTTTCAGGTAATGAAATATCCGCGCGACTTCTGATTTTGATTCTGGTGAATCACACAAGATAAAGTTCTCTGAAACCGACCCATTCATTATCACCTCCAGTAAATTTTCGTAGATTTATTCAGGGTAGATTAGGTTAAGCTTTTGATTTATGTTAAGAAATAGGTATACTTATTTGCTGAATTAGCTGAATTAGAGGTTTTATTCGCTTTCTTGATTTTTATATCACTGATTTCAGATTTGCAGACTTGAGCTCATAGAAAATCTGCTCTTGATATGAAAACGTAAAATATTCGTTTGCGTTATTAGCTTCTGATTTTAGCAAGCTCATTTCTTAATCATTGGTTAGAAATTGTTGGTAGAGATGATGCTGCACAATAGAAAAGTCATGAGTACTTCTCGAAATTCCGGCTCATTTTGCGTTTGACACAAATTTATACATTTCTTTTTCTAAAGAATTTTGCGAAGTTATTATCATTATTAATTATCCAAAGAGTCAGGTAATTTTTAATAAATATTAAAAAACAATTATTAATAAGAAAATATGTACCTAGTAGTCAATTCACTTTTTAAAGTAACATGAGAAGCTGATAGTAGATTTACTGATTGAACTATATTTTTATTTTATTTTGTTTTAATATCACAAACACGATTAGGGTTAATTATATGACCGGGAAAAGGGATTTAAAGTTTTTGAGACGATGTAAATGATTTCGCCGCCTACGTTGATAATACCGAAGAAGATCCGGCTCGAAGGACCAATGATTCCTGCAATATTTTCTTCCATACACTAAGATAAACACCGCACAATTATTATATATTTAACAGTGAAGATTCATTAACATGTACTATATAAAAATTACTTTAGAAACATTGGACTTCTTATTTTATCGCTACTTTTTGAAGTGTCGGTCTGAAGAATATCATTGCTGCAGCTATCCATCCATTGATTCTCTTTGTCTTATGAAGCTCTGGTTAACCTACTGTCAGAAGGGGCAAGATTACTGAGGACCAGCTTATTGCTGGTCATCGAACGTGATTAATGTGAGAAAAGTGCAGAAAATTGTCGATTTCCGGCCATCGAACGTGAATATAGCACGGACCTGCACTTTTGTTGATAAAACAGTTGCATTCATGGTGGTGGGTTAGATTATATTATGTAAGAGGGGTGCCGATCGAATCATCACTTAGACCTCCAGTGGCTCCATTGTGCCCCTTGACCTCATGGGATAACCTGTTAAATCGTCCCATCCTGCTTCTCTTAGGAATCTCAGGATACCTCTGAACTCTTCACTTTGCAGCTCCCCAGACTGGAAAAGAAGTATTTACCCTATAGTTTACCTCTTTTATTCCTGGTGGTAAAATGTATATAACTGAGCAGGTCATCTAGTTGTAGACATTTGTATACTAACCTATAACTTGATTTCTATTTATATTTATCGAGCTAGTTCCATTATCTGTGATCTTGCCAAGATTTTCAGTTCCAGTAACTCTAGTGAGGTGACTGACCTATGTATGTATATTAACTGCACAATCTTAATTACTACTAAGCAGGGTATGATTTCGTTTTAGCAGTTAAGGCCCAACTGGCTCATACGTTGTAAACTTGCTTTTGCGTTTGTTGGTACGGTACCTGTAACAGCTGGTGGTAACTCTTTAATTGTCAGGTACAGAAATAGACTTAAAATGTCATGAATTAGAGATACTGATGTCATCGCAATTAAATATATATAATGTTAGGTATAGTTGGGTCAGAGTACAGGAGACTGTGTACTTTTTATGAGAAGGCCATTAGCCGCAACTCCCGTAAGTATTTTCAGTTAGGGCTTTTCGGATATCGTTACTATATGGTAGGTTTGGTCCACATATTTATTTACAACTGTCTCTATTGTAGTGGTATTGCGGAAATAATTGGGTTGTTTAAGTCAGAGAGTTTATATTTTTGCCTCATATAGTAGGACTTGAGGTTGCAACTTGCATAGTTTATTATTTATGGTTGTTTCTTTCTCCGGTATCTCTGAGTTGAGGAACTCATCAGTACATACACGTTATATATGTTATATATGGTAGCTACTGTAACTGAATATAATCAAACATTAGGACTTCATAATTTTTAATATATGTATCTCGGGGAGTAGTTTTGTACTATGTGTTTGTGATTGACCAGCAGCTTCACCAAGCATGGGGTTTCAGTAAAATAAAATCCTACATTTGTACCTAGCTAGCCATATATGTATGAGTTTTCTATATTCGGTACCAAGGATCACCTGGGACTAATCTGGATGGGAAAGTAATGTATTCTAGCTATAGAATGTCATTTGGGGTAAGATAAAAGTTGTATTCCAAACTAGTTTGTCCTGTATAAGTGGTGCTTTTCCTTCCGTTGTCTGTAGGGCCGAATTTGTGTCTCAATGAGCACTAGGCTGTAATAATAATGATGCGAGCTCTGAAACAATACAATTATTTGTTAGATAATATAGTCAAAAAGAATAATAAACAAGAAACTTATTTCTGAAACGTTAATTTTAATGACAAAAAAATATATATTACATACATAAAGTATTTTCCATTTTGACTTTTTAGCTGCGAAGTTATTTATTTTGTCAAATGAAATTTTTAAAATGTTCCATCATACGCTCAGTTGTCACATTTTGTCATTTTTAGTCTAGGTGAAAATTATAAATTTTCTTTCAAAAAATCTATTTCCACATTTGGATATGAATGCAAATCCCAAATAGTTTTAGTAACAAGTTTCAAGATATTTCTGTGAAATCCGATCTTGTGAAACAATTTAATAATCGACTCTGAAACTAACATTAGACATAGTAGGGGAAGTTGTCTTAAAATGACATTATGGTAAACTAAAACTCATTTATTTCCTAGTACTATAACAAAAAATATAAATTTTCTTAACAATATTCAATACATGTAATGATTGAAAACGGACATGAAATAAGGTATAGTTCTAAAGTATTTCTTTTAACTATATATGAAAACCTTAGATGTGTCATTTTATCCGAGGAGATGTTGATAAAATGACATAGGACTCTTCATTTTTAATAATTATTAACGCACATCACAAGTGAAACTCCTTCGCGCTATTCTCTAATCCTGCACATTAATAGCTGTGCTCTTTTGGGTACCTGGTTCTAAAGTTCCCATATACTGGAGAGAACAAATTGTTCTGTCGATTGAAGCGAACTATTTGTACTGTTCGCTTCATTTATAAATCTTCTATGAAAATATATCAGACTCACTTTCGTCTATCTTTTGTTCTGCCCTGTTCTGCGGACACAAAAGAACACAGCTACTATGTATCCATTCAGAGCATAGATTGCACTGTACTCATAGTTCGCCTGTTTAGACCTACTATACACAAACTTTGCACGAATAAATGGTATTTCACTTGATAGTTAAGTGAAACCAAAACCATATCTCTGACTGAATATAATATATATTATTTATCATCATATGCCATTTTACCCTGAAATCTATTTTGATACTTTTTGTAATAAATCAGAATTAAGAAAGAACACAAACTAAGACTATTACGCACATAATTAGCGATAGTTCTTATATTTTAACTACAGTAACAAGTTTTAAGAAACACCTTTGGTTTTTTCTAAAAACTAAAACTGTTACACTTTAACTTTTAAATATCCGTTGTCACTGATACACTCATCGAAATATTACTTTCACATAAACTGCCCAAACTAGAACTTTCTCAGCTTAACGGTTTGTTAGTTCTGTACTCAGTGTCGCGATCCAAAAGATTCAAAATTTGGAAATGAGGTCACTGTATCCTTTTTTCCTAGTATGTCGTTTTAGGACAAGTTCTCCTACTCCAGTCAGTAATAGTTTTTTCTTTACGATAAACACTATTTTCATGTGAAATCATGTAATCCTTATACGAGGACTTGTCTTACTCCAATTCTTACTGAACGTGAATAAGTAATCTCTATTAAAATTTTAGCTTTATAGTGTTTTAATAATTACTTATTATTATCATTTATTATAAGCCACTCTGATGGATTACCGCAGATCGCTTTTGGATGGACCGTCATGTTCCCAATAAGTCGTAAATATACGCATACCCACTATACTTGCATAATTTTTTCTTGCAAGATTGTTTGGGTATTAATTTTAAATTTAAAACAATGGGGTATTATAAAATAAAATACGAGCCTTTATCGACAGCGTGAAAAGTGCCAACTCCATAATGGCGCTTAGATCAATACTTCATTAGAGAAAATGTTACACACCATTTTCTACAGATTGTTTCTATAATTTCAATTGAGGAAATTCTGTATTCGATGGTCAAGGAAATTCACCATCCTTAACTCTACTAATCGAGTTTATCGTGTCTGTAGTTGAGAGAAGTATAATGAATTGTGCGACATTTGAAGAACCTTCGATTTTGAAATAGAAATTAAGAAAGCATAAAATTCAAAGCCTGGTTTTTGTTTTGTATGCTGTCATTGAGTTTAACTCAGTAGCAAAATTTTTCCAGCATAATTCATACTTAAAACTGCTACTTTTTGCCATATATTGGCCAAGACCAACACTTCGGTTGGATTTTATTCAATTCAAATTGTTCTCTTATATATAGTATTACTACTAATTTGAATAGCTAACGCTAATATTTAGAAATTACGCCATCTTGTATCCATAAACATAAAGTAAAATTTATTCTTGTCTGAATTAACCGATTCTCACAAAAGGCACAGAAAAGTGAAAAATGTATGCAACAACTTTTATCCGATTAAAACGATACTTTCATAAAATGCAACGTAGACTTTGAGATTGTACACTTTTCAAAAAAATACCTAATTGCCATTGTTTTCCTCTCTCTTTTTAATTATTATATCGAGCGCCATAAATTTATGTGAGCGTGTAAACATGTAAGCAAATAAATAAATTAGACTGAGCGACATTCTGGCACTTAGGTCAAGCAAATAACTTTAAAGTAAATGTCAAAGCAAAATTTCAATAAATATGTTAAAAAATGAATTACTTGTATCCGTTCCACAAAAATAATTTTTTTAATTTTAATAATTAATTAAAGTTTTGCGACGCGTTTCGCCCTATTTAGTCATCCTCAAACAGTTGCAAAAATTATGAGATTGACTCAGTATAAATTAAAACCGACAGTTATCGTTTATCCACATATACATATTACAATATTATTTTTAAGTCAGTGTAATTATCGTAATTTCTATTTCGTTATAGAATTTGTTTTAATTAAAGCGCTGTTTATACAGAAATCTAGCTGAGGCTTTATCTTTCTTTTCTTTAATTTCTAATATCTCATACCTGTCTAGAATAATAATTTACATTTTCAACTGTTATTGTCATTGTCAATTGATGTAGTGTGACCTAGGTCGATTAAGTGTTTACATAGACCAGAAGTTGCCCAATTGTTTCTCGCCGCAGAAACGTGTTCAGAAAATCTGGATTTTGGTGACCTCTTAGTTTTTCTATATAGATCTCATTACAATCGTTGCAACTTATCATGTAATTTATTTACAATACTATTTAAAAATACATTAAGTTGTCGCTCAGAGCCCGTCTATGTAGAAGTCAGCCAAAAAAGTCGATAGAGAAGCACCCATGGCTAAGCCTTCTGTTTGGGTATAGAACTTGTAATTAAAGTAAAATAAATTTTGATTTAAGCACGTATTCAAAGATTCTTTAACACGTTCGCGACATTGGCTTTATTAACGTAATTCATATTTTGATGCCGTGTACCACTGGTGGTATATTTGTCATTCAGACTATTAGCCGTAGTGCGCCACAGGTGGTACATGGGCGCCTATAATACAAACTGCTTAAAAACTTTCACAACTTTGATGTAATTTCATTTATTTATTTATTTATTCTTTTATAGGTGGCATTGTACAAAAAGATATAAAACCTTATTTTAGTACAAGATTAATAGGTACATTATCCAATAAATAATATTATAATAAACTAGACTAATAAGAAATTAATTAGTTAATTAGCACTAAGATACAGAGGAGGGGAAAAAATGAAACTTATACTTATTTACAATGCAAAACTAAAAACTAGACTGATGTTAAATGCTCGAGAACTTTGCATTTAAAATTACCAAACATACCTGACTCAAACAACAATCTCAAATTGATTGGCAGAGAATTCCAAATAATAATGGACTGGATGAAGAGCTGACGCTTAGCTGTTAGACAATTATGTCTAGGCACTATTAAAGTAGTAACACGACTTGATCTCGCAATCTGAAGTATATTATACAAGTAGCTGGGGTTTCGAGACTTAAGAGTCCCAGCCAATAAAATAACAGCGCGATATTTGAAATAGACCATAAGGCTGCAACCAAGGATGGAGTTGGCGTAAGGAGAGACATGGTCAAAACGGCGGAGACCAAAAACATACCTTATAGTAGCGTTGAATGCAGTATTTAGCTTTCGAATAGACTCATAATCAAGAGAAGCAAATATTTCGCACCAGTACGTAAAAAGAGTGACGAGAAGCGTCCTGATCAGCTTTAAACGGGTTTTAGCTGGAGTGAAATTACTAGTCGCCCAGAGTGAACGAAGCCCACCATATACTTTTCTAATTAGAGTATTAATATGATGACCCCAGGAAAGAGTTCTTTGAAGATAATTCCCAAGTTAGAAACGGAATCAACAATTGGAAATTGCGTTCCATTGATTACGACAGGTGAGAAATAAGAAGTATCTAAATTTGTTTTGTATATAATTAAGCATTTAGTTTTGGTAGGGTTCAAGTGTAGCATGTTGTCAATGGTCCACAAATAAATAGAATGGAGATCATCATTTATTCAAGAAACACCATCTTCAGCTAATCTAATTGGTCTTGAGATGTACAATTGAGCATCATCAGCATAAAGGTGCAGTTTGCTGTACTTAACACAATGAAATAAATCATTGATGAAAAGAGAGAACAACAAAGGACCCAAGATAGATCATTGGGGCACTCCTTAAGATACCAATTGTAAAGAGGAGTTTAAATTTTTAGAATACACAGATTGATACCGATCCCTCAAGTAACTGCCGATAAGGTTTGCAGCCTGGGGAGAGAAATTAAACTGCATTATCAATTTTCAATCAAATGTCTTAGAGAAATCCAAGAGCACTAACATGGAGAACTCATCCCTGTGAATAGCAATCCGTATATCATTGGTTATTTTAAGAAGAGCAGTAATACAGCTATGCTTAGGTCTAAAGCCTTATTGTTCTTTATTTAGTAAATTATGATATGCAATGTATCTATTTATCTGGGCAGACATAATTTTTTCAATTACTTTAGATAAAAAGGGTAAGATACTAATAGGTCTGAAATCGGTATTAGATGAATTTTTCGGAACAGGTATGACCTTTGAGAACTTCCACTGGTTCAGAAACTGAGATGACGTAAAACACGTATTACAAATGTGTGCAAGAGGAGAAAGAATATAAGGCAGGAGCATTTTAACAAATTTCGGGTTTAAACCATCACATCCCGTGCTGTCAAACTTGATTTCACAAAAAGCCATGAGAACGTCATTAGCTGTTACTCGGGTAAAATTAAATGGTGAAAAGTTGCGAGGAATACTAGGAATAGGCAATTCAGGACTGCTTTGGGAACTCGAAGTTATTGCAGGTACTATAAGGAATTTCTTGTTGATTTCTTCCGGATCAATTTTTGGTTGACAAACTACGCCGGCAGAACGTAAGTTTTTCCATAATTTTTTTGGTGATAGTTCAGTATCGAGCAATGAAGAAAAATACCTCTTTTTAGCCATTTTGAATTCAAATGTAGTTGTATTACGAAGAACGTGATAGTCATCCCAGAGTGAGGCAGCTTGATATCGTTTCCACATGTCAAATGCTCTATTCCTGCGTCGAATAAGGCTCATAATTCTAGGAGAAAACCATGGGCAGACAGGGTTATATATAGTTTTAGTTACCAATGGAACATACTTTCCATGAAGATAATGGATCATTTCAGATAGGAAGTCAGTTTGATCCTCGGCGTCACACATAGTGTGAACATTATTCCAAGGAAGAGACTGAGCTTCATTATGGAGATTATCTAAATTTACTTCGCTATAATTAAAAAATGAAAAGGTATTAGGCTCCTGAATATAATGGGGTTGAAAATCATAGGTCATCATTATCATGTCATGATCAGATATACCTGCAAGTGACATCTGATTCATGAATTTAATTTTAGCTGGACTAGATGTGAGAAATATATCAAGAAGAGATGATGAGTGTATTGAAAAGTGAGTGGGATGTTCGTTAACTCGATGCATATCAAGCGAGTTTAACACAAAATTAAATTGGTTTGTAGCACTATCTCCACTGAGAAAATTAATATTAAAATCACCACCAATTACGATATTATTATATTGTGGAACAATATGTGTCAGATCATTGATTGAGTTCGTTTAAATCTGCGTTCGGCGGGTTATAAACACAACCGATCAAGCATTTATTTAATCCTTGCCCCAACTCACAAAAGAGATATTCAGCCTCCAAATTAGTATCTCCACTATATATCAACCGTCTGCAAGATATACTAGAGTTTATGTATATAGCAACGCCACCGCCTCGACGTAGAGACCTATCCTTCCGAAAAATTTTAAAACCAGGTATAACGAGAAGCTGATCATTAAGATTTGGCTTTAACCACGTCTCCCCCACAAGAACTACATCCGCACCCTCATCACGAAACATGTCACGTACCTCATCAATGTTAGGAAGCAAGCTTCTTGCATTCATATGATAAACCTTCAGACCTGCGGTTTGTGAGTTAAAGATGTTGGTCAAAATTCTACAAACGCCAGTTCCCTCCAAGCCACTACTATGAGACATAAAATATGATCGAAAAGTATTCTAAGTCAGGTAGATAGGCATAAATTATTTTGGCGCCTGCAAACAAAATTAGTGAAATATCATAAACTCCCTCCAAAGGGAATTGAAGTGATAACAACTTAAGGCATATCCATAGCAAAGTAAAACTAATTATATAATACAACATCAATTCAGAAGAATAAACAGCATATGAAGACAAATTCACTACTATGGCATACGTGCTTAAATTCAAAATCACCAATAATACTTCAAAACAAAAACATAGCGAAAATTCTAAATCCATATTTCTACTAATAGTTACTACAAAATAAATTATCAGACTGTGAAAATTTATCATTAAGAAATAAATTTTTGCATGCAAGGGAAGTAATATTTCATTATCAAAATTCAAGGTAATACTGATAAGTTCTAAGCCTAAACATAAACAAGCAAATAATCCAGTACTCATTCTATAAAAACAAATGCGATATGTATTAACTACCTATTGTAGATTACTTAGTAATATGTATGTAAGTTGTACATGATTTACCATTACCGCCACAGCAAACTATTACAGAGCATGAATAGAGGTAATTTTTTCAGATTGGTCCACACCACTACGGCGAACATAAACGTACCCAGCATTTGTAAAAACAGACAGCAGCTTCTTTTCGTTTTTAAATCTCAACGCTTTGCGCAGAATTGCATAATTGCGAGTCGCTAGGCTTTCATTTATATAAATTGTAGTTGGTCTGCTTTGACTAATGCCAACGTCGGTAAGACTAAGAGTTTTGATTATGTTCTGCTTGCGGGATGCTAATGTTTTACGAGTTGCAATCAGAAAACATTTTTATCGTTTGGAGTATCAAACTTAATTATTACTACTGATTCCTTCGAGTTTTTGTTTCTTGGCCTCACCCTGAAGATTCTGGGAAGATTAAAAGAAGAATGCAAACTGATAGATTTTGTCAGCATTGAATAGATATCGTGCAAATTCTCGTTCTCCAATTGCGGAATCCCAGTAATAACAACATCACAGGCCTTCTGACTGCGCTCCAGAGTATCGAGTTTGTCTATATTAAGGTTTGTCTGGGATTCCAAAATGTCAATTCGGGCACTTAGCTCATTAAATTTGTTATTAATAATTTCCGTGAGCTTACGTTCCAAGTCTCCCAGTGAGCTTTTAAAACTTCCAATAACATTGGTGACCTCTTCGTGGAATTTACTAGACAGAGAAGATAGCTGACATTCAAATTGTGATGCGAAGGCTGACAATTCCATTGTAATATCTGCTGTTGATGTAGAGGTAGAGCCAGATTTATGCGTAGCCATTGTAGCCTGTTGTGTCGTAGGTGGACCCATTTAAATGTACTAGTATGCAATCCAGTTAACTTCACTTTACTTGAACAAAATGCAAAATAAATTTGATTTAAAGTCAAGAAATATATCACAATTTTTTAAACCAACATTAGCCGGCGTTAATTATAACTAAATGCACTGCCAGACACACTTTTATTGATTAATAATAAGAAACTGAGCAGAAAAATCAGTCTAATGTGGAAGCAAAAGTTAAAACTGCTTACTCGCACGTGCACATACTTTAAGTTTAAACTTCAGAGTTTAAAGTTTGCGACTGTTGGAGATATATACAAAGATACTATTCTACCAGTGCACTACCGGTGGCGCACTCATGTTTATAAAAAGGCAAGTTTTATTCGGTTTAAATGTATTCATTTTATAGCGTTCTCATTATAAAAAATATTCATTTTAAAAATAATTCAATTTCTTACCAAAAAAAAACTTAAAAACAAAAAAAAAACTATTCAGATGTATTATAATATGTTGCGTAAAAATAATGAATAATTAGTGTGATATGAAATTACTTGTGTTTTTCATTAAAACACTCCAGACACAATGTTGGTTGATCATCTCAATTGTTGCAGAAAGTCTGTACTCTTTTTGTTTTACCGCGAGCTTCTTTTGTTCCATGTTATTGAGAAATTTGCTCGTAGCACGGTAAGCATCTTTTCCTTGTTGCTTCCTTCGATTTAGCTGAGCAGTGCTATTTAAGACTGTGGTTTCCTCCATACTCTTCAATAGGCCTTCGATAATTTTTTCTCGAAAAATTATCATTGATACTTTGCTTGTTGAGTTTATATACTTGTTAAAGATAACCCACGAATTGACGATACTAGCACCAAGAAGAACCTCAAATCCAACGAATAATAATTTGTCATTTGATCCGAATAGTCTATACCTTTCTTTTCTTTATTATAAGTTATAATTGCTGGAGGCTTCATTATATCTTTTCCGAATCTACTCTTTTCTCCGGTTGGTACTAAGATAATTGTTTAATCTGGGTTGCTAGAAATCATTAGTACTGACCTTTTCAATTCATTTTAAAACAATGTATTTCGTTTCTATTTTCTTTGCCAAATACTTCTCCTGTTTTAACTTTTTTCATGCAGATTTCTTTGGGATTGCCACGTCGATTTATCCGGAGAGTGTCGCAAATATATGTCTTCCTTTCCAATAATTCGTCGCTCAGTTGTACACTATTGTAAAACCTGTCGGCGTATAATGCTCTGCCTTGGTCCAAAACGCCTTGAAGCAGTTCCATTGTTACATCATATGAATGTCCATAACCGGAAGTACTGCTGGCTCTTCCAGCATAAATTTTAACGTGGTACGTGTAGCCGTCGGTATTGCATAGCCTATACAATTTCACTCCGTATTTATGGGACTTACCGGGAATATATTGCGTGAAAAAGTCTGCCTTTCCACGGGATCATCCATTATGACTGCTTCTCTGGGATGTAGAGATGTTTTGAAGTTCTGTGCGATAATGTCAAGCAGTGGATTTATTTTCGCTTATCTTGTTTCTCCCACGGGAGTTTCATTATTAGCGAAATACACACATTTTAATAATACTTCAAATCGAATACGGGACATTGTTTTTACAATAACAGGATTTCTGTACGTAGGGTTTTTCGACCAATATAATCTAATACTGGGAACAGGGCAATACCCATTATAAAAAATAATGGGAAGTAGTTATCTTGATTTCCTCTTCATTCGTGTCCTTCAATTTACACATAATTGAACGACGACTGATGATGTGCGATTGAATGAATTGCGCCGCGTATATCTATTTGTTTCTGTCACAATAAGTTTCATCACTTAAAAATAATTTATAAATACTGAAAGGATCAGTAGATCCTAAGTTACATCGCAAGCCAACATTTTCTTCGGCAAAGTTGAATTCTCGCACCATAGACTTCTAGCTTCTTGCAGCATGCTCCTGACGAATATCGTCCAATTCCTCAGCTTCACTGCTCCCAAGGTCAGTTGCGATATCACTATTATTGTCTTATTCATCAGATTGTGAGGGTATGCAAGAAGATTCCGAGCCAGAAAAGTCCGAAATTGATTCCTCATGTAATAAAGCGTCTTCAATTTCTTCATTTTCCATTTCAATTTGTTTATAGTAAAACTAATTTCTAACAGAAAAACAAACAGATTGAAAAAATCTTGACTGTTGGTGATTTATAGGTAACAAGATTGTAAGCATAGCATGCTGAGTTAAACTTTTGCTTTTGGTTACCAAACACAATTAGAACTAAAGAATTGTAAAAAATGTGAATAAATTATTTGAAATCCATTTAGCTCTCGTAGTACCCGACGACCATTATGCGGATCGTTTTCTATACGACGTCGTGCCTCACCCATGGTACACTCTTTAAATGTTGTTAAAAGTATGTAAAATATTAAGAGTAATTTAAAAAACATATCTGTATTACTTGAAATAATAAATAATTAACAAACAACCACGAAAACAATTAACGTCCAGCACTTAACGCGGCCTTGTGTCTGAAAGCCAAACTCTCAATGTATCACCGATGGTACACGAAGTCGCGAACGTGGTTGCGATACTTTTTCTTTATTTAAAAGTTTTTCCGAATTCCACTGTACAAAATTGTCTTTAACTTATTTACTGGAATCGAAGGAAATATGTTACATACATCAAACGACACGATTTTGGCAATAGGTGGTAAAGCAATGTAATTAATTATGTTTACTAGGTCAATTTTTATGGAGTATTTGATATTAAATTCTATTAGTCGTGGTAGAGTCGAATTTAATTTTTTCCCCATTTTCTGTGTGGGCGTGGTGAATGCAGAAGAAAGTGCTTTTACTGGAGCACCATTTTTATGTAACTTCAGTAAGCCGTATAATAACGGTATTGATGGATTACTAACCTTAAGTTGATATCTCTCAGATTCATTGAAAATTAAAATACTTTTATTAATTACTGATGTTGCAGTTCTATTGTATTTTTTTGTTGGGTTTTCTTTAATTTCTATCAGGCTCATTTTTGATAATTATCTTCCATTTTTTCTCGATACAAAATCTTTTCTAATATGCAAATTGAATTTCCCTTATCGGCTTTCGTTACAATTAAATTATTACCACTCATCTTCTTTGTTAAATCGCGCAAAACTATTTTTTCGTTAGATCTAATCTGCTGAGGCAAACTATTTTCTTTTATTAACCTAGTACACTCTACTTTGCCTTCTAATTCTCATGAATAGCTAAGTCTATCAAATTTTTTTTGGTAATGAAAAATCTATGGGAGAACAATTAATTACCGTAGGATGAAATGAAATATTGTCTGCATTTGCTAAAGCAAAGTTGGCTATATCGCAAACTAACTTTTACTAACACTGTAATTCCATTTTCTTCTAATCATCCTCTTAACATTTAGAGTTCTGCATTCCATTCTATGATTGACAGATTAGTTAATATTCCTTTAAGTGTGATCAACTTTAAGAAAGAACTTAATTTTATTTTTAAAATAGCAACCTGTAATGGTTATTCCAAAAGTTTTATTTACAAGATATAACAAAAATCTAGAACATCTGCTCTTAGATTAGCATTGCCTATGATCCAAAACAAAATTAGTAAGATTTGGAGAAAGATCCCTTTGGAAGAGTTTCAGATAAAATACACAGAACGCTATCAAATCATAATGTTGAACCGGCTTATTTTACTAATACAACACTGGATAAATCATTAATAAATAACAAAAATAAAGCCTACAGTAGTGGATATTGAAAAAAGTGGGGTATATAGTATAAGTTGCAACGATTGTGACGCGATCTAGATAGAAAAAACTAAGAGGTCACTAAAACCCAGATTTTCTGAACATGTTTCTGCGGCGAGAAACAATTGGACAAGTTCTGCTCTATGTAAACACTTAATCGACCTAGGTCAATAACAATTGAAAATGTAAATTATTATTCTAGACAGGTATGAGATATTAGAAATTAAAGAAGAGAAAGATAAAAGCTCATTTTTGGTTAATGATCAGCTAGATTTCCGTAACAAAAGCGCCTTAATTAAAACAAATTCTATAACGAAATAGAAATTATGATACTTACACTGACTTAAAATAATATTGTAATACCACTTATGTATGTATATGTGTATAAATGATAACTGTCGGTTTTAATTTTAATTTATACTGAGTCAATCTCATAATTTTTTCAACTGCTTGAGGATGCCTAAATAAAACGCGTCGCAAAACTTTAATTAATTATTAAAATTAAAACTTATTTTTGTGAAACGGAAACAAGTGCCAACTATTCAATGATTTTGATAAAAAAAATTTCATTGTTTAGAGGGTTAAAAATTCCATTAAAATTGCGTACAGCTTTTATTAAAATCGCTATATCTCGGAAATGGGTTGACCATTTAGCGAACGGAGATCATCAATTAATCGGTCATGAAATATTAACAACCAAATACTCAATTTTCCGAAAATGTCAATTAAACCAATTCACCTTTCCATGCAATAACTCGTCTAGGTTGAGTTCGTGCTCTGATATGGTAATATGCATTTTGTGTTTTGAATCCTCCGGATGCTCGTAGTTATGGAATAAATATCTTAACTACATGCTGTAGGGAAGGGAGTTGTTATGCCTCGATGAAATTATAGGGTGTAAAAATGTTTTTCAAACGTTTACAAACCAAAAATGCACGTACATACATGCATTTTCTTCTTACATTTATCTGGCTTTTATTTAGTCTGACAGCCAGTACACAAATGAGTTGTCTTGAAAAGATTACTTATATTTAGATAGCTTAATTTCTTTTGATACCATATTCTCTGCAAGCGTTCTTACATTGACAGTCTTTTTAGGATACAACTCGTCCATCGAAAATGTTATCAAACCTCTGTGGGTTAGTTTCTTATAATATGCATATAATATAAAGATGTAGGCATACAAATTAAAATACTGTTGATAAAAGCTCAATGACCATCTGTTATAAAAAAACTGTACCTGTATTAATACATAATTTGTTTTTTTTTAAGCCAAATTTTTGTTTTATACAGGGTGTTTCCTCCATGGTGGTTAAGTGATAGTACCTACTTACGTAGCAAAACAAAATATTTAACGGCTGCAGATAGCACTTAGGATGTGATAGGTCAAATTAAAGAGGAGAGTCTACAGCTTTTACAAAAAAAAAGTTACGTTAACTACCTTTTGTAAAGGAAAAAGGTAAGAAAATTCTAGATTTTAGTTTAGACCCCCAAAACCTGATGGGGATAGGACAGACGTATGCTGTTTGAACAGTCGTTGGCAAGGACATGTGGTTCTGCATACATTGAGCTTTTAAATCTGATCGTATGCCCTGTACTTTTTAATATACAGGGTGTTTTGTGAAAAAACTAGCTTTTTTTCTTAATCGCCTTTACAATTTTTTGTTTATCTAGGTGACTACTATCACCTCCTGCTCTATTGGCCACCATGGAGAAAACACCCTTTATTTATAATTTTTATTTTATTATTAATAAAAATGAGCAAATATAGTTCCATATCTTCGAGAAAGAGAAGAGCCGGAAAATGCACGTTGTGGGCGGTAGGGGTTTTGTGATTTTGGGTACTTGTTATCATAATACACTCCATGACGGTAACTTGCATCTCAGGTGATAGTAATCCCTCTACGGTTTCCAACAAATACCCAACCATTTCCCTACCCCCTTACCGTCGGCAGTTATAGGACGTCAAAGTCAAAAAATTGGAAAATGTGGCAATTTCTATTTCAATTTTAACAATTTTCCCGCTAAAAGGCAAGATAAGGATAGGACTTTCTTGCAAGATTTGGAGACCTCCCAATATTACTTTTCATTTGATCCTGCACATGTACCTACCTAAATGCTACCGTTTTTGGGATACTCCCGTTTTTATGATGCATAATTCAAAGTCAAAAAATTGGAAAATTTTGCAATTTCTTTTTCAATTTTCACTATTTTCCTGCATAAATGCTACCGTTTTTGAGATATTCCCGGTTTTATGATGCATAATTTCATGAATTTTGCTAATTTGCGTGGAATTGCATAAAATTAGGCCGCGATTTCTATTGTTATTAGCAAAATTAATGAAATTATGCATCATAGAAACGGGAATATGTCAAAAACACGGTAGCATTTAGGTAGTTACATCAAATGAGAGGTAATATTGGGATGGGAGGTCTCGAAATCTTGCAAGAAAAAGATATCTTTATCTTGCTTTTTAGCGGGAGAATCGTTAAATTGGAAAATGAAATTGGAAAATGAAATTGCAAAAATTTTCCAATGTTTTGATTTTGACGTCCTATAACTGCCGACGGAAAGGGGTTGGAGAGGTGGTTGGGTGTTTGTTGGAAACCGTAAAGGATTATACTATCACCTGAGATGCAAATTACCGTCAAAGGGTGTATAACAAGAAAGTTACATGGTATTAGGATAAAAATCATCCAAAATCACAAAACTCCCACTACCGCCCACACCGTGCATTTTTCGGCTCTTCTCCGTACAATTTATTTCTCGAAATTGAGCGAGGAATCCGGGGTATAAAGCAAATGCGGTACGTATGGGACACCTTGTATAGACTGATGACAGGTTGCAAAAAGTAAAAGCCAGCATAAAATATACTTTTTATGCTGCCACGCGCCTTGTGGCTGTCACAAAGTAAGAAAAATATTTCCAGAAGGAAAAATTGGTTACCCATAAAAGGAAATTATTTATTGCAATAAATATGTTATTAGCTTGATAATTCATAGTAATGTTTCAACCTAATAACAAAAATTGTATCCTTTAACATTTATTTTTAACACGAAAGTGTTTTTTATTAATTAAAAACAGAAAAACAGAAATCTTATAGAAGAATGTAGGAAGGATTTATATTAGACCAAGCATTATTCAGGTATTTGGATTAGCGCATAGATACTTGACGGATATGATAGATAATTGACCTTCCAACCTGGGATGTGAAAGTAGGGGCATTATTCTGGCTATAGCGACTAAATTTATAACAAAGCGAAACAATGGTTTAGGTATTAACTATTTTGCTCCTTTACATAGGGAATTATAATGTATTCGTCGTCCACAATTTTAGAATTATTCTAAAATTATTATTTTATATTATTCCAATACTCATTCATTCATTCTTTCAATTTTAGGGTTCCTTACCCAAAGGGTGGTAACAAGACTTCGCTGTCCTCCCGTTCGTCACCAGGTTGTATCTCATGAACCGTAATAGGTAAACAGTTGAAATTTTCACAGACTGTGTACTTCTATTGGGGATATAACAGCAAATAATAAAAATTAAATTAAATTAAAAATTAAAGGGGGCCCCCATACAAGAAACGTGTTTTTTTCGGCGTTTTTTTACTCGTTTTATTCTCATTCATTATAATTATCATAAGTAGACATTTTTTTTTTTCAAATGACCGCATTATTTTTTCACATGACGCCTACTCTCATTTTTATTGATTTATCAATTCTCACGATTCTTATTTTTCTCATGAAATATAACATTTATTACAGTATTGATAAATTGCATATGAATCGTTGTTTTGAATTTAAAACGGGAAAAACGTGAGTTCTTAAAATATTTTCTGAATATTTAGCAACAACTTAATTAAAATCTGCGTGCAGAATTAATTTTTAAAATAAAATTGAAAATTTTCCTTCATTTTAGCTAATTAGGACTATCATAATTATGTAATATCCCGCAACATGACAGTAATTTGGAATGTTTTGCCCCTCTGCTACCATAGTTATGCTGGCTTTAAAAATTTTGTATTGGAGTATATTGCTAGCAGTTTATATTATTGAAGTCTGTGCTTCGATAGAACTGATTGTCATTACTGACTTGAACTGTCAATTTTACTGACTACAAACGCTTTGTGTTCGATTAAAACTACTTTCAAAAGGTGCAGATATTGCAGTGGTAGGTTTGTTGCTAATTGGAATTTTGGAAAATATTTAAAAGAATCTGGCGAAAGTGTAAATACAAATCCTCTCCCTTTTCTTTTTCAGTCATTTTCCACTCAAAAGAGCGAAAATCTTAAATATAAACACAAATTTCCCCGAACGTCTTAATTTAATTTAATTTAATTTTACTTTTGACAGTTTACTGACAAGATTTTCGACGGGTCAGTACTGACTTTCAGTGGCACCTGGTGTGAATGTACGTTGTGTGACCCCATGAAAACTGTTAAATTCAATATTAAATAATATTAAATAAAATCACTCACATAAGGGTATAGTATAATTTAAACCAAAAACATAGATTAATTAAATTACAATATTATATGTATATATATATATTCGGAAATTACCTCTTCAAAATATTGTGTTCGATCGTCTACATGGCAAGATTGTTTAGCTGCGTCCTACTGCATCCTACTCATTGCTGACCTTAAGTAGGTTTTAATTAATTAAAATTTTATAAAACTCCTCTCACATGAGTCTTATACGCAAATTCTCATAAATGAGCCATTTATTCTGAAAGTCGAATAAGTCCATTTGGGTATAGTATTTCTATTCACTTCAGAATTCTTCAGTAAAATTAAATAAACATATCTTTAACTTCAAAACACACAAAAGTTCATAGTTAGATCCTATAAATATTTTTAAATTATTTTTTTAAATGAATATTTAAAAAATAATGGACTTTTTTCACTTTCAAAATAAACGGCTCAATTAGCTTTAGAGCAACCATAAGATTTGGAACGGATTTTATAAAATCCCAATCCACGATTTCTTATTGACGCAGTACCTAACATTGACGAGTTATAAATGCCTTCTCAATGTTGGTACCTCCAGGATACGTTCTGTCTCTGATACCTCATCATAAGAATTAGCTAATTTTGATACGCAGCTATATTTTAGTTTACCCATGTTCGCCGAAAGCAAAATATTTGCCTCAATAACCTCGAATATTGAAGCTACGTCTTGAATGGACTTTGATCTGGTTCGGTGCTCAGTATTAAATTGCTCAAAACATTCCAAAATATTCTTTTGAATTTCAGATCTCAGTGTAAGCCCTGCATTTGTGGCTACATCACATCACCAAAGAACATATATCCTATCTGTTAGATGTTCCTTGATATCACTAGCCATTTGATTTTTCCTTTTACGACGAACTTTTCGTCCTGTTGCAATGTCGTTGTCCTCCGTTGTTTTCTCAGAAAAATCTATTGCCTCTTTTATTGAATATTAAGATAAAGTGCCTCTATTATTATAACTTATTGTCCAAGGCTCAAGCCTTACTTTATCATGAAATCTGAGGGTAATTTACTTGCCTTAAAAAACATCATACCAAAAGAAAAAATAAAAAAGGAAAATCAAATTGCATATAGCAGGCTTAAGGTTCCTGTACAGCACCTCTGGTGTCTAAATTTTTTTGTTGATTACAAAATTAGATTCAATCGCATTTCGTTCGATGTGAAGGAAGTAAGAAGAGAAGTGACTTAATTCAATAAAAATAATCATTTTTTTAAAGTGCAGTAGATTGGGCGTTCGATGCTAAGTAAAGTTTAAGTGCTAACCACAGAACATTGGACTCCCCCACTGCTGACAGAGTCAGCAAAGCGTTGGATCTAGCGCGAAAGGTTCTAAGATGCCATGAGTGCGTACAGTGCTTTCTACATATCAAGTATGGCAACTCAGTACGAATTAAGAACGAAAGATTCGGAGGAGTGTTTCCCGGGGATTACATGAGGCAGTAGGATAGACACTGACAGAGTCTGGTAATGACACAGCCCCGTGTAAGCCTTTACTGACTACTCTTTTTTACTGACTAGATTTCTGACTAGTCAGTACTGACTAATCCATATACTGTCAAACGTATAATTAAAAAAAATGGCCGAAACTAAATATAAGAGGTAGATGCTAGTGGAAATTTGTACTTATATTTCTAATCTTCGCTCTTTTGAGTGCGAAATGTAATCTTTATTTTTAGAGAAAAATAAGTAAAAAAGTAAGAATGGTCTACGACCAATTCTTATGATATCCTAGGTGAATGTCCGCATTAAATTTCGTATGGTCACCCATCTGTGCAAATTTGATATTTGAAGTGGTTTTTCACATATATTTGTAGAACGAGTTGTCGGACAGAAAAAGTGATTATAACCAATTTTATAGGATTTCGTATTCTGAAGAAGTTTTTGATACAATAAAAATGTCTAAGGCTGATCGCTTTGACAGTATACGTAAAAAAACAAAATTTTTATATGGCAACACCAAGCACGGGCTACCCGATTTAGTCCATTTTTCAAAATTTTACTTGCTATTACTATGAAAACACCATGTACCAAATTTCAGCTCTCAATGTCGACGCATTCTCAGGCAGTTTCCAAATATATATATATATATATATATACATACATATCTATATGGAAAACGAAATTTTTATATGGCCACCCCACGAAAGATTTGTCTCATTTTCGAACTTAATTTTACTTTTTTGTTTTAAAGTCCATGTACAAAATGTCACCTCTCTAAGGATACGCGCTCTCGATTCATCGTGCGCACAGACACACAGACAGACGGACAAACAGACAGACGGACAGACACGCAAAAATCAAAATAACTTTTAATAATTTGCGCGGGTGTAAAACCCATTTTGCTCTACCATCATTATTTCTGTGCGTTACAAACGGAATGATAAACTTAGTATACCCTATGGATTTCATCTCGCGTATAATGACGAAATAAGGAATAAATCATTAGAAATGCATACAGAAGAGGAATGTCTGCACCGCTTAACGACATTTTGTTAATGAACTGACTAGTCAGTTGATCGCACACAACGCGTTTTTAGTCAGTAAAATTGAAAAGATAAGATAAGATAAGATAGTTATTTATTAGTAAAAATAATACTTTTATAAATATAGTTCCTAAGTTACATACCAATTCCTTAAACAGCTCTATCCTTTACAAATTGCACACATTTTCTCTTAAAAATGTTAAAATTAATTTCTGTTTTTATTTCTGAACCTGATACCATCCTAATTCTCTCCTGTAGATATATTGGTAGATATCCCTTTCTAATTTTAAAAATGAAAAGAAGTACATTAAGATGTATTCTTTGTCTGCAGCTGATCCACTTTAAGGTTTCTAGCATCAATCTTATTGGCGTGAGTCTATTACACCTTAGTATTATGCGCATAGCTCTATTTTGAAGCTTTTGAATTCGCTCTAACTTTGTCTTTGTGCACAGAAATAGTATTGAAGAGCAATACTCAAAATGAGGTTTTATTAAAACATTATATATCTTAATTGCACTCAATGTCGATAAATGCTTCGAATTCATCTAAAATAGACGACTTTTTTTTCCAATTTTTTGTACAAATATAATCAATGTGTCCATTAAAGTTTAATTTGTTGTCAATAATAATCCCCAGATACTTAATTTCACTCACGCACTCAATTCAATTTTTTCACCATCAATTTCTAAGTCGTGATTATACGTACTATTTATAGCCATAAATTTAGTTTTTTTATCATTTAATTTCAGTTTATTCTTTCTTAGTCATTCACTTAATTCATTTAAATCCATTCTTAAATCGTTACTGATTCTTTCTACATCTTTACCAGTTACAAACACCAACGCATCATCAGCAAAAAGTCTAATTTTTTAATGCCTCAACGCACTCTTAATGTTGTTTATATATACCAAGAACAATAATGTACCCAGCACTGATCCTTGTGGTACTCCCAATTTTATTTCAACTGCTTCGGAAAGCATGCCATTAACTCTTGTTCTCTGTCTTCTTCTCTCTAAATAGTTCCGAAACCAACTTTACTCCTTGCCCTGTATACCATATTTTTGAAGCTTTGATAGAAGAATTTCTCTGTCTATAGTCTCGAACGCTCTCTTAAAATCTAAGAATACTGCTAGAATAGCGTTACATTCCTCCATTTCTTCTTTCCATTCCGTCACTACCCAATTTAATGCTGTCTCGAAATTGTGTTGCTTTCTAAACCCTGATTTTTCCTTAGCTATAAGACCATTTTCCTCTAGGTATTTTTCTAGTTGGATTTGTACTCCTTTTTCCAAAATCTTTTCACATAGTGGTAGCATATTAACTGGTCTGAATTCTTCACATTTCTTCGTATTTTTTACCTTATGAATTGGTATTACTACTGATTCCGTCCAAGCATCGGGAAATTCTCCAGTTATTAATGACTCATTAAAGATACGAGTAAAGGTTGCACCCAGTTCCGACCAATGCTCTATTACCATTTTAGCACTTAAATTGTTATAGTCTCTCTTTTGGTTTATTACTCTACAAATATTTTTTTATTTCTTCACTATTTGATATTATAAAACGAAATTGTTTATCCGTATGATTTAAAAGATCTGTATACTGCACTGTTGGTATATCACTATTAATTTTCTCGTGCTCGTGCTCGTGCTCGTGCTTTTACCATCTTCAAAATAGACTTCAGATATATCTGCTTTTGATTTCTTTAATACAGATTCTTTTATGATACTCCACATCTCCTTTTGATCTTTGACTCCATCGATGCTTCTTATTATATAGTTCCTTTTAGCACACCTAATTTGTTTTTTATATTTATTCCGTATCGTTTTGTAACTTGTCCATTCGCTCTCATCATTAGTTTATGTAGCTCTTTGATAAACATTAATCTTATGTTCCCTTAGTATTGCTAATTCTCTATTATACCACCTATTTATCCGACTTACACACTTCTTTTCCATTAGCTTTGATATTACCTCTTTCATCTTGGCATCAAATGCTTTCGTACGTATGTCCATATCCTCAATTTCAACTAACATTTCTATATTAACTTCATTAATCGCACAATTAAATTTCCTTTTATCATAGCGGATAACTTCTATCCATTTCTCTACTCTAGATTCATTGACTTCATTAGATTCAATATTAATCTCTAGTGACTCGTGATCACTAATTTTTAAAGTATTACTCACTTTCGCGCTTAAATTATTCATATCAGTAATTACGTAATCAATAATAGTTTTAGTCGTTGACGTAACTCTTGTATATTCATTAACTTTTTGATTACAGCCGTTATCGATTAACATTCGTTGCACTTCTCGTATGTATATATTGTCAATACCCCAGTCTATATTAAAATCACCTACTATGCATAGCTCTTCAGCTGAATCAGTTAAACTGTCCATCCACTCTTCAAAATATTTACAAAACTGGCGCTCTGACGAACTAGGTGACCTTTAGAGGACTACAATAATCATGCTTTTATTCTCTCTGCTACATTTAACAGCTAACCACCGAATATCCAATCCAGACTTGAAATCTTGTACTACTTCATACTGCCACTCATTTCTTATATATAATATTACACCTCCTGTTCTACTTGATTCCGTATCACATCTTATTAGGTTGTAACAATCCAAGTTAATTTCGCTGTCCTCAATACCATCAGTGACATGAGTTTCTGACACCATTATAAATTCATAGCTACCTTGATGAAAGACAACTTCCATTTCATTCCAATTGTTTATTAGGCTTTGAACATTTAAATAAGCACCCTTAACCCTCTTTAATTGCTAATAACCCATTTTTCTCTTTTCAATCCTTAACTTATTTAAGTACACTGGACACTGCCTACTCAGAATTTCGTAATTCGCATCAATATTAAGTTTTAATTTAGCCTGTATACAATTAGCACATTTTTGTATAACGTCTTTTTTACAACTACGCGTGTCATGCTCCTCTGAACACCTCGCACACACTTCTTTATTTTTACATTCACTCGATATATGATTAAAGCCCTGACATCCACTACCACTATACTTCTATCCCACCTTCTGTTCAGTTTACCATAATTCATTGCATCTTTAAATCCTTCGTGATCAATTTCAACTAGAGCATTGCAATGTACATAATTACCTCGTGTCTTCCTTATTATTTTTATACATTTCATATAAATTTTTTTTAAATTGTCGTTCTGCACTCTTATTTTACTAATTAAATCCTCCTCAGTATATTCACTTTTAATATTTAATACCCACATTTTTGGCTTTCTTAACTCCGGCACCTTTATCTCAAACTTACTACCTAGCTTTTCCTGGACTGCCTCTTTAATATTTTGCACCTCAACTTTATTCACACTATCTATTGTTATAACACCATTTGGTTTTCCCCTCACTAAACTTGACAGCCGAATTCAGTATTCAGTACTGATCGTCCGTTCTACTGACTCGTGTAATCGTCAGGTTATGCTTGATGGTGGCTTTAGCAACTATTTCACTTCATGAAGTTTTTACAAATTTTAAATTTTCTTTAATCGTGATTATCACTCCCAAATGGGACATCCGGTTCGGGCCGTCCCTCAAGCCAGCCCAACGATCCCGTCCCCCAGGCCTCCACATCGCTCCCGTCTAGCTACGCCACTGTTGACTGGTCAGTGAATAAAACTAACCAATATCATGTACGAATGAAATGATTACAAAAATTATATTTGCATGTTTAAATTTTGGTTCATATTCTCATTGCATCCTTTCTTTAAGCCTCGTCACAAGAGAAGTGCTCTATCGTAACTGTCGAATTAATAGAACACTCAAATAATACGATTACATACTTACTTTCAACTATTGCTATTTAAATGGAAATCGCGGGGAAACATCTCTTCAAATTTTTTAATCAATCTTCCAACTGTCAACCAAAATTTTCACACAATCTATGAACTGCTTCCGTATTTGGATGTTCAGAAAACAGCAAGCCGTCTGTCCAAATAGCGTTCCATAACTTACAAGCCAATGTAAATGAAAACTTTAACTGTTATGTTATATGTAGGTAGAATATAACAGAAATGTCAGTGCCTACTGTGAACAAAACACAAATAACGCGAAATTTAATCCGTATGCTCTCGTTTGATCAGGATTGGGATACCGTTTAATAATGTATACATATTAGATATTCTATTTCTACGTGCTGGAATGCGAGGCTGTTCAGACATTAACTAAGTGTTAGGTTAGAATATATATTAGCAACTCTTTTGTTCCATGACAGTCTCTTGAATTCATATTTTTGGCAACTTTCGGGCAACTCTTTTTAATATGTAATTTTAATAATAAATGGAAATTTAAGCCTACATATTAATTTATGTACTCTTTCCACACCATTTTAAGGGTCGACTACTAGACACATAATATAGAGCCTTGATATCAATTTTCAATATGATATTAGCGAAAATTTAACACATCCCTAACTATTATGATCCTAAAAGCAATGAATATCACATATAGGCGATAAAAGGATTCTTTGTATGTTGTCTAAAGGTCAACCTACATATTAAGAGGGAGGGGTCAGTACTCAGCAAATGTTTCAATTTAGACACCAGCGAGCCTGTAGACAATAAAATTTACTATACGCAAGTTTGTGTGCTGAAAGTGAGAAAATTAGCCTAGACCTAGACCATAATACAAACATTAACAAGGTATGGCCAAATTATTTGTCAATTGGTTGCCTGCCTCTTGGCGACTATTGTCACAAATTTGTTCGTCTCAAATTCAATCGTCCTTATCAAACTGAAAAAAATTTCTATTTGGAAATATGTTTGCTTTTCCACTAGCGCATTATTACTTTTTCCGTAGTGTTTTAAACGAAGAAACTAATGTTTTGTTAAATATTTTAATATATTCAAAACGTAATTCAGTCAATAAAATACGCTGAAAATGACATTGTCACCTCATGACGTAGTATCACAAAAAATTGCTCTCGAATCGGCCATATCTTGTTATCTTTGTATCATGGACCTTATGTGTAGACCACAGACCAGATTAGAGACATTTAGCGTAAAAGACAAAAACCCAGCATGCGACAATTGAAGATGAAAAAAAATATTTGCTGTTCAAATAAATTGAAAATTTTTAACGAGAATTAACTCTCCTAGATTTTTTTGCATATTATTGTTAAACATACTATTTTCCTTTGTATTTCAACAACTTTCAATGAAATATTGCAATAGCTCGAAAAACAAGTACTATTAGAGTCAAATAATTAAAAAAATTAAAAACTCGACGTTATTTGCTAGATCTCGGCTTTATTTTTCGCAAATAGTCACAATCTAAAGAAATGGGAATGCCTACTAACTAGAATTTGAATTAAAAAAATTAAATTTTTACCGTTTTTTACAAGTTTTCGAGTTAATATCTCCATTCCAATACATTTTTTTACATTTTTGCCGACGTTATTTACTAGACTTCTTAATTTAAGATATAAATCATTATTCTGCTACAATTAGTTTGCCACAAATTCGCATTGAAAAATGTACGAAACTTGCAAATCTTGGTACTGACTTTTCTTAAATAATTTTAAAATTGTCTTTAATTACGTACTTTCGAGCTTGAGAAAGCACTAGAAATCTGCATACCTATATATGTATGTACGTAAGTCTTTTCTTTCTAAACTTCAAAACTAATTTCTCAACACCAACACATAAGATTAGATATATCTAGAATTCAAAATATTATATATTTCAATCCAAAGCATGCATATATATATATATATAGTCCCATGTTAAAAGGCTGACACAATACTTAAGTACAGTTAATTTATCACTCTGATTGCAATGAGATGTCACAGACCTCTCGGCTTTAATTCACCTCAAGTGCATTTGAGTGAATATAAGATTCCATCATCTCCTTCCCGCCTTACGAACAATAAGTCACCCGATCCACATCTGTATATCTTACAGCAAGCACCTTATGGGGGAAACGCAACACATTTTAGACCGAACTTAAACCTAAGGGCTCTCAGAAGAGCAACAACCAAACAACAATAGAAAGTACCGGAATACGCTCTTCAGAGGTAAGATGAGATCTAATGGTGGTACGGTACGGGTAAATTAATCCACCCCTTACTTAGTCAGTCCCTTTTACGTAATTTGACCAAATTAAACTGCAGAAAAAGAACAATGGTTACAACTTTATTACTGTTGAATGCTAAGAATTAAAAAAAAAAAAAAAAGTCTTGCATGTGCTGGGTGTATTCAAGGTGTCAATTACGTTCTCATCTCCATGTCATTAAAACTTAACTAATGTGTGGTCTTTTTGTATACGACATGGTCAAATAATTTCTTTGACTTTTCAGGTGTAGCTGCACGGAAGGCGTCGACAGTTCAGTTGATATTTACCGGATGATGAGGACGGATTAATAGTATTCAATGTGCCCGCCTGCGAAATTATCATCACGAAAATGTTACAAAATCCGTCAAAATACCACCCGAATCCTTTGTCACACTTCCTGGCGTTACACAATTCTACTGCTTCGCATCATCAACATCACGCCCAGCAGCAAATCGAACAGCACACCGCTCTCAATGGTTCGGCTCTGGATGGCAGTGTCACCACTTCTATTGATGTGGGAAAATCTTTTACAATCGCTGCAATATTAGGACTCCAAAAAAACGCTATTGAAAATAATCAGAAGGACTATAACAGTGTTATGAATCTCTCTCTCAATAGCCACCTACAGAAGAACAATTGTGTGACTAGTAACGGAAGTAGTGGACTAAGTGTAAATAGTTTTGATTGTGATAACATAAATTCAGGTCGATATTTATCTGTGAATAGTGTCTCATCTGTGAATCCTGCCCACCTACGGCTAAATCATTTTGGCCACCATGCAGCAGCAGTATCTGCAGCTGTAGCTGCTAATGTGACAGGACCTTCCGCATTACAGAGTCTACAGCAACTACATCAGCATCATACTCAACAAGTTAACCTAGGATTCCAAGCAAGGGACAAAATTAAAAGCGGTAAGTTTCTACCCGATAAACAATTAGCTTTTCCACAACCCCAGTGTTGCTCCTATTAAAGAAAAAAATGTTATACGAATTATAATAACATTATTAAATATAGTTACCAGCAGCTTCTTGATTGATAAGCGATAAAATATTTTGTACAGACTTATTTCTGCTCCTGGGAGCTTTATTCAGTTGAGCATCAAAATCTTTGCCTTCAAAATTGAAAACTGGCTCCTTTACATAATATGTACCTCAAAAATTAAATTAAATTTAACGTTAAAGATTTAAGCTAATTTTATTATTTATTTCTTTTTCAAGTAAAGCTGAGATTTGTTTGATATAAAGTTCGAATATGTGTAGCTATGAGGTATGCTATGAGAAAAACAACTTAACTATCTAAATTTACTTCAATAATTTGGTCACTTCCTACTTACCTTGATCTTTGACCTCTAAATAACCTTGATGACAAATTTCAACTATAAATCTGTATCATATATAAAAGTTCCATCCAAATACAAGAGTCGTTCATTGACATATCCACACAATTTTCGCTTCTTTATATTTTTCTATGATTTTTTAAAGAAACGAGTACGAGGTATGTTATATCATACATGACCAAAGAACTAAATGTCGCATGCGGTTTCAGAAAAAGTATCTGTGTAGTCCATTCCGGAATGGGACACAATATTTGAAACGATGCATAAGTCGAGTGATTAATATTTTCCGCTGACTTATAACAATGGACTGAGCGTATTGTCATTTTCCTATTTTTTCTCTTTAGCGTTATGGTAGAGTTGGAGCAACACCAACACAAAATATCGCTTGCTGAACGTTTTCTTATGCTATTTGATGTTTTTATGTTGGATGCAGATTCAATCACCGCAGGAAGAATAAGGTAAAGATAGTGTTTACCATGCTCAGTCTCTCTTGTCCATACGCAGGATTCAGGTAAAAACAACTTTTTGAAAATTAAAGTCGGAGTGACTTTAATTTTTTATAAGAGTGCTTATAAGCGATTAAAATATCACTTGGACACAAGAAAATATATTTTTTTAATTTAACTGGATTTTCGGATATAAAATTTCTTCTGAATGGTTGAGTTTTACATGTTTTTATGTAGTCGTTTTAAAGGGTCCTAAAACTCTGATATACAGAAATACAATATTTTTTGTGCCACATGAAATAGCAAATCGCTCAATCCATTGTGAAAACTCAGTGATATTTTTCACACCTGCCATGTTAAAAAATACATGCTCTCGGCACGCTCTAAAATATGATGTGGTCAATTCTAGAATGCACTACCCATTTCACGATCTATATACTCTTCCATGCGATATCTAGTTCTTGTACCATATATGGTTATATAGAAATTTCTATTGCAGAACTTCCCTTTTGATAAAGCAGCTATATTGTTGAATATTTTGGTTGTAGCGTCTAACTTTACAGTCCCAGGCATTTTCTCTACCCCAGTTACAACATTACATTGCAGAAAATATCCTGCATCTACTTTTTTATTGCAAAGAACATATAAAAGAATTAAGGCCGAAATACAATGATGACGACAAGGCAATTACGACGACACTGACACCGACCGACATTCTTATGTTCGTTGACATATCAAGATATGTAGCTGGTAGAATTATTTGTTGAAATTTACTAACAATATGGGAAAGATATAAAAAAAAAGTTGTAAAAGTGTAATAAACAATGATTAACGCTGAGTTTATGTGGATTACAAAATATCATCTACCACTTATTTTCAACTTTTCTCCAATTTCTTTCCATTTTTCTTCTTTTAAATATGTATTTCGATATTGAGGATTTCTTTTAGCATAAAAATACTTCATTTCCCTCACTAAATTAATTAATTGATCCTCGAAAGAATTTTTTTGCTCATTACTCTCAGCTGTCAAAATCAAATTACGACGACAATGACTACAAAAGTTGAATTATTCCCAACTCTGGTTACGGCGACAAGTTCGGTCGGCGCCATTGGGTACAGTAACATGGTATTGCCATTAGGTCAACATTTAATTTGGCGTCGTAAATGTCGTGCCGGCATCATTGTATTTCGGCCTTAAAGTTATATGTTCTTTGGTTAATAGTTATCTCATCCACATAAAACTACATATGTAATATGTAGGCGCAAGAGCAATATAATAAGATTTTATCAATTTTTAGGAATTCATAACTACAGTTCTGATATATATAACATAATGAAGTTACAACATCTATGCAAATCTATGTAACTATTCCTTGAGTGAAGTTATATATATGTTACAGTCAAAATACGAAATCCGACAAAACCCGATTTTACTAGAATTACCGAGAGCGCTTTGTTAGAACTAGTGTTAACTAGTTAAAACTAGAATTAAGGAGAGCGCTTTGTTAGAACAAGTATTAACTAAAGAATATTTAGTTAATTCTGGTTGTGGCTGAATTCTCGCGTAGCTCTTAGTTAAATCTAGAGCTGACTGGTTGAAAATTTGCGTTACAATTGAATTCTCTCGCCATTAAACCTTGATGTTTATTAAGGATGTAGCTATTTATACATACAGTATGTATATGCAATAGATGGGGGGGGGGGCGTACAGATCAGTGACACACACGCCCCCACCTGCACACGTAGCCACACACACACACACACACACACACACATCCGATCGCGCATACACACACACACATATCAAGTTTTAATGGCGAGAGAATTCAATTGTAACGCAAATTTACTAATATCAACCAGTCAGTTAATTTTGTCATTAAAAACAATATCAGGCTTCAAATATTGGCAAAAATTTACAGCAAAATTCATCGAAAATAAAGCATCGATTACCCAAAAATTGTCAGAATAAATGATAGCAAAATCTTATAGCTAAGAAATGGAGTGATGTATTTTTCAATAAATTTGTGCAGATTCCATCACTCATCACAGTGCTCAGTTTATTTGAAGCAACAGTGTCGATTGCAGATTTAAAGTGGTCTTCTATAAAATTTTCTCTAATTCATTAACATGAGCAATGACAGATATTTCAGCGCAGGCAGTTCTGATGAATGGCAGCCCGAGCTGCCTAAGATGTGGAGTTGCCAAGCAATAGTAGCGGAGTTGGAGGTAATGAAGAGATGTAAATCGTAATCAATCGAAATTCAAAGAAAACTAAGAAGAAAGTTAAAATTACTCCAGGATCGAACGCAGCAGGTTTGCGATGCTTTATCATTGACTAATTTTGCTCTAAAATGTTTGCCTCCTTATTCTCCTATGCTCAACCCAATAGAACCATCGTTTTCTCAAATGACGGCGTACTCATGACCAGTTTTAGCTGATGTAAGTAGAGAGCATAACATCGTTACAGTTATAGAAGAAGCCTGCAACAAGTAACATCGACTGACTGCGCCAATTAGGTAATGGACTTGGTTTTACTCATCCCTAAGGCAATGGAAGGGCATCCTTTACACTGACCATTTGTTCAGAAATTTTATCTGCATCATCTTTTATAATATCTTTCATAATAACGTCATGTTTGAAGAAGTTGTTTTTAATGACAAAATGAAATAATAAAATGTTGATTTGAATTGAAATTGAAAACTTATTTGTACTTGGGTTAAACTTATTTTCTCTTGGGTTAAACATATTTGTGCTTGGGTTAAACTTATTTGTGGTAGGGTTAAACTTATTTGTGCTTGGGTTAAACTAATTTGTGCTTAGTTTAAATTTATTTGATCTTGGGTTAAACTTATTTGGTCTTGGTTTAAATAAATCTGCGAATGCTATATATACATACTTTGTACCTCTGTTTGTATCGTATTTCATTTATAAGATCTTTAAAGATTTTTATTTCATGGCATATTGGTTATAGGTTTGTCATGCCGTCTCTATACATATATGTCTATCCTTCTATCCGCAGTACAATACTCGAAAGCTTAGCAAACTGAAAACTTTAGATCAAAGCTAGAAAATAGGTATTATTAGAACATTATTGGAAAATATATTAAAATATTACAGTAAACTGAAATCTTTATCAGAATGACAATAGTAATGATCGTGTAAGGTTTTCAGAAACCATCATTAACATCATTACTGGCACATACATTTGGGATACTAACATTTATAATGATGATGTAGGATGCGCACTTCATTGCTCACTTTATTTCTCAGTTAGCTTGGAGCGGTGTGATATAAGGCTCAACTACAATTGAAGTAAAGAACTTTCGATTCTGACCGAGACTGAAGTTTACTTACACAAAAACTTTGATTTTTAGCCAAATAGATATCACATTCTGTAAAGGCTATTATCTTGGTATATAATGTTTTTAATTTTAAAAAGTGGTTAAAACAAAAAAAAAGAACAAATGGGAGTTGATTTAATTGAAGATTTGTGTCTTCTATTAGTTCACAATTCCGTAATGACATTTTATGTGTTAAATTTTAAAAAATGGTAAAAGTGAAAAAATTAACAAATTGAAGTTGATTTAATTGAAGATTTGTGCTTTCTATTAACTCGCAGTACCGTTTTTATTCCATTTTAATTTACACATTGCACTATTAATCATTTAGTAATAATAAAATTGTTTGACACATCGCGTTCTTACGGAATGAGCCATTCTTACCGCACTTTTACTGACTGCAATTTGGCATTTAAACTTAACGAAAGTTCCCCTCCGACGAGTAACAGTTAATTTGTGAACGTCTGTTAAATTTAAAGGGTGCGTTCGCTTTACGTAAATAACATTACTTACGTATGTAAATTCTAGTTGAGCCTATAGGCAGAAAATGGATAGTGATAGTGACAACGAGTTTTTTGTACTCAATCTCCTGCGGGGGATTGTACTGAGGCTGAGCGTATTATAAAAGAGAGCGAATTTCTTCAGAACTTAATTGAGACCTTTGAAAGCCTTCGGAAACTGTGGAATCGAAAAAGTCCTATTCGACATTCGTTTGAAAGCTTATACGTTATCATCTGAGCAGCTTGTGAGATCATATTACAAGGAAGTTATGGGGTGTTTTGTGAGAAACTAGCAAATTTTCTTAATCACCCTGTAACTTCGAAATGATTTAGATTGCCTCCCAGTGGAGGAGGACTGTGTTATTCATTGTTTTGCTCATAACACTTCAAATTATCTTCTGTTTCATTTATGAACGCCAATACAAAATCATCCTATATACTAGTAAAATCTCAGAACATATTCCAAGACACTTGATTACCTTTATTTGAAATTTTCTAATTCCTGGAGTTTTATTTCGAATAGCGGGCTCTATCTTGGTTGACTCGTAGTCGTGGTGAAAGGAACAGCCAATAATTATTCCCCGATTGTTTTATTATTTATTAATCCGTACAATTTCTTAATTTTTACTATATTTAAGTAGTTAATCTTGAAATTGTGTATCCTCATTAGCTACAAAATGTAAAGAAGCAATGAATAGTTTCTTTTTTGCTTTAACGAATACCAGGTCAATTTCTTCCCACAACAATGTTTTCCGGTGCCGCGTTTAAAACTTTTCGGAAAATATACGACAAATGTTCGCAATAACTAAAAACTTCAACGGATTATTTTGGATCAAATTTCACTTGCCATATATGTATATTCAGCCAAAATACCTAAGTCATATATACAGCCTGCAATTTCAAATAAAACTCCAAGTGCCCCGAAGTGTATATAAGCGCTTCACGCGTCTCTATAAATGTATCACTTATTGAAGCTGGTATGACATTACAACTGAAAGCTTGAGATCTTCAAAGTTTCTTCTTGTGGCAGCAGAAATGGTTCCACCATCCGCAGTAATTTATTAAATAAATGTGCCTTCATTCATGTGAAAATAGTTTTTGTAATCTCCCGCTTCCGTAAAACTAATTTCTTTTAGCAGAATAACATCGGAATACTATTCCGGCTTTGTAGCCAGGTCTTCATCCACCGTCGCCGTTTAACACTCCGGTTTGTGTTTAATGCTTTTATAGCAATGCAAGCTTTTCTGCGAAGATCAATTAAAAAAATACACCCAACATAAATAAACTCCTCGCTAGGTGAGTTGAGAAGTACTTGAACAAATACTTCAATTTTTAATGATAGTGTAAGGTTTAAACATAATGACAGAATAACGAAAGAAAACTTTCGGAATTAGTGGCATTACTATAGTAAAATCCGCATTACATTTACACTTCTTCCGCAAGACTCTTTATTTTCTTTTAACCACACGTTTTTACAAAACGTCTATGCGTTGCATCACTACGTGATATTTTTTTTTTGTATGCCCTGAGCTTCTGATCGTACAATCTCAGGTACTACTTTCCGGTGTCTAAAGGAGGCATAGTAAGTTACTGAAATGTGGAAAGAATATTGTATAAAGAAGTCCTAAATTCCTTGAAATTTGGCCACAGAGTTATTATTTCATCAAATCGATACCGAGATTGTGAATTCAAAATATTATGTATTATGTATTGGAGTATAGACTACTAAAAACGAGAAGTTTAGTTAATGTATTTTTGGATTTATATACTCATAAGCATAAATGTTTCCTTTCTCATAAGAAAAAATCTTTTCTTTTTGCAGGTTATGTAAAAAAATAAAGGGCATTTTTTTGTTCCGCACCGTAACTCAAAAACGTATTTAGCTAGGGACAGAGAGGTAATATTTGCATTGAAAAGTATTTCTCAATGTAACAAGAGAAAAAGTTATAATTGGTCTAAGACCAATAATATTATACACTAGATGAAAATAAAAGTAAAGTAAAAACCAAAAGTTTTGTATGGCAACATCAAGATTTGGTTCATTTTTAAAGTATTATTTACTATTTTTATGAAGCTGGCAGTGTCCAAATATATAGTAAACAAGTAAGAAAGCCAGTACATATTGGTCTAAAACCAATTCTTACGATACCCTACATAAATGCCCCTATGTAATTTTGTATGGTAACCTCTCTGTGCAAGTTTGATTTTTGAAGTGGTTTTTGGCACATATTTCTAAACCGGTTCGTCGGACAATAAAAATGGATATAACGAATTTCATAGAATTTCACATTCTGAAAAACTTTTCATTTCATTAAAACCGTCTAAGACTGATCGTTTTCACAGTATATGTACAAATCCTAAATTTGTATATGGCAACACCAAGAAGGGATTGCCCGATTTAGTCCATTTTCTAAATTTTTGTTTACTATTGCTACAAAAACACAATATACCATGTTTCAGCTCTCTACGTAGACCCGTTCTCAGGCAGTCCCCATATATATAATAATAATGTTTTTATTTAACGTACGAAGATTATATTACAATCTTAAGATGTACAAAGTGTGCTGGCCTCAATAGGAAAATTACTAAAAATAATAATAAGACTAAAATTACATTTGACTGAGAGAAGAAGAAAATACGATAGAGATATATATTCTATGTGCGCTATAAAATATTTGGAACAAAAACATAAAATTCAGTGAAATAAAAATAATTAGATAAACTTAGATTTAGTGGAGCAACATTCAAAGATACGACAACAATCCGTTTCAAACAAGGGATAATGGTTTAATAAGTCTTACAAAAGTTCTACTGCTTCTTGTGCACTAGATATCATGTGCCAATAGATTCCCTTTACGAGCACATTGGACAAAGTAAGAATGCTAGCCACATTGAGAGCTACATCGAGGTATTAGGAGATCCCTATGTCTAGCCGATTGCAGGAAGGTAAGCTTTTCAAATAGGTACACGGGCTGTTGGTTATATATTAATCTGTGACGAAATTGGGTTAGGTATACATCCAGAGATCATCCAAACAAGCTTGTTCAGAAAGAAGATATATGACTGAAGCGAGGCAATTTAAATACAAAGCGGAGTACATCGTTATATGCCACCAAGAGGCTGCTTCGATAGACTGAGTCAAGATCTGAGAACACCATACTAACATATGTGAAGTGAGGGACCACTAAAGACTTGACTAGCTTCATTCTCATATGAATAGAGAGAAAACTAAAGCTTAACCATAACTGCCCGCGGCATCCATATATTTTACCTATTGTAACTTTTAAATGATTACAGCAGGTGAGCTTTGAGCTAAGTTCAAAGTAAAGAGCTTTAGCTGAAACAACATATGATAGTACGACGTTCTTGATGAATATCAATTCCATTTCTATAAATAACCACTAAGCAATTTGACTTACTGGGATTCAGCTCCAGGTTATTTAGCAGTGACCAATTATATACACGCTGCAGGTAATCATTAAATCGGCATACGCAGTCCTCCATCAAGCCAATTGGTCTGCTTAGATACATTTGCACATCGTCAGCGTATATATGAATCGAAGCATCTGATATTATGTCAATAATGTCATTCAAGTATAGGCAGAATACCAAAGGGCCAAGAATGGATCTTTGAGAAACTCCAGATAATAGAGACGTTTCACCCGAGCACACCTCATTCACCCTAACAAACTGATTGCGTCTACTTAAAAAACTCTTGACGAGTTTTACTGCAGACGAAGAAAATAAAAATTCTTTTTAAAATGTTCTCAGCAGCTTGCAATGATGGATAGAATCGAATGCCTAGCTGAAATTGAGCAAAAGCAAGGATTGCAAGCTGGTCTTTATCTAACGCTTCATGTGTATCAGATGCTCAAGGTAAGAGCTTAACAGTTTTGCAGCTATGATTTGGTCGGAATCCAGATTGCCAACAAGTCAAATCTCCATTTAGGTCAATGTATTTCACAGCTCTTGACTATATTCTCAATCTACAGAAAATATGATTCGATGTGTTCTGTATGCGCATTTTATAAAGCTCTGTTTCAACGGCGTTACTCTAGATTTGATGATGAATGATTAAAAGTTCTAATAGTACTAAGAAAAGAATTGTTGGAATTCCTCGAGTTGATCTGTTTTATCTTACAATGAGCTCCCTAAAGAGTGATAAAATGAAGTTCCCAAATCAATCATTGCCAGAGGCAGCACAGCAAAAGGCAAACTTGAGTTCGACAGTCATTACCACTAAACCAAATTTGAGAATAACAACTGAAACAACACCGCAATGCTAGAATTTTTCATCGGCATCCGCTGAGCACAGTAACCCATAAACTTCTATTCCTTCTGTAGTGTTTAATGATACTCTACCTACAAATGATATTGCTGATGGTAAAAAATGGTCAATGGTTGCAAGGGAAAAAAAAACCCTAAAAGTGTTATTTTGATCTATTTACACCAACAACGAGTTGCAGTTTTCCGTACAGCTCCTCCTTTTTGCACAGTTTCGCCGGCACTCTTTATGTTTTCAATGGAACTAAGCTTAGTATAACCTATGATTTCATCTAGGCTATAAAAAGGTGAACAAAAGAAAGAACGATTGCGTGTTTGGTACGCAGTGTGATAGATCTTTTTAAACTGAAAATTCTAAAACTTGATATGAAACACTCGTATATCTCTCAGAAGTTGTAATCATTAATCATTCTCATATTCAATATAGGGTGGTTTCCCCAGTGGTCGACCACTTAACGAAAAGTTTTAGTTTATATTAATACAAATTGGTTCCCAATAAAGTTATTTTAAATTAACTAACAAAACTAGAAAGCCTATTGGTTTGGTGTTTGTGATATAATACTCTTTTTTCTAGAAAAATATATCGGACTAGTATAATTTTGGAAAAAACGTAACAAATCCACTTTTGGCCGTAGTTGACCAGGCTCATCCTATGTACGTTCAGAAGCTCTCCAGTGCTCGACCATTAAACTTTAGGCTGAATTAGTTGAATTACTGAACAAACCTAAAGGATATAAATGACTAGAAATTGAGACTACAAATAAGAAATGTTTTTTGAAATAACAATTTTATATTTTAAATGTAAAATATTGCAAAAATTTAGTAGGTATTAGATATAATAAAATTAAAGTAGTCCAATTCATAACACAAAAAAATTCATTTTTTTAAATGTAAAAAATAAAATATTAAAAATTTACATAACAGGTATACCAAGTATTAATACATAAAATATATAGCTTCGCAAATAGCTTATTAGTATTATAGATAAGAGATATTAAGATCTTAAAAAATAATAAAAATTATGAGTCAATCACAGCAAATAAAATCTTGATTTTCAGCTTCATTGTATGGCATTCCTGAGAAACGGGTACACTCCAAATGATACCACTTTTCTCATTTATCGCAACCTATATTTTTATATTCGTGCTGCTCTGCATCAGTATCTAAAACATCCTCGCACTTTTGGCACTGAATCTTGGAAGTTAGCTTTCCTGAATTTCTCTTACATATTTTAGGGCGTTTTTTTTCCTTCGCATGTTTGCCCGGTTCAAAAGCCTTTGCTTTTTCCTTTCTTCTATTTCATCGGATTTTTCTCGCTTCAAACGGTTTTTATTTATAAGGAATTCTTCTCAAGCGCGCGATGAAATTGACATAGGTGGCCTTCCTTCATTAGAAAGGGTGTCTTACCCTTTTTTGTAATTATTTTACTCGAGTACGATAAATACCTATCAAAGCTTGAGGACGGGCCTGGACAGTTATTATAATCCATAAACGATGATGGATTGGATCAGTCAGATGAGTCAATATTTTCTGTGACAAAGAAAAAGAATCATACAAACAAAAAAACTGAATATCTAAATAATGTTAACCTACCTTTATTACAATTTTCACTGGTGATTTCGTTTTGAATAGCTTGGTTTATTTCCATTTGACTAGGAATATTCATTATATTCTCAATTTGATGGTTTGTTACTTCAGACCCATCCCCATGTACCGCATTTTCTTGAATTCTCATCATTAGTGCCAACTCATATGTCCCTTTGATATGAATTGGTTCTTGTGGATTTGTAGTACCTATATATTAAGCTTGTTCGCCTGCATTGCAGTTTATAGCATTATCTAAGTTTCACCTATTATAACATCAATATAACTGAGGGCTCAATGTTGTTCTTCAAAATGTTGTCTTTAAGACAAAATATAACTTTTTTTGCTTCATTATATAGTCTTGGTTAGTTATGCTTGGAGTACAGTTAGTAGAATCATAGATTATTTGTGGTTGGCCCAGATTTTCCAAATTGTCTTGCACGCACTTTGAATAATCTACTTCGTCCGGATTAAATTGATATATACCACATTTCTTGAAAGCGTTCTTAACAATATCTTTCCGATAGATTTATCTAAAACCGTTTTCAAGATCTCACAAATATTTGTCTTGGTTGCTGCCCGCTCAATATTCTGCGGCGTACTATGCCATTCCCTGACGGTCTTCTTCTACGTCTGCTGGCCGGAGGATGTGCGTTGTATTAGGAGGGAGAGTGTACAAAATAATAGCATTGTTGCTGCAAAATTCGTTCAATTCCATCGAGATATGAGATTTGTGGCCATCTACTAAAAATAAAACTGGACGCCTGATATTATTCCTCACACTGCTGTTCAGCAAACTTTTTTACTTTTAATGTATGCGTTGAGCAACTAACATTATTATGTGGACCACCTTCCAAACTATGTACTTCTTGGCTTTGCTCAATACTTTTTAAATCATAACGACAACTAGAATTTTATTTTAAGTGTTTTTTGTAAGCCTTTAATGATTGAATGCTATGCAGAATTTTCGGGCAACTGATGGAAAAATTTGAGATGTGTGGTAAGTTCTAATAAAGAATATTTTTTATGATTTGAGGTCTCCCCTTATATGCATTTAAAACATGGAAACATTTTGATTTTAAATTATAATATAAAAATTAAAAGGAAATTGTAAATTTTTTATGAAATTCAAGTAAGTATTTTCTTTTTTATGAATATTTATAGATTTTATAAACTTCAAATGAAATGCATTTCAAAATATTCTCTTGATAACTCTATGATGCGTAAGGTCACTTAAAAGACACAGCAAGTTGGAAGAAGGATTATCTTCTGGCAAATAAATGTCGTAAAAGAAGTTCTGTACAAAGACCCAAATATTTTTACAAGGATCAGGGTATTTTAAGTTAAGCACATGAAATGTTTTAAAACAACAGTCTAGCGCACATAAAAAGTTATTAAATTTATATTTTATGTTATCATACTCCTTACCCACTGCGATTATAATTGGCTGAAATGTTTCTCCTCTGTTTAAAAAAGTGGTTTGTATACCTTCAATGTCAATGCTATTTTGTGTTGCCGCCAAAAGCAGAAATGAGTCTTGGGAATCCTTTATTGTGGACTTGGAAATAACTACTTTCCCGGTATCCTTCTTGGTGTGTGTTATATGTGGGGCTATTATTGCATGTAGTAATTGAGCAATTATTGGATCAGATTCATCTAGTGGGAAAGAAAAATTTATTGAGCATGTGCGTATTTTTCAGTTTTGAAAGAAGATCCAGATTCTGTTTGTCTTTAACCTTGTTATTTAAGATTTTAGAATTTTTCAACTTGGAGTCTTTCCATTTACGAATTAAACCATATCCTTTTTCGCCGTAAAGTTTGGAAAAGTCTAAATCGATCTGTAATTTAGAAAATTAATAACGCTTATGAATACGATAAAGATTACAAATCACCAAATTATATTCTTGTGAAAGTTTAAACAATGGCCAATATTGTATTAGATTAAACTGGGTGCCATATAATATTTGTTTCCGGCGGAAATCGAAAGTCTTTTTCCAATTTTCTTGTACATCTACCCAAGGAGAGTTATTAACCTGGAGCCACGCAACAATATTCTTAATCTCTGCAACCAATTATATACAAATTTTTAAAAATCTAAAGTTCTTCATGGTACTATATATTACCTTCGTTGGTTTCTAGCTCATTAGAGCATGTATTATCTGGAATACCAGTTTCTTTATTCTGTGCAGAAAGAATTGAGGTTCGTTTGGCTGTATCCTTGAATAACTCATTTAAATCCGTCTCAGTAAACTGCCCCAACCTCTCTATTGTAATATCGTGAACTGGAAAATTTCAAAGAAATCATTTATAACATATGTAAATAAATATGTACGTAATAGGATATTCATCAGTAATATCTCACAGGGCTTGACAGCTATTAATTTTTAATTTCGCAAATTTTTTAAGATCAACAAAAGTAATTGATTTATAGAAACAGTTAAATACTTACGGATGAACGTATTTAACATGTGATCAAATCCCCATTGTTCCAATAGGTTCAGTAATTCACTTTGCTGCAATGTAGTAGTTCCACTTTCCATAATTATATCGTTTTCATTAATTGCTAGAACATTTGAATCAATCAGTGCACTCATATGTTTCCCTAAAATAATTTCACTGCTATTATCTAGCACTGACACTGCAACCAATTCATCGCTCATTTTGAAAAATTGAATTGCACAAAACCACTTACTTTGAAAAAAAATCCAAATATAACGGCAAAGTGAACAATTTTCATGTTTGGCCAAGAATCAATTGGTTGATTTTACAGACTTTGATTCCACAGAAATACAATTTTTTGTCGTCGAGTGTGTAGATGTAAGGAAATACTTAACCTATGCTGTCCAAATATTGAGCATGTGTGCATTACTCGCGGCTACATATACTATTTTGTAGTTTGTTAGAACTAGAGAGTAGTAAACTCAGGCTTACTTACATTTAAAATTGTAACATCACCATCAGGTAGTTGTTTTGATCGTGGTTTTCTGATAAACTGACATTTTCCTTTGTAAGTAAACATTTTGTAAGTTGTTTCAAACCACAGTACAGTAAAATTACAAAATAACAAGTATTTATTACTTGTATTTTCAATATGTGCATAGTTATAACCAAAGGAAGACTTGTTTGATTAAGCCAAAATTGAAAAATTGTTTGCTAACAATTTTTTTTCCTTGAATTAACCAACGATTTTTCTCTGAGTGTATTCAGCCACTCGTGGAAACCATTACCAACATCCTCATAAAATGCTTCCGTCCTCTTCCATCCTGTTTCAGATCTGCCAAGTGTCCAATCGTCCGGCATACTGCTCACTACTTTTGCAGGTGGTCGAACATACGAAAATACTACCATAACCATTGCTGGCATGGCACTGTTTCACCACTTGCGGCAAAGCTCAAAAGGACGGTTAGGGTCTCTTTCTCATTTCACGGTGTAACTTGGAATACATTTAGGTAACCTTTCGGGGCAATTACTGTCCCAACTTTTGGAGCCATGCTAAATGCTGTTTCGTCAGCATTGAAAATTCTTTTTGCATCTAATAAAATATCTTCACTGTTTTCAAATATTAGAAAATCTTTAAGGCCTTTGAACCATTTGCGAAATCTCTCTTCTGTTATAAAAGCCTAGCATTGGAACTTGGTTCAGGCGTGCGTAAGGCTAACTCTGGGTGTCTTTTAATGAAAGAATAATACCATATTTTCCCTGTTATCTTTAAAAAGTGTCGTTTTTTTCTTCCCTAATAATTTTTCCAACAACATTTAGTAGTTCCTCCTGTTTTAGAGGAATTCCGCATTTAGCCATTTTTATTAGCCAATCTACTAATTTATTTTCCTCTTCTTGAGAGAGGACAGTTTTTCGACCCACTTTTCCAACTCCATCAGCAATCTTGCCAGTAATTCTGTCCAGTAGAGTAGTTTTTGGAACACCATACTCCCTACTTGCCTGCCAGATCCCAATTTTTCCCTCTCTAATTAATTTTAGTACTTCTGCTAGCGCAGATTCGCTATACCGATAAATCGCACGTTTCATATCTTTCAAAATAAATTAAAATTAAAACAAAAAAAAAATTTTTTTTTGATTGAAACGGAGTGTGGTCGGATAAAGGAAAAAACTGAATTAAGTGTTTCCTATTGTCCACCACGTGATAAAACGGTGGTCGACTACTGGAAATACGACGTATTTTATAAATTTTTATGCACTTAATATTCAAATTTAATTGCTTTAATGTAAAAATAAAAAAAACAAGTGAAAAAGATAGAATTGGTCTTAGGACCAATTCTTATGATACCCTAGATGAATGAATGTATGAAATTTCGTATGGTCACCCATTTGAGCAATTTTGATTTTTTGCATTGGTTTCTCGCATATATTTTTAGAACGGCTCGTCGGACAGAAAAAATTATTATAACCAATTTTATAGGATTTCTTATTCTGAAGAAGTTTTTAGTACAATAAAAACGTCTCGTTTTCCAAGTATATGTAAAAAAACAAAAATTTTATATGGCAACACCAAGAAGGGGTTGCCCCATTTAGTCTATTTTTGAAAAAAATTTTGCTATGAAAACACAATGTACCAAATGTCAGCTTTCTATGTTGACGTGTTCTCAGGTAGAGTCCAAATATATAGTGGAAAACGAAATTTTTGTATGGCAACCCTACGAAGGAGTTGCCCGATTTGTCTCATTTTCGAACTTAATTTTACTTTTTTTTTAATGTCCGTGTACAAAATGTCAGCTTTCTAAGTGAACGCGTTCTCAAGTTATCGTGCGCACGGACGGACGGACAGACGGACATGCAAAAATCAAAATAACTTTTAATTTTATGCGGGGGTGTACAATCCATTTTGCTCTACCATCATTTGACAAACTTAGTATACCCTATAGATTTCATCTAGGGTATAAAAATAGTTTCCTACACTCGTCCATGTGTGGTCGAACTTAGGGAACTAAGCAAATTTTGGTTTTCCTTGTCCGACCACACAATAAAAGCTAATATTACTACAAAATAAGTAAAAATTCAATAGCTTTCATATAAATTAGAGCATATTTATCAGTACAACAATGTTTTTATAGTACTTACGTAAATATTTATTAAAAAAAAATCACTAAACTCACTAAATATTTAGCTCTAATTTATCGCGTGACACACTCAACAGAAATCTCTGGCAGTGAGATGCGAATTGGACGTTAATATTACAACAGTAGTAGTAAAATTCTGTTTGAAGTGACTCAGTAAGAAATTCATAGAACCAAAAATTACACTGTTGGCCAAAAAAAAGTATGCCAAGTACTAATTATGACGTGTTTTTCGCTCTAGAATATTTTAAAGAATCAGACCAGCATGTGTTACGGCTGATGCGTATTGGACGTCATCCGCAACAGGACTTGGGAGTACTTTCAACTAAATGAGAAGATCACCAGCCCCTTATTGTTTTCAATGGTTTCAATGGCACATTCACTTCAAAATTTAACTCAAGGAAACAATTTGCTGCCCGACTTCATCATTTGACAAAAACTGCCTGACTGACCCACCAGTGCTCCTCATTACTTTTTTTATTGAGTCATATATCGATATCTCAGCGGTAACACCCCCTAATTACCTACCATTGCTGAATATCGCTTAAAGTGATTGGCGCATCATTCATACATAGTAATGTAGGGGAAACGGCTTATGTACACGCCAAGTGCATTCGCCTCAAGTGCAAAAGACCCGGCTGCTGATTAAGCTTTTTGGCTATTTCATATATGTAATGGAATAATGCGACAGCAATTATTGCTTTTGCAATTTTCAATAATGAAAAAAAAAACGATTTATTGCGATCATAGGGAATGAGTGAGGTCTTTGCCCCAAAAGCCATATGAGTCTTTATGAAAGTAATGAGTGCATCCAGCGAAACATTACACCATCCCCCTTTGGAAAGAAAATCCACATGTGGATTTTCGCTAAAAACAAGTGAAGTACAGTATTTAGTTTTTGTCAAGTCAAAAGTTACGCAGATTATATATTTGATATACGTACATTATCGTTACCATGCATCTTACATTTGTATATAAGTTCAGAATTCCTCTAAAACTATAAATTTCTTGTTTTTTTTTTGTTTTAGAGAAATCTACCCCGCTATTACATTAACCTACTTGTCCTATTTAATTAAGTATAATATTACATCTGCTAAAATTAATTGGTAATTACATTGCGTAATTTCAAGCTTACCATTTTACTTCTTTTTACTTGATATATACTTATATACATATGTATATGTTATAATGTAATCATATTTTAGATTATTTATACTAATATACTAAAAACTAAAATATTTGGAGGTATAAATAAAACTCTCTTATTTTTCCCTAAGACAACTGATAAAATTACAAAATGTTGTTTGTGGTTATTGAGCTGCAATGCATCATCCTCATCTAAGGTTCCGAAAAGTGTTTTACTAACCGTAACCACAGCCCCCTTTTATACCTATTTCCTTTCTCTTTCAGTATTTCTGAGTTTTGTTTCAGTATACGTATGAGGATATGTAATTGGTACGTAATATCGTCACAGAGCGGGAGTTTATTATGGTGGTATTTTATTGAATCACAAAGTTTTTGTGCAGTTTCTGTACAATTTGTAAGCTTATCTAGTTCAAAATTAAATTCTGTGAGATCATAACTAGTGTAGTATTACCTGCCATTCGTTGCTATACAACCCAACACGGCCCATCTCCTCGAAATAGATTCCCGGGTTAGAAGTTAATGGGGTAATCTTCAGGTTGCAGGTGACTTCCAATGTATTGGCCCACAATATCAAGGCAGCAACCAGGAACAACTTCCTACGGTTACGGAATTTAGAATTAGTGTTAGTATCGAAAGAGTTTTAGATTGTTGTTGTGTACAGTCTTAAACTTGTTGCCTATTCTAATTGTTGAATTTTCTGTTGAGTTTATTTTTTCCATTTCATATGGCCCTGTCAACAGCGGTGACAACTTGTTTCTCCGCGTGTGGTTCTTTAACAGGACCTTATCTTTGAGACAGAATTTTTTTTCTTTAGTAGCTCTATCATATAAGGCTTTCGATTTACGCTTATTTTTTAACAAGTTTTCCTTTGCAATTATATAACTGTGTTGCATTCGGGCTCTCAATTCGTTATTATAATTGTCATAATTGAAACTAACACTTGGGCTTCTTTTCATTAATGAAGGAATCCTTGGCGGGTAACCATACAACAATTCATACGGCGGATAGTTACTACTACTATGGATATTGGTGTTGTATACATACATTGCATACGGGATCCATGAATCCCATGTTAGTGGATCTCGATTTACATAATGACGCAAGTACTCAGCCAGTGTGCGATGACTTCTTTCTAAAGCGCCATTCGTTTGAGGATGGTACGGCGTCGTCTGTAATTTCTTGATATGTAGTAACTTGCACATTTGTAAAAACATCTCGCTCAAAAAGTTCGAGCCTTGGTCCTTGGACTCTGGGATGCCGTGCCTACAAACTATATTGGTTACAAAAGCTTCAGCTACAGTTCTAGATTCGGCATTTTGTAAAGGAATAGCTTCCGTGTACTTAGTGAGGTCGTCTTAGAAGGTAAGGAGATACCTATTACCTTCGTGACTCACTGGCAAAGGGCCGACTATGTCTAGTGAAACCCTCTCGAAGGCTCTCGAACTGGTTGTCGTGATTTTCATAGGTATTTGGGGACTTTTACTAAGCTTATTGGTTTGACAGGAGCTGCAGGTGTTGATGTATTGCTCCACATCTTGAGTTAAACCTGGCGAGTTATACATAGTTTGAATTTTTTGTATAGTTCGTGTGATACCCTGGTGCCCACCTAATGGCGTATTGTGGCACAATTCAATTATATTTTTCTGGACCTTTTTGTCGGTTACGTTAACTATTTCCGAAAGAAACAGCGTGACTTTAATTTTTCCAAAGATAAGTGAGATAAGGGCCTTCAATTCGAAATGGGTTGCATTTTCTGTTTTTGATATATATATATTGATTTCATTTTGACTATATTCTAAAAATTTATTTTTGAAATTGTACAACGTTTCTATTATCCGTTTGTAATCCTCTTTTGTGCGCATTGGATACGTTGTTTTCGATATTATAAACGTTTGCTTGTTTCTCTCCTGAACTGTTAGTTGCGGGTTTGAGGTATCCAGTTCTGGAAATATTTCCTTCAAATATACTTCGACTTCGTTTTCCGTACTTGGTAATAGGAAATACTTATGGGTAATACCCTTTTGGTTTATTAAACTTTCCGTTTTTTCGTGGATGAGGTTTATATTAGCATGAGGGGAGGATATAAATTTGTTGTAAATACTCTCTGAATCTATTTGGTTGCTGTCGTTTTGAAGTAGTAGTAGCTGATTTGGATGTACTTGTTTGGAAGGAAACGGTTAGTGAATGCAGGAAGTTTTTTATTGGTACCCTTACAATTTTGGTACTCTTTATTGGGATTGATGGTGAATGACAGCTTGGGTAGTTACTTGGCGGGAAGGCTCGCCGTCCGATACCTCCCGCATAAAATCGTTTTTCTGGGTCTGGTCTCTTTTATCAGACCACCTAACTTGTCTGAAATTTCGTAGTTGCCCATTATTTGAATTTTGTTTTTGGAAAACCTTCTATTGTAGAAATTGTGGTTGATGTCTTTGAACTTGAGAACGCTTTAATTGCCCATGGTATATGCGAGTACGGTATTCATTTAGGTTGTGATTGAGTTTTTTACAATATCCACAGATTAGCCTCTTCTATTCTATATGAATGCTCTGCTGCAAAGGTGATTAGCTTTTGTAAATTTTTTTCACCTCGAACTTTCACGATAGTCTTAAGCTGTTCGTTTCTAAGCCCGTCCTCAAATACACGTATAGCGTTTTGTTCATTCTGACTGAGCAAGTACGTTCGGGAAGACGATTCGACAGCTTCACTAGTCGGTGAGTTTAAATCGGACAACTTTTTTGTGAGTCTGTTCGCAAACTCGTTCAAATCTTCGCGAGGACCTTGTTTGAGACGCGTCATTTCACCTTGAATAGCTATTCGCGGCCTCTTATCTTGAAATTGAGCGTTCAGCTCGGGTTTCAATTCATCCCAATCTTGGAAATCTGTGTATTTCAAGATATCGTAAGCCGCGCTGATTAGCTTTGTTTTTACTACCATAAGGAAAAATTTTCGATCCGCGGCACCTTTCGCTTGCGAGAACAATAACTCGCAGCATGCAATAAAACGATGCAGATCTCTAGATTTTCCGTCGAATTCTAGGACCATATTTCGTGCATCGGATAGCGATATTTGAAGGCTTACAGCTTTATCAGCTGGATTAGGAGGGGAGTCTGTCGGCATATTTGAAGAATTGTTTAAATGCACAAACCGAGTGGCGCGAATGAAACGAGTATCTGCAAATCGGCGACTACCGGAGTCGGAGCTGCTCGCTTTCCTGACCGAGTTACAACTATTTTGATAGATTCACCTATTCCTAATTGTAGCATTTGTCACTGGTCAATTATACATTGGTCAATATTAGTATATGTCAAAAGAGTGCCCAGGATTTGTATCCTCGAGTCAACAAAACAACCAAAAAAAAAAACAAGTTTTCACGAAAGCATTACAAAAAAAAGGAATAACTTTCACATATAAAAGAAAATTTTAAATTTATCGAAGAATATGCATAAAATATACATATTATATATTCTGTATATATTATTGTAAGGAAATTATTTAATAGATAATAAATCAAATATCTTAGTAAAAAAAAAAACAAAAATTTTACGAGAGCTCACTTACATTCAATTTCCTTTGTTCTCTTTTAATAAAAGAAGTCGTCGCTTGTAGCCTATATATTCTTGGAAATCGGACGTTTCCTCGTCAGAATCGGTGGATTTTCCTACGATCTCTGCAATTGCCTGCTCCACCTCCTTTATTTCATTAGTTTTACTGTCCTTACTGTCTTCTGGTTAAAGTTTTTCACTGTTTTACACAATCCCTGAGCACCTGGCTCGGATTGGGTTGTTTTTTCTTAACAACGTTGAGTACTCCTAAGCGCCTGGCTTAGGTTACCTTTTATACTTAATTGGTTTCGTTGCACAGGTAGCTGGGAATAAAATCCGCTCCGCTGCCACCAAAATTTTGTTATGGCTGATGCGTATTGGACGTCATCCGCAACTGGACTTGGGAGTGCTTTCAACTAAATCACCAGCCCCTTATTGTTTTCAATGATTTCAATGGCACATTCACTTCAAAATTTAACTCAAGGAAACAATTTGTTTCTCGCACTTATTTCGATGTTTATTAAAAAAAAACAGAAGCACAATAATTTAGTATATATATATATATTCAAATTATATTATAGTACGACAATTTTTACTTAAGAATCACAAAATTTTTACTAACAATAAGTTCGATAATCTTTCTCTATTTCCTGCCCGACTTCATCATTTGACAGAAACTGCCTGACTGACCCACCAGTGCTCCTCATTACTTTTTTTATTGAGGCATATATCGATATCTCAGCAGTAACACCCCCTAATTACCTATCATTGCTGAATATCTCTTAAAGTGATTGGCGCATCATTCATACATAGTAATGTAGGGGAAACGGCTTATGTATAAGCCAAGTGCATTCGCTTCAAGTGCAAAAGACCCGGCTGCTGATTAAGCTTTTTGGCTATTTCATATATGTAATTTGATGGGGTCAATGAATAATGCGACAGCAATTATTGATTGCAAAACTAATGTAAGTCGCCGCAAAAGCTGGCAATTTGCTTTTGCAATTTTCAATAATGAAAAAAAAAAACAATTTATATGCGTTCATAGGGAATGAGTGAGGTCTTTGCCCCAAAAGCCATATGAGTCTTTATGAAAGTAATGAGTGCATCCAGCGACTCATTACACACGCACACATATGGATTTCTGTTTCATGGCTTGGGAAGTATTTCTCGAAGCATTTGGTTAGATACGTAACTGGATAAGTGAACCGGTAGTTAACAGATTTGAATATCAGCACTGCATGTGCGTATGAAACGAGATGACGCCCCAAATGATCAACAACATAAGCTTGCTCGATCAGCTTATTTTGGAAGCGGAAACTGAGGATGCTTATGCAGATCAACTAAATGGTTATTCAATTTTAGTCTTGGTTTTATACGCTTCATTTTTTTCTTCATTAATTAGTTTCTTTTTTGTATTTTTATTTTGTTATGTCTCATTTATTCACAGCTAATAACAACACCTTCCATGAATTCCGCTGTGAGAAAAAGTTGGGGAATTTTTTAAATGTAAGCATGAGCTTTCCGGACCAGAACACTGATAAAGACAAGGGTACTATTTATCAAAAGCCGGAATAACTTTACTAGTTTGGACAGATTAAGTGTTTTATTCAATATTATTTTCTCGGGGACTAAATGTTTGCGTATTTAATGCGAAAAGTTACGTAGTAAAATTGATAACTTTAGGTATATTTTTTTCAAACTCTGCTGAGCATATCATAAGGGTCAGTGAAACATTGTTGAAATAATCTATCCCTTCCTCTCTCGTCGCGCTTTCTGGTTCGTAATGACCACAAAGATCGTGTGGATGGAAGTATCTATGAAAAGGAAGGTTTGAAATCGAGGCGGGTTTTTTGATCCAAGGGTGAGTGATTGAATTTATCGGCATTAAAAAACTTTCGGGAAGTGTAAAAATGTATTTTATCTGGTATGTACTGTCCTTCAAATGGCTTCATATCGGTATCTGCGGAAGAGTTTGAAGGTATTTTTTTCTAACATATCACATAATTATTCGAACCTTATAATGACTAGGACTTCAATGCCAATATTCGTCGGCAGAATCCTTCAGACGACAATTTATTTTTTTTTTCGTTACCTTCCTTCCACTTAAATATTATTAATTATTATCCTACATACTTCAAATCCACAAAGCTGTCACTGTTTAATTTGGTTCTTCCTTCTTATGTCAGCAAAAATAATTTTGAAGATCAGCTTTGCCTGTTTAGTAATTCGCATCACTATATGTTTTTTTTATGATTTCCCACTAAGTCCCGAACCACCTCACAGCTTTTCTTACCATGACTATTAAAAACATCATCCTCAACGTTCTATTTGAAGAGTATGTATTTTCACGTTGGCGCTCAATATTTGATTGTTCAACTACCCACGACCAAACCGATATATTTTCCTCTATTTATTTCATAAATAAGTGCCGTTAAGAACTAATACCTCACAAGTCAATGCAGTTCAGTCTATTATATCAAAATGCGACTTTCCCTATCACTGCTATATGTGCGTTCTAAAACTGATTCTCTATAACGAACAGCTCCCAACATCAGCACAATAGCAATACGGCAAGACAAACTCTGCGACCTTAGCATAAATTTACCTCTCATCTCCATCTTAAGTAAGCATTCGCGCACCCAGGTAGGTGCATGGGCGGGCATGCCCCTCCACATCTAGTGAATCCAGTGCGGCACGGTGCCCCCACCCTAGAAAATACGTTCTAACTCTTTTAAGTCAATAAAAAATAATAAAAAATAAATAAAAAATAAAATAATATTCCAATGAAAGACTCGACTGGTTAGAACACTTTTACTTTATTTAATCAAAACCACTTTACAGTCCAACTTAGAATACCTGCATTTAATTTGATACCTCGCTTATAAAATCTCTTTTGCTGAGGTTGCGTCTAGTGATATATTTGTTATTTCTTGTATGCGAAAATTATGAGCTCGACTTTCCAGAATATGGGAAAATAAGAATTGAAAAATTATGATGATAACCATTTTTCTCTTTAAGAAATGAGTTTTGTATATGGAAAATTATGCTATGGAATTTATGAATGTATAGATCTGGATGATTTATTGATGATTTAGGTATCAAGATGTTAAAGCTGGATGCGTAACTCACGCCCCCCCCCCCGTGGCTGAGTCAAAACCGTTACACTATTTGCCTACTCTACATGAAGTGTCTAGACTTTTCGTGAAGTGCTGAGTTACGTCAAATGTCTACGACATATGTATATATGTCTAACATATGAGTCACCGTTTCCTCTCCGCATTCTCTGCATGTATGGTTATCAACCAATCCTATCCTATGTAGGTGACTCCTGAGAGAACAGTGTCCAATAAGAATAGACACCAGAATTCTGATGGTAGGTTGGCTCAGTGCTAGGAATTTTTTTGTGGGTTACGTTTACCCGACAGTTCCTTCGTTGTTCTACCCGAAGTATCATCTAATCAAAGACAACTGTGTTATCAATCAGCCCAAGAGACTAGGTGTCCCAGTGTGATCCCAATTATGGAGGGAGGTGCCTTCGAGGTCGCCTCAAGAAGCACCAGTTCGTCCGCTTTTTCCTTTCCACCAACATTCCTGTGACCAAGCACCCAAAAAACGAGTATCATGTTGTACTGAGAGATGGAATTCAGAGTGGTCTTACACTCCAGTACTAGGTTGGAGGTTATGAAGGGTTTTGACAAGGCCTTGACTCTCCGAGCAGAAGGCCATCTCCTTATTTTCAGTGTCTGAGCCAAGGAGGTTCCTTCCCGCTTCAAGAATGGCTTTTATCTCCGCCTGGAATACCGTAACATGGCTTTCCAGGTGTATGGCAATGAGGCTCCTCATAGAAGACGCCCGATGTTATTTTCAGATTTGGAGCCGTCTGTATAAATTATAGGGTCTATCAATAGGTGGAGCACAGAGTGTGTTGCCCATTCCTTCCTAGATGGAATTTTCGTTTTAAACTTGGTGATCAGCATGGTCTCGATGAGGTGGTCATCTCCCTGTTGGTGTCAAGTGTGATGGACCGCACAAAATTAAGGATGTACTCGTGTGTAACCGTGGTTCCCACTCTGATTCAAGTGCAGCCTCAGCGCTGCGATAGCGGCCCCTTCTTAATATGTATCTATACGGGGTGTATATTGAGGATAACCTCAAGAGCCGGAGTAGTGGTAGACTTGAATGCGCCGGTTACACACTGAGTAGGCACAATCTTTGAATCTTTTCCAATATCGTACGATTATTGGCATACTCCATAGCTTTCCACCATACCACAGAGCCGTAGGTTATACATGGGCCGGATGACGCTAGTATATATCCTCTATATATGGATAGTATATGTCTATATATACATTTACCAAAAATGAAATTTTGAGGCTAGTTGTTGGGCAACCGAAGATGGAAATAAGCTTACTGGAGGGCCAGGTATCTCAAAAAGTTGTTTTATATTATCAGCACACACTATGCTGATGCTACAATTTTGCCTCATACTTTCAAGAACCGCGCCAAAATCCCTTGCATAAACTTTTTGTCCATCCGCCTTCAACGCGAATTTTTTATAGTTTGCGTATAAACTTACACATCTTTTAGTGTTTCTTACTCGTAGACCATGTGTATCAAAGAAAGTTAGGTGCGATTTTGAGCTTAGCGAACATTTGCTTCGTCTTATTCAAACTGAATATAGAAAAATTAGATTAATAGTAGTAAATATATTTTCTAAATTATCTCCGATTGGCATAATAGCAGTAAATTTTTATACAGAAAATGAGAAAAAAAATTGCTTAAATGTAGTCTCCTTTTCGTTAATCTAGAAAAAGATTTATTTTAAATGTTCCAAATTGGATAATTTTTAGTAGGAATATATTATGTGGACTTCATGTGAAATGTTCTTCCTTGTAGCAAGTCAGTTTCGTTGTGCAAGCGACAATTTTCTTGTCATAAGAAGAATTTTTCTCAATTCTGGTGTTTCTGCATATATTAATTAAATTTGGCTTCTATTAGATTTACGGCTTTGTTGCCGTTAGAAGAACTTTTCTTCTTTGTGTAAAAGTTCTCTCACTCTAGTAGAAACCGTAATGCTAGTAGGTCGAAATGAAATCCAGAATCAACCTGTGCTTGAAATCAAACAATGGTAGTCAATAATATAGTTTGCTTGATGTACGGAAACGTGGCGTTAATAGTGATTAACGTTTTAGAAAGTGTTACAAATTTTTGAAAAAACAATACTTGATTGAAGAATATTCTTCTTCAATTTTGTGTCAGGCTGGCCCCTACTAGCCCCCCCCCTCCCCACCCACAACAAAACCCCCGGGCTAAGCCAATGATCTTAAGCCCCTTTGGTATAACCTACGGCAAGCGGTATTTTTAGTAAGGACAAGACGGGTTGAGAGCTTGACCCAGATGTAGTCAATGCTTTCTTCACGTCTTCTATAGACACACAGCAAAGACATGTGGATACAATACGTGATTATTTCAATTGAAGCATTTTTTCTTTGCAAGTCTTGTGCTATAGGTTCAGATAATTTACCTCCGCGATTTGTTAAGTCCTTGTTCCCTTTCATAGATCCCTATGTGCATTGTACATCTTTTATCGTAAAAACTTTTCCAATGAGTTTTCTCTGTCTTTTCCCAGCGGTTGAAAAACCGCTACTGTGTTGCCAATACCCAACAAATTTTCTCCTCAATCCTCTTCTGATTTCAGACTTATATAAGCATGGTATGCTTTTTCTCGAGAGTACTGGACACGCTAATGAATATACAAATAACTGAACATCTGGATTCGAAGGAGCTCCTGAACAAATTGCAGTCTGGCTTTCGTCGTCATCGTAGCTGTGAAACCACAATACTGCGAGTGTCCACTGATATCAGAGTCTTGCTCAGAACAATGTGGCTACATTGGCACCGCTCGATTTATCGAAAGCTTTTGACAGCATTGATCTTAAGATCTTCCTTCGGAAACTCAATTGCTAATACTTCCAGTTACCTTACTCTTCTGTCAATACTCAATATGGGGCCCTTTTGTTATTTAGTTTATTTATTAACGACCTGCCTGAAACCGTTCACGTCAACAGCGTGAAGAAGACTGTATTGCTCGCCTTATTGATGATTTGGAAAGAATCAATATTTGGTCTAAAGCTGACTGCCTAAAGCTGAACCCTAACCCAATGTATTGAATTTGATAATTACACTTTCGACCAGCATGATTCATCTCTTGTGGTCTTGGATGGAACAATTTCAGATTTGTTATCTAAAGTTAAAAATCTAGGTATTATTTCGGACCAACGTATGAAAGCTGCGACAACATCAAGTTAATTATCGGTAAGTTGTAGCTGTGCTTCTTTTCTTGGTCATCGAAAGAGAAAGTTAGCTTTCATGATTATATCCGCTTCATTTATGGACATCGTAGGTTCGTTGCCGCATAAAATTGCTAGGTTGCTCAATCCGATATTATCTCAAGCATGGAGGACTGATTTTTTATAACTTATTACGTACAAATCAACCGTATTATCTGCACGAAATTTTCAAGTACACAGTTTCGGAATGAAATTAAAAATGTAATAATACCTCGTTCACACAAATTAGTTATGCAATTCTCTTAGGCTGTCCAAAAGCCAGTCTCTGGAATAGTCTTCCCTCAAGTTATCAGAACGCACGATCTGTCGGTGCATTTAAGGGTCTCGTGAAGATCCACGGATTTAATTCATCCTCTCTAATTCACACTATTCTCTTGCTTGACGGCGTAGCTCACTTTTATAATTTATAATTTATGTTTTATTTTGTGTATTTTACCTATAATTTCTTAATGAAAGAAAGGTGGGTAACTTTTGTATCATTCAATTTTTAATTTAATTTAATTTTTAATTATTTCTGTCTCCGTATTATTTTAGCAGTATTAATTATATTGGTGTTATTATAGTGTTATTTCCGATTTTTGCTTAAATTTAGTAGGTTCGTAATTTTTAATTTTAATTTAATTTTAGTTTTTCTATATTTTTATTATTTATTTTTTATTATATGTAGGTACATAAATGTAGTTCCAAAACTCCTTTGTACTAAAAAGATTGATAAATCTTGTGTACTTTGCCAGTCATAAAATTAATCTATATGTGATTATTGTGAAATTCCAATAAAGGCATCCAATACTGAATAGAAAGGTATAGAAATTTATATCAAAGCAATTTCGTTTTTTGTCAATCATGGCGAACATTTGGCAGAGCGTAGGCAGATAATGAAGGTAAAGGCAACTTTCTAAATAACGAGCAAGTGTAGTGAACGATATTTTTGCCTAATTAACTAAATATTATATAAAATTTTCAAACTGTAAATCATTTAAAAATTCCTAACATTTAGTTTCTTCTACAATTCATTTATAAATTATTCTATTTTCTCGGTTGGGTTGAATCAAAAAATATCTTTCTACAGAATCTATTGCGCTACATCAAAAGGTGAGAATAGTTTGAGTGAATCTACCAAACTACTTACAATCATAGTGTCCCTTTAATCCTTTGAGGGAAATATGGTGAGACAGGCATATATGTATATATATATTAGATCCTATTTGGTGCAAAATCTTTCAACTCATTCCATGATGTCTTAATTGATGCCGCTATTGTAGTACAACTCCAAGCAGTTCTTAAGTAGCCTTCCGGATATAACGTGACGTGTTTCTTATGCTATCTAGAGCCAACCATGCCGTTATGAAGTTTCACGTCCATGTGTGTTGTCAATTAAATACAAATTTCTCCTTTAATGAGTACATCGATCCTGTAGTGAGTTAGTAGTTTCAAGTTCTTCGCTTGAGTTTCGATTAAAATCAAATTGATATCATCCGAATTATGTAAAAAACTAGGAAACTTGGTATTTGAAAACAACTTACGCATAACTCAGTAAAGTGTACACGCTTGTCAAATGGACGTGCGGACTTGTAAAGTGTCGATCGCTTTCTTTCCCAGTAATTGATCAGCATTGGTTGGTAAGAATGCACCGATTCTGCTACTCCTACAATATTAGGTATCAGAAAAATCCTGGCGTGCGAAAAGAAAACATGAAGAAAAGTCCTGGAAAAACTTGAAAAGAGCTTAAACAGATGGTGTACTCTAGAGTCTAGATCACGGATAGTCAACCTTTTTACACCTACCACCCACTTTTGTATCTTTGTTGGTGGCAACATTTTCTTATCACCCACCAATTCGGCAGTAACTTAATTTTTTAATGCAACTGAAAAGTAGGTACTCTTAATTTTTCTGTGGAGGTTCAGTTAAAATAACTAGTTAAATTTACCTTTTTACGGTTTTTTTATTGTTTGGATTTAGTACATCGATGTATATCACAATAATCATACTTAATAGGAAAAAGCTAGAATTGGTCGCAGATACCTACAAGTGCTCCAGAATTTTCCTGGAAATTCTATTCTAGAAACATCGATTTTCCATCCCTTAAGTTCATTTTCTATTTTCAATACATGTCGGCTGTTTTTTATATTACACGTAACAGTACTTATAACTAACTACATATGTACATGTATATTGAAAAATACAGTAACACTGTACGGATATGAATTCGTTACACCATTTCTATTGTTTCTTGTGATTTTTCATTTGCTATTTCCAGCTCCAGTGGATTCTCCGCAGATTGATGTATTAGTTCATTCATTGTACACCGTTTTTTTTACGTCTCATGCTTCTCATACATACTAAAAACTATTGTTGTAATCGCTTCCCAGCAAACATTACGACTGGCCTACGAACTGCGTTCTTATGATTTCTTATTGCTACAGCGAACATTTTTATTTCCGGCAATAATGCATTTTTATCGCTTACGTTTAACTTAACGGAGGTAAATGTTGCATCGCATATAAATAGTGTAAGCGAATCATTCGGTGATCGTAATGGCGATAAATATTCTTATCTTCTTACGTTTGCTTTTCAATCGTAGACAAATCGCCATTTTATCGCATAAACGCTATATTTTGTTGCTGTAATTATATGCATATCTATCGCTTGCATATCTATCGTTTAACGAGACTAAATGATGAACCGCATATGAATCGTTAAGTAAATGTTTTTAGGTGTAGGTACAAATCGAATTTAAAACAAACGTTGGATCGTTTTAAATAACTTTCTGGCAAAATTTACAAAAAGTAATTGACTTTGATTATAAAATGTTAAAGGTTTTACCAAATTTGATAACAAAAGTTGTGTTATCAGAAGAAATTAATGGCATTGTACCTATGCTGGGGACTTTTCCGAAAGATCAGCTAAAAATGTCAGAAATAATTAATGGGGAATATAGGGCTTTAGCTAAGAATCCAGATATAAAACAATTATGTAATTATTTCATATCTGAATTTTGGTCTGAATTCGCAAAATAAAAAAACGAAATAAGTGATTTTTTATTTAGCAATATATGCCGAATTATAAAGGGACTTTTATCAATCGGAAATTTTGAGCGAGTTTATCAATGCAAAATTTAATTAAAACAAAATGCAGACACCAATTGGCTATTGAAACTCGTCAGCATTAATTCAAACTCAAGATATTATATCTGCAAGCTCTTCTATAAAATACCACGAAGTATAGTATTAAAGAATGTATCAGAAAGATGAGCTTATTAATTAGATTAGAGAAAATAATGACTTAACATAGATATTTTATAAACCAATTTATTTTTTTCTTTTCTTGAAGACAGTTTTATTTTTGTTAAGTGAAGACTTTGATTTTTTTTCTTTTTTTGTTAATAAAACTTCGAATTTAAATTTAAACTTTTATAGAGTTTTACTTTCAATCGTCATTTCCTGCTCGTGCCCGATACTAAGATTATTTTTTTTCTTAATAACACTTTCAGTACAATTTCAATTTAGTACCAAGAGTACAGGGTGTTCCAGCAAAAGTATAGAAAATTGAAACCCCTAAAAGATGAGGTGATTAACAATGGATAATGTTATATTAGGTCTGTCTAAAACACCGGGTAAGCCTAGGACACCCCAAAGCTGCACTATCTTGTTTTTCGAAAAACCTAGGGCTACCCCGTATATACACTAAAAAAATAAATAGAAAAAGAAAAATAGCTAAAACGCATATTATTTGTCTTCACTCATTGTATAAAGAACTTTTCACAATTAATTATACTCAACAAACCTATTAATTTTTTTCGAATTCATGTTATTTTCGAAATTACAGAGGATTTTAGATTTTTAGATAATATGGTCCTTGCAACATGACTGTAACTTAACTCTGTTTGTTTACTGATCCGCCGTTTTGGTCTTGTTTTCTTCGTATTAGAACTGGCTGCTTTCACAAATTTTTATAGATAAGTAAAAAAATTAGGATATAATTTCAAAAAGGTTTTTCCCTTCGAAAAATTATCTTATTTGCGGATCAAAACTCTCATAAAGTAGCCATATTAGTAAACTGTTCTGAACCCACATAATATAACCCTATATTTCAGATAAATCTAACATTAAGCTCAAATACTCCCTGAGTTACAGGAAAAATGTCTTGTAACATAACTCGCCCATATTTGAGCGAAATTATTTCGAAATTCAAAATTTTTTGTGGTGGTGGTAAAACTAAGCACTTAAACAAAAAATCGAGGGAAACCTGCTTCATAATTTTAAAATTTACGTTTAAGACTGATAATAACAGTTAATTTTAATCTATCGTTATTAAATAAAACAATGACGAACCCCACTAACCGTGAAATGTGAAGGAAGAAAACCATAATGAGGACAAAACAAAGCACTTTTTATACCCTAGATGAAATCCATAGGGGTATACTAAGTTTGTCATTCCGTTTGTAACACCTCGAAATAATGATGCTAGAGCAAAAGGAATTGGACACCCACGCACAACATTAAAAGTTATTTTGATTTTTGCATGTCCGTCCATCCGTTCGTGCGCACGATAACTCGAGAACGCGTATACTTAGAGAGCTGAAATTTTGTACACAGACTTTTTAAAAAAAAGTAAAGCTATGTTCGAAAATGAGAGAAATCGGGCAACTCCTTCGTGGGGTTGCCATATAAAAATTACGTTTTCCGCTATATATTTGGACACTGCCTGAGAACGCGTCGACGGAGAGAGCTGAAATTTTGTACGTGGTGTTTTTACTACATTAGCAAATAAAAAGATAAAAATGGACTAAATCGGGCAACTCCTTCTTGGTGTTGCCATATAAAAATTTAGGTTTTTTACGTATACTTTGAAAACGATCAGTCCTAAACATTTTTATTGTACTAAAAACTTCTTCAGAATATGAAATCTTATATAATTGGTTATAATCATTTTTTCTGTGCGACAAACCGTTCTAGAAATATATGCGAAAAACCACTTCAAAAATCAAACGTGAATAGATCGGTGACCATACGAAATTTAATACGGGCATTCATCTAGGGTATCATAAGAATTGGTCTTAGACCAATTCTAGCTTTTTTACTTGTTAAGTTCAAGTATCGCACCAGAAATATGTAGAAACATCAAAACTCAAAACATGATAGGTTTTATGTGTCACGGCCCGGCTAAAGAAATAATCTTGTATAGGTAAAAAATTATCAAAATATGTTATTAACATTAAACGTAAATATCAAAATTGAAGGAATTTCACCCCTTTTCATTCATAACGATCATTTAAATCTAATGCCTTAACAGTTGCAACCACCTCATCGGCCGATGGATAGCCCCGACTTGTCTAGTGATAGGAACATTTTCTCTAGGGAAGATTTAATCATTGTGTCTTAAAGCCTGAGTTACAATGTGAAGCTATCGGGTGTCGCGAACGCTGTCGGTAAACTTGTCAAAAGTAGGTTAAAATGTATGAAAGTACTCAAGCGCAGGTACAGTGTGTCGCTAAGGGTGTTGCTGACGCCGATCGAGTTGCTTAAAGTTGAAAATATTTCAACTTGAGATGCCCAACACCTTGACAGTTTGAGTTGAGGCAATTTATTTATGCAAAAAATTGAAATTATGAGAGATAATTGGAAGTTTTAAGTAATGCTACAGTATTTAATAACTAGATAATTTATTTATTTACGACTTAGTGATTTTATTTATTTATGGAATGAAATTTCATCACATGTTAGAGCGTCATCATTGGAACAGCATAAGCAACAGTCACTGAGATCCCGTCAGCATCAGCAACATCTTTCCCGACCGCGTCACGAGACAGCGTCACATTGTATCTCAGGCTTAAGCCCCAGATACAATGAGTCACACGCGTTTTTTTGCGGCGCCGCTTTGTGGCATTTATAATACAATGAGAGCTACGCGTTTTTTTACACTTGACAGTTCGAACCATCTGAGGTGTGTTGATTATAGCTCCATCAAGTTGGCCGGTCAACTTTTACTTTTTTAATTTTTTATTGCACATATCGATTCTTGGTCGTTTGTTGGTGATTGTTGGCTTAATTTAAACGTTTGTTGGACAATAGTTTTTTCGAAAATCTAAAAAGAACATTCGTCATCAAGTTAGCCGGAAAATTCTTATTTTAAATTAATTTAATTTATAACTAGATCAAACAATACGTAATCGTTTGTTGGACTCATTTTTATACCCTAGATGAAATCTATAGGGGTATACTAAGTTTGTCATTCCGTTTGTAACACCTCGAAATAATGATGGTAGAGCAAAATGGATTGGACACCCACGCATAATATTAAAAGTTATTTTGATTTTTGCATGTCCGTCCGTCCGTCCGTCCGTCCGTGCGCACGATAACTCGAGAACGCGTACACTTAGAGAGCTGACATTTTTTACACGGACAAAAAAAAAAAAGTAAAATTAAGCTCGAAAATGAGACAAATCGGGCAACTCCTTCGTGGGGTTGCCATATAAAAATTTCGTTTTCCGCTATATATTTGAACACTGCCTGAGAAAGCGTCGACGTAGGAGCTGAAATTTCGTAGATGATGTTTTTACTACATTAGCAAAAAAAATGTTAAAAATGGACTAAATCGGGTAACTCCTTCTTGGTGTTGCCATATAAAAATTTAGGTTTTTTATGCATACTTTGAAAACGATCAGTCCAAGACATTTTTATTGTACTAAAAACTTCTGCAGAATACGAAATCCTATAAAATTGGTAGTAATCATTTTTTCTGTGCAACAAACCGTTCTAGAAATATATGCGAAAAACAACTTCAAAATCAAACTTGAATAGATCGGTGACCATACGAAATTTAATACGGGCATTCATCTAGGGTATCATAAGAATTGGTCTTAGACCAATTCTAGCTTTTTTACTTGTTATTAATAAAATCGTTTGTTGGTCCCTCAATTCTTCGCTAATTACAAAAATAACTACGCAACACATGAAGCTGTAGCTGATATTAGCCAAATTCTAATTTTGTAGCTGAAGCTGCAGTAACACCAGCATGATAATGAAGTAAGTCATATAATATTTCATGCATTGACAATCTAACTACTGTATTATTGCACATCATATCGATTGTTGTCAATGCATGAAATTGCATTGAAATTGCTAATATCAGCTACAGCTTCATGTGTAGCTTAGGTAATTTATTTTTGCAATTATCGAAGAATTGAGGAACCAACAAACGATTTTATTAATAAAAACGAGTCCAACAAACGATTACGCATTGATTGACCTGGCAACAAATTAAATTAAATTAAGAATAAGAATTTTCCGGCTAACTTGATGGTGAATTTTCTTTTTAAATGTTCGAAAAAACTATAAGCCAACAAATGTTTAAATGAAGCCAACAATCACCAACAATCGATATGTGCAATAAAAATTTTTAAAAATTAAAAGTTGACCGGCCAACTTGATGGAGCTGGTGATTATTTCTGTGAAATTGTGAAAAGTATTTAAAAATTAAGTATGATAATTAAAGCAAGTATTCTTGTCCTAAAAGTTTATTAAAAATTATTACCAAAAAAGTGAAATTTTTTATTTCAAACTTGTCAGTAATTTCATTTGTTCTCATAAAATGAAACAAGGAACAAACGTAGAAGAGACAAACGCGTGGCGCTCATTGTATTTAGGGCTTTAAGGCTGCTACACACGCTCAAGTGAATCATAGGACTGTGCCATGCATTGCATGGCCAAGCCGTATATTTGCATGAGCGTGTGTAGTGCAAGACGGAGCAGTTGCGACTGAAGTCTGCCATGAATAAAATCGGACGAATCTATTGCGTTCAAGCAAAGCTGACGACTATTGTTGTAGAAATGAATTAAACTTTGAATAATATTCGTTGCGATTGGAGGCAAAAGTTAATATCCGATTTTGTCTACTTCAATTCTATAGAAAAGTCATAAGTTTTGCTTGTACGCAATAGTTTCAGCCGATTTCACTCATGCTCTCTCAACTGCAAATCAAACGACTTAATTAAGTTGTACTGTCAAACTGATTTTGATATACATACTTATAACATTAAAGAAGCGATATGAATTGAATCAACGCGATAAACTTTGTTTTTATTTATTTCATTTTTCAATTTAACAATTTGTAAATGAAAAAAAGATTATATTAAAAAGAATATTGACAACAGTTTGTGATTTGCATTTCTTCTTCTTATTTTTCAAAACGGCAGAAGCACAGCGGAGCTTCAGATTTATATTAGCTATGTGCCAAATTACATTCAGTTCTAGCACATTTTTCCTCTTTAGAGCTATATGAAAGGATAAAAACTTCATTAGTGTACTTCATTATGATTTTCGAGCCATTACACACGGCATTTTAATGAATAGTTAGAACTAATGATTCATTAGATCGTGCTATGTGTCTAGGGTAAAAGAAGCTTAATTTTCATTCTCTACAAGAGCACAAGAAATGGCTTCTAGTATTTCATAGTCACAACAGCACACATACAGCACACATTATTCCTGAAATTGTTTTACCTGAATGAGTGAACAGAATTAAATTGCTAAAGAAAACATTTTGATTTAATATTAAATGCTAACTTATTGGTTAAACGGTTCAACTTCCCTTGAGATCCTTATAGAACAGATAATGTTTATTGACTTCAGTACCAGCTGGATTACAATAAGTGAGATATTTAAAAGCCCCGAAATAATGTTCTCCTTTTTTTAAGATGACGGTGAAACGGAGTCACCCGAAAATGCGGCATTAAGCTCAGAAGGGTCCCCTTCTAACCTCTATGATCCCTCCAAAGATCACAAACATAGCATATCTGTTGAAATTGCTATTGTTGTTGCTAAAATGAAATGCTGCAGTTACATGTATTATATGGTATATACATATTTCGAAATGCGCTCTAATCGTCTTCCAATTCTGCTTCAAATTTCCGTCCAGAATTAATGATTCTGTCTTCGAACAACCCATCAACTAAAGTCCAATTCGATGTTGAATACCATTTTAGCTTTATTTCGAACTCAGAAACAATATCTCGCAAAACTAACTAAAGACATATTTACTTATTTAGAATTTTTGATCACCAGATTAAACAAAATCTTCAACTGTGTCAATGCAAGAATTGAAAGCTTCTATTCTGATTTTGAGTGTTCCTAAATTTTTATTTATAAATATATAAATATAGATAATGTACATTACGCTGTTCTTACATGATTTTATTTTTTAACTCCATTTTAGACCACAATTCATCAAAAAAGTCATCTCTTAAAAGCAAACGAGTTCGAACTATCTTCACTCCAGAACAACTAGAACGACTGGAAGCTGAATTTGAGAGGCAACAGTACATGGTCGGACCTGAAAGACTATATTTAGCTCACACTCTACAATTGACCGAAGCTCAAGTAAAGGTTTGGTTTCAAAACAGAAGAATTAAGTGGAGAAAACATCATCTAGAATTGACTCAACAGCGGCTAGCTCTCATACGACAGACGCAATTGCCTTCCGCAGAGAGCGCAATAAATAACAATCCGCCGTGCGTTGGTCAAATTAACAAATTCCATCAATCAGAATCGGATCTCTCTATTTGTAATGACTCAATGGATACGGAGAGCGTCAATGAAAGTGAAGATGCTTGAAGTTTGAGCAATTTAAATTAAATTAATTATTTATTTTCAATTATATTGTTTATTTTTACAATCAACAGGGTGTAATAACGCAAAACCTTTTTTCATAACTTTTTTATTTCAAATATTTATTGTAAATACTGTAGAAAGCATTTAGGATCCATAAGTAAAAAATTTAATGGCAACTGTGTTGGTTTTATTGGTGTAAAATCGAATTGCTTACTTTGATCTAACATGTTCACAGGATACTCGATTCTCTCCCTCCTCCGTTCGTTGAGCAGTTTTAATATATTCTCAATATGAATAAAGTGTTACACCTTAGAGTTTCTACTCGATAGATGAACTCCTCTTCGTCCAGTTTGAAGTTTTAAATTGTCGCCGGTATGTATCTATTATCTGCTATCTTCGATCCGGAGGACGTGAAGTCCTAACTATCAGCCGAAGCTGATAACTCACTTCGTGGTGACTTCTGGTACAGGCGGACACACTAGCACATCAGTTGTGTGCAGATAGTGTGGGGTGGATGAAAGAAATAAACCTGCGTCAACACCCACCATAGACAAAAAAATCGTGCCCAGGAACGAAAAACAAAAAAAAAAATCAAACACACAGTGCTGAGTCACTTATCATCGAACTTGGTGGAGGATCAGATGTTATGATGATTATTACGATGCCCCGAAACATCCTGCAAAGTGTGGTGGAGGCGGACCTAGTTAGTAACAATGATGAGCGAAGACGGGCTCCGGGAGAGTGAGAGGAAAAGAAATCTCTATAGTTCTATTCTATTACGTTATAAATAGTAAACATTTGTTTTATTTTTTTTTTTATGTTCACCCCCGTAGCTTGATGATTTTCTAATCTTCTTTTTACAATATTCTTATATCACGGTACAGGGCTTCACGGAGTGCAGTACGAGTGAGGGAAATTTCAGTGGAAGAATGCACTTGCAACAGAGTGCAATCATCACAGAGCCCGCCTTCATGTGGTGTCCTTCGATGCTGGAATTGTAATATACCAGGGCACCTTCAAAGAGACTGCAAAAACGTCGACAAGTGGAATCACCAGAAGAAGAGGGGAAAGAAGAATGCCAAAGATGTCGAGCCAGGGAAAAAGCTATTCGTGGGGTGACTAGATATCAAGCAGCGACTAGTCGCATAACCTCTCCTGTTGTGCAGTCGGAAAACTAGTAAAAACCAACTTTGTGGGGCAGAAGTTGGTTGATGGAATCGACAGCCCCGAAGTCATCATTCAAGCAGGCCAGTTGCAGAGAAATAATAGCAATCTTGTTATATATGGAAGTGTAGGAAAAAACGATTGTGCAGTCACTATCGATACTGGAGCTTTCAGATCAATTATTAGAACAGATCTTGTTAAGAACAAATGGTTTCACAACACCACCAAATATCTACTAAAAACAGCAACGGGAGCAGCAGAACAGGTCTTTGGAGAAATATCTTTAGATGTTCAACTAGGCGAACTAATATTTCCTCACACTTTCCTGGTTTCAGACATAATGGATGAATGCATTCTTGGAATAGATTTCATGACCACATACAAAATAAATCTGGATGTCGGAGAGCGGATTCTCAAATATAGAAACATAGAAATTCCTATGAATTTAGGAGAAGGAGCAGATCATCCTGTGAAGGTAAGGACGATGGTCTGCGAAAATATAACTCTTTCGCTATACTCCGAGATACTAATATGGACAAAGCTTACTGATGATATCGGGACCTGCCGATTCTATCTGGTGGAGCCTAACCCCACAAAAGTTACATCGAGCATCATTGTACATCATTGAGGTACAACTAAAAGAAGGTGCTATAATTGGAAATTGTGAACCCGTTTACCAAATCGTACATTTGGATAATGGTAGTAATGTCAAGGAGACAAAACCAGCTACTACCCAACAGGTTCAGAAACTTCTTTCGTCCAGTGCCTTAAGTGAACAACAACACAACGATGCCAAAGAGGTGATCAATGAATTTTCGGAATTATTTGCAATGGTTTTCCACGCTGGATTTGAAGAGTGGTTACTGGCAAGTAGAAATACATCCCGAGGATCGAGAGAAAACTGCTTTCCCAGTTGGCACTGGTTTATGGCAATTCAAAAGTAATGCCATTTGCGAAATGTCATGCTCCAGCCACATTCGAACGACTAATGGAATATGTTCTTCGTGGTTTAACCTGTAAAACATGTCTTGTCTACTTGCACGACACAATAGTAATCGGGAGGACATTCAAGGAACATAAAATCAACTTACGACGTACTTCAAAGACTCAAAGATGCAAAACTGAAGCTCAGTGCGAGTAAATGTGCTCTATTCAAAGATGAAGTTAAATATTTAGGGCACATAGTTTCATCACAAAGAGTAAGAACCGATCCAGAGAAGGTAGAAGCCGTCAAAAAATGGCCATTCAAAGGACAAACATCAATTACGGAGTTTTCTTGGTTTAGCTAGCTACTACAGGCGATTCGTGAAAGGTTTGGCAGATATAGCAAGAAGCCTACGCCAACTTACAGAAAAGGGAAGGCCGTTCATATGGTCGGAGAAATGCAACGAAAGTTTTGAAAATTTGAAGCAACAGCTCTGTGAAGCTCCCGGACTTCACTATCCAAAGCTGGGAAAACATTTATATTAGACACGGATGCCCGCAATGACGGTATTGGTGCATTGTTTTCGCAGGAGGAGAATGGTCAAGAAGTTCCAGTAGCTGACTATAGCAAAGCACTTTTAAAGTCAGAGAAAAATTATTGTGCTACAAGAAAATAGCTACTTGCCATTGGCTTCTGAACTTTAAGAACCCTGACGGACAAGTGGCGAGATGGACAGAGCGACTCCAGGCTTATGATTTTGAAATCCAACACCGAAGATGTCGTATCCATGGAATTGCAGACGCCCTTTCACGACGTCCATGTAAACTTGAATGCAAACATTGCGCTCGGGGCGAAGAAAAAAGAAACAACAGCAACTATACAGTTGCTAACCGTGGAGCCATCTACAGGTTGGGACAACAAAGACCTGAGAACAGCACAACGAGAAGATCCGGACATTTCACTTATTCTTGCTTGGAAAGACCAGACTGGAAGGATATTTCGGAACGGGGCGAGAAGCTGAAAAGTTACTGGGCTCAATAAAACTCTCTTCATATTGAATGTGGTATATTAAAACACAAATGGGAAGCACCTAACGGCGAATCACTCCGAATGCAGATAGTCATGCCAGCATCAAACGTCAAAGATGCTCTAGAAGAAATGCACGGTGGAACCTCTGGAGGACATTTGGGAGTGAACAAAACAGCAGAGCAGAGGAGAAATGCATAAGTATAATGTCGGAGCCCCCTTTGAAAGGATAGCTGTAGACATTGCTGGACCTTTTCCAGAAACGGATGGCGGTAACCGTTATATATTAGTTGACATTGACTATTTCAGTAAATCGCCAGAAGCTTATGCAATCCCTAATCAAGAGGCAACCACAGTTGTGGAACAAATAATAACGAATTGGGTCAGTAGGTTTGGTGTACCTCACGAACTTCATTCGAACCAAGGACGGAACTTCGAATCGCGAACTTTCCAGGAGATGTGTAAAATGTTAGGAATAAGGAAATCCAGAAAAACTCCTCTACACCCACAATCTGATGACATGGTAGAGCGCTTCAACAGAACATTGATCGAGCATCTAAAGAAAGTAGTTGACTATCATCAGCGCGATTGCGATCGACATATTCCTTTATTCCTAATGGCTTATACTCGTAGATCAGCCATTCATAACACTACCGGACAAACCCCAGCTAAGGTCATATTCGGAAGGGAGATACGTTTACCTAGCGACCTCAAATTTGGTACCCCCAAAGGTGAACAAAAGTTACCAGAAGACTACGTATCGGAGCTCAAACAACAATTAGCTGATGTACACGAGGCCACGAAAACGAAATTAGCAGTAAATACTGATCGGATGAAGACCCGCTATGACTTACGTGCTAATTCCTCAAGATTTAACGAAGGTGATCTTATTTAGCTATACAACCCGAAACGACATAAAGGACGTTCTCCAAAACTACTACAACACTAGGAGGGACCGTATTCAGTAGTAACTAGAATTAATGACGTGGTATACAGGATTCAGCGTGGCACAAGAGGGCAGCGTAAAATTGTTCATTTGGACCGCTTGTGTCAATACTACGAGCATCAAGACCATGGACCAACTGTTGTTCGGACGAACAAATTTAAGAAATTGGCAGTGTTACGTGCATAGAAAGAGACAACTGGTGACATCCACTGGCAATGGAGAGTAAACGACTTCAGGTTCGGAGAATCGGTGATGGAATCTTCGAGAATGTTCAGGAATAGAATGAATAGAATAGACAAGATGGTTCTGGAATAGAACACTCCAGAATAATCTGGAGAGTTTCTAGGGTATAAATATAGTAGATGTCACCGCCAGAAAAAGAGTCTTGCCTTAGACGTTGCAGTGTTAACAAGCGAAAGTAATAAACGGGCGAAAGTGTTGTAATTGGTTTGCGATAATTGAAAGTACAGTATTAGCGATAATTAAAATTGAGTTGATTAATTGAAGGTTTGTGAATTGTGTGAAGTGTAAATTTAAATAAAGTACTTGTATATTAAATATTTATAGTTGTGTTTTAAATAACGAACCAAAGGCCACACTCACAACAATACCTACAAACATCATTTCCATTATAGCAGAAAGCCACTCGTTACTGACCTACACCAATTTGTTAATCATTTAAAGAAACAGAGGGAAGATCGAGTGACACCATACCCTGCGCGCAAGAATTCGCACGTTGCGCTATCGTAATAACCTTGCGCCAGCGGTAGAGCATAGGTGAACAAATTGATGCTTCACGATGAATAGAATTGTTGAATTCTACCCTGGCATTAGAGTTAATTAGTTAGGATTTTAGCATTAAATTCCAAATTACAAGTTGCATGAGAAATGAAAATTCGTCATAATCAGCACGAATATTCACAGTCTCAAAGAACGCATTCCTATATTATGATAAACAAATCGCATCAGATTACGTTCCCATAGAAATAACCCCCCCATGAAATATTTATCCGACAACTAAGTTTCAGAACAGAGCTACAGTGTTGATTAATAAATTACACACACATCAATATATTTCACAGGAACAACGGAATAGAATGAAAAAAATTATATTCTGTCCCACCTAAATTATATGGGATGAGAAAAACTCACAAACCAGTACTAGCTATGAGACCTGTGGTTTCTTGTATTAACACACCAGCTTATAACTTGGCAATATTTCTACATGACAGCTTAAAGCCTTACATTAAGACATTTGAGTTTAATGTAACTAATTCCATACAATTGGTACATAGTATCCGTGACTTTAGTTTACCCACTGATTATATTTTTATTTCACTTGACGTGATATCATTATTTACGAACATCCCTAAAGATCTATTCATACGTATAGTTTAAGAGGATTGGTCAATTATATCTGAACATACTGATTTAGAATTAGATATACTGCTAGGAGTAACTGAGTTTTTGTTTAACAGTAGTTACTTCAAATTTAATAATAATCTATACCAACAATTAGATGGAACAGCTATGGGTAATCCTGCTAGCCCATGTATTGCTAACATAGTTATGAACTATTTAATAAAGCATACAATAAATAAGTTTGAATTTTCCATACCATTCTTCAAGCTATATGTCGATGATTCTATTTTAGCAGTGCCTAAGGATAAAGTAAACACAGTAGTGAACCAATTTAATGATTTTAACGTGAAGCTACAGTTTACATTTGAAGCAGAGATAAATAATAGATTACCATTTCTAGATGTGTATATAATTAGGAAAGAAAATGGCTCCTTAGATACGGATTGGTATATGAAACCCTCAAATTCTGGTAGAATATTGAATTTTCTCTCGGATTGTCCTCCACATCAAAAAAGAAACGTGATTTGTAAGATGTTGAATAAGATTCATAATATATGCTCGCAACAGTATATTGAAAATAATATTATAAAAATGAAGACAATTCTGCAGATGAATAACTATCCCAACTTTTTTGTTAATAGAGTGATCAAACAATACTTTGTAAAAAATTCAAATATCCACAACGTTGATGCTACTAACAATAATAATCTACAGATTCAAAATAAAAAATACATTAGACTACCGTTTATGACACCGATGGCTTACAAATTAAGAGACTTAATGGCCTCTTATTCAAATCATATACAGGTTGTTTTCTATAATACGAAGAGAGTACGTAATCTATTCACCAGATTTAAAGACCGGGATCCACGAGAACAACACTCTAATGTTGTCTAAAAAATTAACTGCAAGTCATGTGAAGCATGTTATATTGGTCAGACGAAACAATTGCTAAAAAAGAGACTATACCAACACGGTTATGATTGCAGAAATATCAACAGTCACTAAAAAGAGATTATAGTTTTGATTTTGAAAATATAAACATTGTTGACTATGAGAGCAATTGGTATAAACGTAATATTAGTGAAATGAGACACATACAGCTTAATGATAACAGCATTAATTTTCGGACAGATACAGTTAACTTAAATCCAGTCTATATGACTCTTATTAACTCTTACAAAAACACTTTAATGAGTGATGATAACAGAAACTGATCTATTTTTTAGTTTTGATAATTACTCCCACTTTGTGTTACTAGTACCAGAATTTTTCTATTTTTATCTAGGATGCTATCTGACAGCCGTAAAAAATGTTTTTAGACTTTTTGTGATGCTCTTTATATCATGTTTAATTTTTTGTGATTTTAATTGTAATTTCTATTGGTAATTTTCTTGAGGTAATTTATAGATATTTTTAAAGTTTACTGTTGTTCCAATGAATTGTTGTTGTTTGTATATTTAGCCCTGATGAAGCGTTAAAATATAACGGGAAACGTTGGAAAAAAGAAAAAAAAGGTTTTATTATTATCCCATACCAGCTATAGCAAATACATAATTCTTAGGGATACTGCAATTTCTGATATATTGCAGCAACATTGTATCGTCACTCACTCTTCAAGTGAGAATGAATTGTTATGTTTAAGTTTATTATTTTTTTTTTACTGTCTAACTTGCATGTTATCGAGTTTATGAAACTAAGCAAATTTGTCATTATAAATTTCGTGTTGAATAATAACAAAATCATTACTGTTTGAGAAGTGGACGCGTTTTGTATTATTAGAAGTGGATCAGATAATTATTATTGCAGAGAAAAAAGGTGGTGTTTTGAGTTTTCTTTGAGAATCACGAGAGCACTGGTTACTGGGTTACCAGGGCTCCCCCATCCAGGCGGCCAGTAAAAGAACTGGTCGCGATATAAATATTTTTGGTGACCTCGACGTGATCTGAATCCCACACATTGGCTATCCAGAAGGCCGCCATCAGGCTAAAAAGATCCCCCAGGCTACAGGAAGCTAATTGAAGCTATCATTCGCTGCTACTAAGGCAATAAGCCACTACAGGCTATCTAGAAGGGCGCCACCAGGCTAGGAAGGGCTCTATCAGGCTACAGGAAGATATTCCCACTACTAGGCTCAAAGTTAACAGAAATAAGAAAAAGAAGTCATCCAACCACGATGGATACAGACCAAGAAGAATTTGTATTCGAAGAAGTCATCCATGGACAATCCATTGTTGGCGACACGCTAGAGAAACTTTACTAAATTTCGGAAAGGATTCTGCTTCACGAAAAGACGAGCAGTATATAACAAAGCGCCTGGATATTTAGAAGGCATATTTGGCTCTCTTTCAATACAATCACAAAAAGTTGGCACCGCTTGAAGAGGAATACAAGGAAATCCTGTACTTCAAAAAATCATAACATGATGCTATCAAGGTAGTATATCAGCAATTGATGAAAGAATTAGGGGCACATCCAGCAAGGCCTAAATCAGCAGCTCCACCAGCGTCAATTACAATGGCAGCTACTATCCCAGTCCCCATCTCAGCCCCAAGTGATGTCGAACCGACATTACAAGATGATAACAGATCAAACGAAATTGAACAGACTCCAGGCGATGAAGGCATGAAGACCGAAAATAGTGAGATCGAAACATTAGTCAGACGGCAGAAGGCCTTGATGATCACATCACACATCTCGTCCAGGACATTGAATATAAGGCCGAGCAGCCCCATGAGAAGCCTAATTATCAATTAAAGGTGAGCTGCTCCGGACATATCAGCGTGATATGATGTCCAGTGATCAGATCATCTGGGAACAGTCCGCAGCACCAAACCCATTGGGATATGAGCCTGATCTCTACCATGAACAAGACGGCTGGATACAAGATACAATCATATCACTCCAGCAAAAATTAAGCAACTTCAACACAGCAACAAATCACGCTGCATCTTCACAAGCGCAGAGCGGCTTAATAAAATTTCCAAAAATTGTCTTACCTACATTCGATGGTAATTAGTTACGTTGGACACAATTCCAAGATCTCTATATCCAGCTGATACATAATAAGCCTATAAGCAATGCCCAAAAGATGTTCTACTTAACGAACAATTTATCAGGAAAAGCAAGGGCATTAATAGAGCATCTACCAGTATCAAATGAAAATTATGACGATGCTTGGAGCACTCTGCAGCACAGATATGATAATAAACCACTTTTAGTAGCAGCGCTATTGAATAAGCTACTATCCCAGCCGACTAGTCAGATAGAATTGGCAGCAGCCATAAAGAAGCTGAACGAGTGCCTTCTTGGGTTAAAAAACATAGGAATACCAACAGACAATTGGGATCCATTATTGGTGCATTTTATAACAAAGGTTTGATCAAACTACACACACCTTATTTGAGCAATCATTAGAGGCCCCAAGGAAATTGAGCTCTATCAAAAGAGTGTTAGAATTTTTGGAGATATGATTCCAATCACTGGAAACATTAACAGGGAGAACCCAGAGCTGCCTCCGGGACAGGCTAAGCCTGAAGGGTATCCAGCATCCCAAGTCGGCTCCCTTAGCCACTTCAAACTGGAGCCGTTGCATAGCCTGCAAACAGACTCATGGGTTATTTGCATGCAAGAGCTTTCTCTTACTATCGCCATACAACCGTCTACAATTCTTGAGGAAGCACCATTTGTGTGTCAACTGCATGAAATAGAAGCACACGGCAGCCAGTTGCAACTTACGAAGCTGTTCAAAATGTTCCGGTAAGCATAACATACTACTGCATTTAGACAACAGTTCAACGAGGCCAACAAGCCACGCCTCATCCAACATGGAGAGGACACATCTTATGAGAAGTCAATCAGGCCCAGATTCAGCATCATCTGCTAACCAAGTACCAGTCAGTCGCTCAACCACTTTAGCAGCTCAAACTGATAGAAATACATGGAAATTCGTTCTCTTCAGCACGTTGTTAGTGAGATTGAGGAACGAGGAGGGAGTCGAAGTGAAATGCAGGGCGGTTCTAGATTCCGGCTCTCAACTAAACGTCATAACCGCCCGTATGGCCAAGACATTGTCAATAAAGCCAACTCGGGATCATTTGAATATCCGTGGTATTGGTCATGGAATACAGCAGACTCAACAACGAGTCAACATAGAACTATTATCCAGAACAAGTGGATTTTCGAAGAGAATCGAAACATTCATATTGCCACAAATCAGATCTTTCCAACCGGCCCATCAGCTAGACATCACCGGCTGGCCCATACCCAAGAACATTAAATTGACCGATCCACAATTTGACCGTCCAGATCGCATCGATCTACTGATTGGAGCTGAAAGCTATTTTGTGTTACTGGCTGTTGGCCAGAGTTACTGGTTGTTGGCCAGAGTTACTGGCTGTTGGCCAAATCAAACTTGGAAGAAACTTACCCACAATACAAAATACAGTATTTAGTCGGGTGATTGGTGGAGGGATGCAAACTACACAACGCTCTGAAGCCGTATGCGGAGTGTGCTCGCAAGAAGATGGCACTCTCGAGGAACAAATGGAATGATTCTGGAAGTAGAAGGAGGTTGACAGCACCAGACAACCCAAGACGGTTTCCGAGCTCAGATGTGAGTCACATTTTAACTTAAACACACAAAGAGGCAATTCAGGTTGCTTAATGGTTAAGCTGCCCTTTTTCCAAGATCCGCATAAATTGGGTGAATCCAAGGATATCGCTTTACGTCAGTTCCATTCTTTGGAACGAAAGTTAAACAAGAATCCAGAGATGAAAAGGCAATACATGGATTTCATAAGGGAATATATTCCATTTGGCCATGAAATTGCGAGTAGCCCAACATTCCAGGATGAACTTTTCTCCATATTGCTACGGTTTCGATTACCACGATATATCTTCACAGCTGACATTGTAAAAATTTACCGCCAAGTACAAGTCAGCAAGAATGAGAGGAATTTCCAATTAATCTTCTTTAGGGACGACCCATCACAGCCTACAAAATGTTATCAGCTGTGGACAGTAACATACGGCGTAACAACGGCGCCATTCTTGGCAACAAATTGGCTTTAAAGCCTAGCCAGACAAAATGAAACACAGCATCCCTTGGGCTCATTGATATTGAAGCAAGATTTCTATGTTGACGATGTCATGACCGGGTCAAATCATTTGAAAGAACCTGTTCAAATGCAGGAACATTTAAGCGGAATTTTGTTATCCGCCGGATTCAAGTTACGAAAGTGATGTACTAATCAACCAACGATAATCAAAAACATACCCCTTGAGGACGTCGCCCCTCAGTTAGACCTTACTGATAACAATGACTGTCACATTAAAGCACTCGGTCTGACATGGCTCCCACGGCGGATAAATTTTCAGTTAGAACCCAGTGGACCGAAGGAGGAAAGATCACAAAGAGGAAGGTACTTTCAGATATTGCTCACTTCTTTGATCCGCTGGGACTCATGAGCCCTGTGGTGGTGAGCGACAAGATATTTCTCCAAAAGCTGTGGGTTTTGAAACTGGATTGGGATGTGGCAGTACCAATTGAGTTGCACACTAGATGGATACATTTTCGTCAGGCCCTCAAGTTTGTGAATGATATCAAGATTCCCAGGCACGTTAGCTCGGAAAATACCACAAGAAATGCAGCTACATGCCTTCTCTGATGCCTCAGAAAAGGCGTACGGAGCTGCAATATATGTGCGCTCAATTCTCCAAGACGGTACCATATTGGTAAGACTACTCTGCGCAAAATCGAGAGTAGCACCAACCCACCATGTAACGGCACAAATCTTTTTCCTCCTTTGCAAAAATCTAATTTCGTGTATCTTGGGTACCAGGGGCTATTTAATCATCATTAATCAGGTCCATTTTAAATCGGACCCGGGTTAAACTATTAATACAACAAATGAATTTCTTTTAATTTTTTTTTCTCAAAGGTCCAAAAGAAAAAGCAAACAAATTTTGCTTTTGCAAGGTAAAGCAATTATTTGAGTTCAAGCGGATATTAAGCTCGAGACACCCAATAGAATAAAAACCGCACAGTAACCGTTTTTTTTAAAGAAAAAAAGAAGAAATGCAATTCGAGCATTTCCGATCACAAACAAAACGTGCTGGTCGATTAAGGCCAGTGCACTTGACTTTCCCTCGTATCGTTTCTTTGGGAATCAAGATATGGGATAGAGACCTCCACTTTGTGAAATAAGTCGATGGAAGAAAGAACTTCCTCCGGAGCTCATCGAGCCGTTGCATTGTGTCTGCCTGTCGTTTTTATCGATCACTACAGAGTTTAAGTGAAATTGTATTAAAAGTGAATAGATCATTTCTTTGAAATAAATACCGGGCATCAGCGCGTGCTTACAAGTGCATAAACATATAAATCGACTATACGAGAAGTTTATTTTCCTTTTCTTTGAAATTTTGTTTTGTGGGTGTAATCCTTTAGTCACTAAGTGTCGGCATAAGTTTTGGCTAAATTACCAGGTGGAGTGAGATCATTTTTTTTTGTCGGCAGGATAATTTATCTTCCTGTGTTTTCATACAGATTTATCAGGTGACGGCCTCGATCCTCACTGGGGGGACCAGAGGGAAAAGGCAAAGCAGTAAAAACGCTAAAAAAATCGTCTAGTGAAGATGCCGCAACATAGCTTAGGTCGGACCTGGCGTCTGCTCGAAAGTCCAAAGCTTTCCTCGAGACCAGTTAATAAGCCACCATTCAAAATCATCGCGTGGGAGATTGTGAAACGGAGGAGAAGGCAACAAAAACTATTAGGAGACGAAAGACCCCCCCCCCCCCACCTACAAAAGAACAAGCAGGAGAATTTCCTATCCTTTCTTCTAATTTCTTTGATTTCACAGCGTTAATCACCAGGCCGCTGAAGCGCTTCATCGCCGGGGGATTGACATGTAAGTACATTTTGTAAGAATGTAATAAGAGTACATTTTGTTTTTTTTCCTTCTTATCTTCTTTTCGGGGTTAACGTGTAGTTTTAATAATTTATTTTGTTCGATTTGTATATGATAGTCACCTACATATAAATTGGTAGCTAAGTGGTTACGTAATAGCACCTTTGTAGCGATTTCGTTTCTTCATATATACATATATATATTTATATTTATCAGCTAATATCGCAATGGGGTTGCTTTTGTTTTTTTTTAGATTATATATATATGTAGATCAGCATAGTAGCGTAATGTCTTTGGTAATACAAATTCCTTTTTTTTATGTTCGTTTCTTTAACATATAAACGTAAATATTAGTATAATGACGAAATATTTTTTTTTCTTTATCACTTAGATTTTTTTTTTATTTTGATACATATATTAGGTTAGTGACGTATTGACTTTTGTATTGACTTATGTATACATATATATACAATTAATATACTTTATTATCATACTAGTTTTATGTTCCATGGAAAATATACATACAATTCATATGACGCCTTAGATCTATCCGCAGATGGACATACTCGCATAGTAGCGTAGCTCCTTATCTTTTTTTTGCGTGCATGTTATGTTCAGTAATTCAATAAAAAAAATCGTGAAAATGTGCTAAGTCTCTTGTTTTCGTTTGGTGTCGGGTATGGTTGCGGTTTGGGGGCGAGTCGAGATGTTGGGAGGATGAGGCAGTTTCCCATCTCACCTAGGAATTCAGGTGGTCTAGTGTTTCCCGAGATCCCACTGTTATGCAGGTGGAGTAGATCTATCACAGATTTTATCGTTTTACTACTACTCCGTGTCAACTAATTTCCACTATACATCAGAATTATTTATTTTTATATAAAAGTTTTAAAAATTTAAAAACATCCCTATATAATAGAGAAACGTGTAAAGATACATATACATACATACCTACGATATATACATATGTTCGCAACTTCTTTGTTTCAATGGCACAAAAGGGCGAGTAAATTAGTTATAGTTATGGCTATGTGCTATCAATGTATAATGGTACATATATATTTTTTTTTCTTCTTGGAATAAACTACATATAATCTTTACAAAAGTGGGATCCTAGTGTGGCAGGTCATTTTGAGTGGTGTCCCCTTCTCTATGTTTAAGTTTTCTTGTTGTATTTCATCTTGTTCATCTTCTGTCTATCTGTCCAAAAGGTACAGCAGTAGGTGGTTGATCGACGAGCAAGGAACCTACTCAAGCCCTGAGCTTGAGCCGGCAAAAGTCTGTACTACGCTCGTCTAACGGTCAACTCCCATTGTCCCTATCTAACAACAGAAGGGACATACGGTAGCCATGACCAGTCATCTGCTTCGCTGAGTTAGATTGTCGAGAAGCGGGCACGCTCAGAGCTGAACATGACTGGCCAACTGGTTACAAATATGGCGCCCCAACCAAGCATAATTTTCTGTAGCTTACAAACGAATGTTTTTTTTTTGTTGCTGTTTATTTTTACGAGTTAAGAGCTGAATATTGTTGCGCTATAATCACAGCGTCAATCTATTAGGTTTGTTCGTTTATAGATTAACTCTGGCTTCTTTAACACTTTTGCATTCTTAAGTGCTAGTGTCAATGCTTTCGCTAAGTGGTTAGGATATTCCTCACTGCAGGTTTCGCCTTTATGTTCGATTGCTATTAGCGACTCTTAGTGATTTGTAAAAACCATGTTAGAGAAGGCTATTCGTATTTTTCACTTATACACCTTTTTTTATTTTGATTATCGACAACATTACCGCCAAGTAGTTGATATGTGGCCTTTGAAGGTTTTCTGCTTGAGGTTTGATATGTGTTGTCGTTTGTTAAATATTTATTTCTGGAAAAAAAAATTATCCAATCGCTTGCTCCGCATGGCGGGCTGTTAGAATGAGCAGATTGGTATTCTCTATTAGCCCGCTGGTGAGATGATAGCGATTATATAATCTTTTTACTTACATAGGAGAAACCTTGGGACCACTCGCCACTGACTCATCAAACCCTTAAAACCTGAACTAAATGAACCATGTCACCAAACGAAGAAATATTAACCACTATTCAATTCAGAAAAAAAAAAATTTATTTATTTTATCGAATTTTCTTTATAGACATATAAATATATATAAATATACCAGTACACGTTTTTGTTGGGAAGCTGAAGAGCCAGGGTTATCTATTTTATTCGCTCAGAGTCTGCAATAATAATTCTGTTATTTTATAATATACTGGTTCGTCTCTATCTCTAATAAATTATACTTAGGTTTACGATCCTACTAGGCTCTAAGTATTTTATATATTCTATATTATATATATATATACTTTATATTCTCCTTGTTCTTTGCTATATGTATATCTTTGGTCTTTATTGGTTATTCGGTCTAGTTATAGTCCCCTTATAACTGTATGTTAACAAGATTAAACAATCTTTATACAGTCGACAACAACGAATGCATTATTGTTTTATCTTACTTCTTTTGGGTTTTTTTTAGTATATAGGTACATATACAATTTTTTTCATTATCGTCAATTGCATTCCCTGATAACCTAAATATCGTTATTCACCTCATATTTTAATATATATTTAAATGCGAAACTCGTTTCCCTTTCGCATTTACTAATAATGGATCCAAATTCCTACTAGAGGACGAACGCAACGTTGAGTATAAGGTCTGGGGCGTAGATATAACTGATCCCGAAGCCTCTACCAAACTTAGAGAATTATTGGATTTAGAGGCATCGTTTCCGGTCGAGCACCAACGGTTATGCACGATCCTTCCGAGGCGGGAAGTGAGCTTGAGATTTGTAAAGAAAAGCTCGACTTGCTAACGCGTTTAATTAAAGAGAATAAAGTCCAAACTCATGACGACTATCAACGCGTGAGATGTCGATTGAGTCACCTAAGTGGGCGAGCTATACGCTTAGCTAGCTCATCAACAGATCATTCCCAAGAAGCCACTGAACAAGTATCGGATCTATCCGAGCTTATTAAGGAATTCATGAAAATTAAGTTTTCTCCTCGTATGGATTCCTCTGAGAACCAACAGCCTCAAGCCCCTGCAGGAGCAACTAGCACTCCGGCACCACCTAGCTTTGAGACAAATGTTGAAGGAGCTGAGGCGCTAATGTTGGTACAGGCGCAGCACGTCGACGTTTTCAGTTTCCTAAAAGTTTTGACACTCCATCTCTGTCGATAATCGGGAATACAGCTGGGGATCTAGGAAGGTCTCCTAATCAGTTTTTGAGCACAACCCCGAATCCATTAAATTATACAACCCTGACGCCACGCATGGGCAATTAGAAATCGCGGAAGCAACCCTAGCGGGAATCAACCCAATGCTCACTTTCAGTATAGTGGCCGCCTAGAAACTTCAAGCTCTCCTCATTGGCAGCCAAGGCTACCAAAATGGAAGATATCTTTTAACGGGTCCCCCCGGAGGGCCTTGACGTCACTGAATTTGTCTTTCGACTGGAAATGCTGTCCAAGGGACGATAACTATCCGCTGGATCGTTAAAAGGCATTTTGCCAAATTTCCTCTCAGGTACGGCTGAAAGCTGGTTCTGGTTTTTCAAGCGGAAGTATCCGATACGAGTTGGCAGGGTATGAAGACAGCCCTACTCGAGCGATTCGGGAGCTATGTCTCAGAAAGAGAAACGCGAAGGGCCATCGAAACAAGAAGACAAGGCCCGAAAGAAACGTTCAATAATTTCCTGCTGGACGTAGAACGACTTAACGGTCGGCTTCGAAGACCATTTCCTGACAGAGAGCTAATCGAAATTGTCCGAGAAAACATGGCTCTGCAGAGTGCCACTACCACGACAATATTCAGATCATCGGAAGAGGTTAGAATTATCTGCCAGAGGTTAGAAAAAATTGTGGGCTAGATCTGGGCACGATCCTCATCAGCTGACTATGGCTCGTACTTTCCGGAATAGAGCTCAGATCGAAGAGCTAGAGGAGGTAATACCCTTTGTGAGAGCTAGTCTCGGACGTGGGAGGGAGTGCCGGTTTTTAAATGACAACTCAGCCGATTTAACAATTCAAATATAAAATTTATTAGTACTTCTCTTTCTTAACTAATATCACAAGAACAACTTCAATAAAAATTCACAATTCAAACTTAAAAATTAACCTACAAAATAACATATAATTCAAAAGAAAAATTCAAATAAAAATAAAGAAATCCAAATTAAAATTGTATTAATCCTGGGTTTTATTCCTTCTGAAATAAAGAGAGAAGAAATCGGAATTAATAATTTTTCATCAGAATGAAAGAAACAGAATAAGTTTTATGCTGTTGGTGCGTGAGGGCACAAAGGCAGGTAAGTTCTCTGCTTGTACGTGAGGGCACCAGGGTGGCAAAGTGCTAGAAAGGCGAGTCAGATTAGTCTCTGACTATAGTTTGCGCGTGCGCAGACGTGTAGCAATATGCTACCTTAAAAATTGCAGATTAATCTCTGCGCAGAATTATTCTTCTGCTTATGCGTGAGTAGGAATATTGCAGATTAGTCTCTGCGCAGAATTATTCTTCTGCTTGGATGTGAATAGGAATATTGCAGATTAATCTCTGCGCAGAATTATTCTTCTGCTTGGATGTGAATAGGAATATTGCAGATTAATCTCTGCGCAGAATTATTCTTCTGCTTGGATGTGAATAGGAATATTGCAGATTAATCTCTGCGCAGAATTATTCTTCTGCTTAGGTGTAGGTGGGAAATTTGGAATTAATAGGATTTTCAGATTAATCTCTGAAATATAGAATTAATCTTCTATAATGAGGTTGGGAATATTCTTGTGCTTAGATTAGTCTCTAAACCAGATGAACTCTGGACCAAGAATGATTTGCTGCTGCGGCTCGTCGGCTTTTATAGCCGCCGCATCCAGTTATGAGCTTTCGCCTCTCGGTGTTGCCCTAGCGACGTTTATTGGATTTGATGACTGAGGCGAAATCAAATGATTTGACGTAATGTCACAATGTGACATTACAAAATGTAAATATACAGAAGGGATGTATAATTTAGGTAAGTTTGTGATATTTTTGTACAATTTTGTTGAAAATAGTAATAATTTTATATATTTTAGATCAAAAATCTGTTCTTTGGAATGTTTGGACGTCACTGGACCAAAGGATCGAAGTTTTCATAAATCAGATAAGTGGTTTTCTTTTAATTTATATTAGTCTTGTTCTTTGTGTTTTTTTTTTCCTTTTTCTTTTAGGAAAAAATATTTCGTCGTGGGAAGAATTAGGAATGTGGATGGGATTTACATCGAGGGATCATCAACGTGTATGTGTGGCCCAAACACCCTTGTCAGACTACGTTGATAATGACATTGAGGTCGGCGGCGTCAGCTTAGATCTCGGAAATACTGAAAATCCAAAAACCTGCTTCGTAATGCAGTATCCGCCACTATTCAGCGTGATGGAAAGGACCAGCGTCCATACGTCGCAGTAAAAATAGCTGAAGAAAATATAGTTGGTCTGCTTGACAGTGGGGCTTCTGTGAGCATATTGGGAAACACTCTCTAGAATTTCTGCGTACGAATAATCTTAGTTACAACCAGAGTCATTCTTATGTTCGTACAGCGGATGGCTCACGGAATTCTATCATTGGTCACATAAAGTTGCCCGTGCGCTATGCTGAGAAAACAGAAACCATCCATTTTCATTTAGTGCCCAGCTTACAACAGGAACTTTACTTAGGAATTGATTTTTGGGATACTTTTGGCATTACCCCGTGCTGTAATAGACTCATTGGATATTGATAAAACCACGAAGATTCATTCTCCGCAACACACCCTCACACCAGAGCAAAATGCCCAACTGGAAAATCTCGAACATCAATTCCCTTCCTTTTCGAAGCATGGCCTCGGCCGTAAAAAACTGTTGGAATACAACATCGACGTAGGAGATACTCCATCAATAAAGCAACGTCACTATCCGGTATCCCCAGCGGTTCAAAAGCTCTTATATGAGGAACTGGACCGAATGTTTGCCATGGACGTTATCGAAGAGAGTCAGAGCTCCTGGTGCTCTCCAGTGGTTCTCGTGAAAAAATCTAATGGGAAGGTGCGACTATGTTTAGATTCTCGCAAGGTGAATTCTGTTACCAAGCTTAGATCTGAAAGACGCATTCTGGCAGATACCACTCATAGAGTCTTTATATCATTAAAGTCATGCCGTTTGGTCTGTGCAATGCCCCAAAAACCATGTGTCGCCTTATGGACCTGGTCGTGCCTCATCAATACCACGATCAAGTATTCGTCTACTTAGATGACTTACTTATTACTTCCACTACGTTCGATGAACACTTGGACTTACTGAGGGAAGTCGCTTCCCTGCTTCGTCAGGCAGGACTGACCATAAACGTTGAGAAGAGCAAGTTCGTGCTTCGAAAAATTAAATACCTTGGCTATATGGTAGGTGAAGGAGGTCTGAGGGTGGATCCGGAAAAGCTGTCTGCCATTGAAAATTTTCCTAGCCCATGAACAGTCCGGCAAACACGCACACTACTTGGCATGGCTGGATGGTACCGGAGATTTATCCCAAACTTTTCGAGTATCGCTGCTCCGACCACAGAGCTTCTGAAGAAGGGTGCGAAGTTTCAATGGACTCTGGAGGCTCAAGAAGCCTTTAAAGAACTAAAAGAACACTTATGTTCGGCCGCACTGTTAGCTAATCCAGATTATACGAAACCCTTCTATATAAGATGTGATGCCAGCACTATGGGAGTAGGCAGTGTCTTATTTCAAAAGTCGGAGGATGATTCCGAAAGGCCAATTGCAGTTGTGTCCCAAAAGCTGAATCCAGCTCAGAGAAATTATAGTATCACTGAACTAGAATGCTTCGCTGCGGTACTGGGCGTAAAGAAGTTTAGAGCATACATCGCAGGCTTCCACTTTACAATCATCACTGACCACCAGAGTTTGAAGTGGCTAATGTCTCAAAGGGAACTTACGGGGTGACTTGCACGATGGAGCTTAAAACTACAGTCGTTCGACTTCGAGATCGAGCACGTAAAAGGAAGTCAAAATGTAGTGCGGATGCATTATCTCGAATGTATCTTGATTCAGCAGAGGCGACTATCCCTGACCTGAACAAGCTAGATTACCTGGTATACCTAAAATCAGCACATTTCTCTGACTCTGCTTACGTAGGTTGGAAAGACAAAATCTCTGCTACACCAGCTCAGTATCCTAACCTGCAGGTCACTGAACTGCACATCTTCATTCGTATTGAGGGCGGTGGTGATAATAATCTATCCGATATCCCCAGTTGGAAACTCTGGATTCCTCAAGGGCTGACCAAAGATTTAATTAAAAGGGAGCACGAGAGTTCCACTGCAGCTCATGGCGGAATCCATACAACCCTCGATAGACTGCGAAGATATTATTTCTGGCCTGGCATGCGCCAACAAGTCCGCGCATATATCTTACAATGCGATGTCTGCAAACAAACCAAAGCTCCAAATTGCAGGCTAAGGCCCAAAATGGGAAACCAGATTGAGGTTGAAAGGCCATGGCAGAGATTGCATATTAACTATATTGAACCCCTTCCAAGAAGTAAACGCGGGAATACCACCATCCTAGTCGTTGTAGACCAGTTTTCCAAATTTGTCCTACTAAAGGCTTTTCACCAAGCTAAAACTAAGCAACTCATAGAATATCTGGAGGAAAATATATTTCACTGTTACGGGGTACCCGAGATTATACACACTGATAATGGGCCACAATTTATTTCAACAGAGTTTGCTCGCATGATAGATAGAACGTTTCGGTATTCGCCTCACAAAGACTGCAGGATATTCGCCGCAGTACAATGCTGCCGAGAGAGTTAATCGCTCCATCGTGGCAGCAATTAGTTCGTATGTGCAAGAGGAACATACCAACTGGGATTCCCAGCTAAGTGATGTGGCTTGCGCTTTGCGTAATGCAACGCATCAGTCGACCAAATTTTCCCCTTATTTATTACTTTACGGATATCACATGATCTTACATGGAGATACATACAATCTTCTCGGCCAAATTGATGGCTTGGCAGAAGGTAACTTCGAAGTATTACCAAATAACTACAGAATTCCACTGGTACATGAGCGAGAGAAAGACCATCTCCGGGAAGCTTACCAGAGAAACGCTCGCACCTATAACCTTCGCGCGCGACAGATAACTTAAAAACCAGGACAAATTGTCTTTGTCCGGAATTTCGTACAAAGCAAGGCCGCAGACAAGTTCGCGGCCAAACTTGCAAACAAATTCATCAAGGCTCGCATATGCAGGAAGAATGGTAACGTGAACTATGAAGTGGAAAATATGGATGGTAAGTTTATTGGCATTTATCACGCAAGCAACATTCGCCAGTAACATCCTAAATCACAATCAAATATTCTAAATCATTCTTTAGAATACATATCGGCATTCAACTCGCAAAAGGAAGGAGTGATATATATAGAGTAGTTAGACAATAATCTCGCCCTTAACATTGTCGGATATAGACCCTGTATTTGGTCCGGAATCCCATATGAATTCGCCAGGGTGCTCGGCTTATTCTTAAGCACGGGTAGCCAAAATATACTCGACCTTAATAACCACGCCTTTCTCTATATGTTAATAATTCTCAAGCAGCTCACTTCGATAAAGAATTTCATCTTCATCAGGAAATTCTGAAAAGAATCTTTCTCACAGCCATACACGGCATGTCGTTGCAAAACAGACGAAATGCGATGCCTTCAGCGTCGCATTTATGCGATAGAAGTCGATGTCTGTTTTATGATTATAAAATGCTCGGTCAGCTTGATGCCTGAGAAATTTTCACTTTGTTTTAAATATTTTGTTTTTTTTTGTCTTTTTTATTGTCATGTCACAAATGTATATAAATAGCCGATTTCTTAATTGAATCTTTTTAGTAAAAAGGTAAGTCTTCATTAAAGAGGGTGTTTTATTAGAAATCAAAAAATCTTCTTTCTGCGGTGCTTAAGTGTTGCACTTACTGCACCATTCATCAGGAGTACAGGTGATACACCTTACTCACATACAACGCGGAAGAGCAAAAGAGTTTATCCGCTCAAGAAAATACATTGGTGACCCTCACTGAAGGTATAGAGGCAATCAAGCAAGATGAAATGGAACTGCAACCCAAAGCAGACAATACAGTTATATGTCAATCATCTGTGACTGATCACTCAAAACGATGCCAGTACCAGCAATCAAAGGATCAGGTCAGTGCACAACAAGTAATCTCGACGCCAAAGAAAAACACGGAAGAAATTCCTACAGGAAAAAAGGGTTCGTCCAAGGTACATTTTCAAGTACCAACCAACCAGATTCACTCAACACCAAATCAACAAGAAGAAGTAATTCGAATGGTTCGTAGGCAACATCGTGCCATGGCATCACTCAGTCGAACCGTACAGGAGATCGCTAACAAAGCCGATGAAAGGCATTCAAGGGTATACTATGAGCTGAAGATACAGATGATCAATAAAACAGTCGATGATATATCCGAAACTGATCAGCAGATTTGGGAAGAAACCATGGGAGCCACCCCTAGATTACACTAGGGAGCTATACGATGTTCTACACGATTGGTGTCAGGAAGCTCTTGTACACTTACATGAAAAACTTGAGACCATAGGGACTCCAACGGCAAGCAAACAACCAGCACAATCACAGATGAAGTTGCCTCGGGTCACTTTGCCAATATTCGATGGTGACTATACGAAATGGATGTACTTCCACGACCTTTTCGATCAAATGGTTCATGCAAGTTTTGATAAGCAATGCTGAAAAATATTCTACCTCACCAGCAATCTCAGTGGTGAGGCGATGTCACTAGTCAAGCATCTCTCCATATCAGATGCTAACTATACCATTGCATGGGACGCCTTGAATAAACGGTATAATAACCAAAGATTATTATGCACAGCACTGCTCAACAAGCTGTGGGATCAGCCATCTACACAAGGGTACTCAGCAGCGTCCATCAAACATCTCCACGATGTAACAAACGAGTGCATCCTCGCTCTAGAAAATATAAAGATCTCTACCACAAACTGGGATCCCATATTGGTGCACATGATCATCAAAAAGCTCCACAAGTCTACTCATGCACTGCTTGAAGACTCCTTAAAATCACCAAAAGATCTGCCTACCATTAAAGGGCTACTAAGCTTCCTAGAGAGAAGGTTCCATGTACTAGAGTCTCTTGGGAAAGAAGGCCATACTGTAGTAAGAGAGCAGAGATGCAACAAAAAATTGCAAGGACAATCGCGATCCGCATTGGTATCCACAACCAAGCCAATAAGTTGTGTAGTATGCAGAAATAAAAGTCATCCACTATATTTCTGTCCAGCGTTTTTGGCCCAGTCCCCATCAAATCGACGCATAACACTTAGACAACACAAGATATGCATCAACTGTTGAAAAGCGATCATCCAGTATCAGAGTGTGGGCTCAGGAGCTGCACTAAGTGTTCTGAAAAGCATAATTCATTAGTGCATATAGACTCAGCTCCAAAATCGCACAACAATCCTAGGTCGCCAAGTCACGGGCAATCATCATTGAGCTTGGAAAAGGGAACACCGAACAGCAACACTAGTGCTCAAAATTCAACGGCTCTAACAACTCACAAACCAAAAAGGCCAAGGCAAAATTACGTTATGCTCAGCACAGTAGCAATCGAAGTGAGCAACATCAAGGGAGAAAAAATACAATGCCGAGCCATTCTTGATTCAGGATCACAGCTCAAGTTCATCACGTCAGAGTTATCAAGGCGACTAACTCTGCTACATATTCCAGAAACAATGTACGTTCAAGGAATAGGTAAGGGACTCCGAAAGACCCACCATAGAGTGCAGTTGAATCTACATTCAAGAATGAACATTAAATAAAAAAAAAAGAACATAAAAAAAAAACAAAAGAAAGAAAGAAAATAAGTATCTAGATCTTACATCTAAACACTGTTATCAGAAATGCAAATATCAATTTTCTTGTACTACTAAACCTGGGACCCTCGTTTCGGGCGTTGAATGAGGCTGACGGAGTCCCTCGATGTCTGGAAGAGTGCACTCTAACGCTGTGTCGTTGAAGGTATGTTTGGTGGGTGCATTGACCTCTTTTTTATTATTCTTTTCACCTCTTTTGGGTGCTTTCGAATTTTGTTTATTATTTTTTTTTTTGCATTCGGGTGCATTGACCTCTGTTTTTTTTCTTACTTAAATTCCCTCTTGTTTAACTTACAAATAGCTGTAATACTTGTATATATTGGGTTCGTTAAGGCAAGTTAGTTGAATTACCACGATGAGCGACGGGAACAGCTCGTGGTTCTTTTGATACCAGTAAAGATTTGCGGCAGGTTTTGTAGGTATGTATATACATATATAAAAACAATATATGCGACTACTTATTTCCACAGGGAATGACCTTGTCACGGCAAGACGAAACTTTCAATATTTTCACCCATGAAAACCAAAATATAAACGTGCACTTACAGTTCACTATTGGCGCCGGTACGTAGTAGAATAAACTAAAACAAACAGACAAAATCACTAATAGCACTAATTCCCGTTTTTTCCAGGGAAACTGCGTGAAAATTCGAAACGTACTGCCAGCGCAGGTAAATATCAGTAACGTAAAAGTCACAATAGCACTAAATTTTGTTTATTCCAGGGAAATTGAAAAACTGAGCACAAACCTTCTGCCATCGCAGGTAAGTATTAATCGAACAAAAAATCACTAATAGCTCTCAATTTCGTTTATTCCAGGAAACTTCATGAGAATTCGAAATGTACTGCCAGTGTAGGTAAAAAATTATCGCAAAAACTAATTAGAATGGGACTCACATACTGTTTCAGGAAAGGTATAATTCGACCAATTTTAATCATAAATATTTAGCTGCCACAGGTAAGCATTAATAGAATAAAAATCACTAACACACTAATTTCCGTTTGTTCTATGAACACTGCGTGAAAATCCGAAATGTACTGCTAGCGCAGGTAAATAATTAACGTAACAACTAATGAAACTTAATTTCCCTTCTGTTTCAGGAAAACTTATTACTTGACAAATTAAGCACAAATCTTCTGCCATCGCAGGTAAGTATTAAAAGAATAAAAATCACTAACACACTAATTTCCGTTTGTTCTAGGAAAATTAACAAATTAAGCATAAATCTTCTGCCGTCGCAGGTAAGTATTAATAGAATAAAAATCACTACCATACTATTTCCGTTTAATCTAGGAAAATTGACAAATTAAGCACAAATCTTCTGCCGTTGCAGAGAAGTATTAATAGAATAAAAATCACTATCATACTAATTTCCATTTGTTCTAGGAAAATTGACAAATTAAGCACAAATCTTCTGCCGTCGCAGGTAAGTATTAATAGAATAAAAATCACTATCATACTAATTTCCATTTGTTCGAGGAAAATTGACAAATTAAGCACAAATCTTCTGCCGTCGCAGGTAAGTATTAATAGAATAAAAGTCACTATGGCACTAATTCCGTTTGTTCTAGGAAAACTGCGTGAAAATCCGAAATGTACTGCCAGCGCAGGTAAATAATTAACGTAAAAACTAATGAAACTTAATTTCCCTTATGTTTCAGGAAAAACTATTTCTCGACAAATTAAGCACAAATCTTCTGCCATCGCAGGTAAGTATTAAAAGAATAAAAATCACTAACACACTAATTTCCCGTTTGTTCTAGGAAAATTAACAAATTAAGCATAAATCTTCTGCCGTCGCAGGTAAGTATTAATAGAATAAAAATCACTACCAATACTAATTTCCGTTTAATCTAGGAAAATTGACAAATTAAGCACAAATCTTCTGCCGTTGCAGAGAAGTATTAATAGAATAAAAATCACTATCATACTAATTTCCATTTGTTCTAGGAAAATTGACAAATTAAGCACAAATCTTCTGCCGTCGCAGGTAAGTATTAATAGAATAAAAAATCACTATCATACTAATTTCCATTTGTTCGAGGAAAATTGACAATTAAGCACAAATCTTCTGCCGTCGCATGTAAATATTAATAGAATAAAAATCACTATCACACTAAGTTCCGTTTGTTCTAGGAAAACTGCGTGAAAATCCCAAAATGTACTTCCAGCACAGGTAAATATCAGTAACATAAAAATCAACGATCGCACTCAATTTTGTTTATTCCAGGGACTGCATGAAAGATCGAAATATTCTCCCCGCAGAGGTATGTAATTATCCGTAAAAACTAATCGAACTTAATTTCCCTTCTGTTTCAGGAAAACCAAGAAAAAAACTCTTATCACGCCGACGCTTAGTACCGAGCACCACACTTAATCATTGACCAAGACCAACTCTCAACTAACTAACTGCAGTCTGCCTACATCGCCGCCGTTCTCCATCCATTCCGACCGACCGACGAGCGTCTTTTTTTCATTCTACCACGAATTCACGCCACAGCTGGGGCCGGATTCTGTTAGCACGGAGAATTTGGGAATTTGGGAGATGAGAATTCTTTTTCTTAGAATTCTTGATTTCCCTAATTCTCCATTCCCAATTCACTAACATGGTTGGAGAATTTGGGAAAACGTAAGAAATGTGAAAAAGTGCGAATCGCCTGGGACGATTAAGGGTATCACTTATTGTTGTAGAGGGTTAGACTTTTTTCATATGTGTATTGCAAAAAAATCGATCTTCGGCGGTCAAAATTCAGCTATCACGTTAAAATGATCAAATACAAACTACACCACCCGATTACCCTCTACTCCCTCTTTAATTTGGTTTGGACAACCCCCTATGAGGGGTGGTACGACCCCCAACCCCCCAAAACACCTTCCCTACAAAATTGTTCACCTATATTTTTGTACTCTAAACCAGTAATCTATCAGAGAAAACGCCAATAATCTACAGCACTCCCACATAGAGTTAGGTGCCCGTGAATATTGCGATAGCAAAATTTACCGCCGAGGCCGCTCATATCTGCAAATTACCGTTAATCGAAATAAAATATAGCCTATAATACCCATGCATATGTAATTACCAAGTGAATTCTTATTTTTTTTTATTGGGCTTACAGATCGTGAGCTTACCCCTGCGAATTATTACAGCTCCTGATATTGTCTTAATTTTTTTTTAAATTTCCGTTAATCAGACCCCATTTCTACACCAGCACTCTTCCCGCCACATTTCCTAAACCTATCTTGTTTGCCCTGAGCTCCCATTTTTTTTGATACCACATATTTTTCTTCTTCTAACTCTTCCATTCTCTCGTTATCATGGAAAAACTCGAGAAAACCTACCCTCCTACATCCCTCAAAAACTACCAGCTACGAAACAGAAATTTCTATTTATTTCGACAGTAGAAGGTAACAGACGGATGTACCTCAAATATGAAAAAAATCTAACCCTCTACAACAAAAATTGATACCCAGGCGATTCCCACTTTTTCCACATTTCTTACGTTTTCCCTATTCTCCAACCATGTTAGTGAATTGGGAATGGAGAATTAGGGAAATAGGGATTCTAAGAAAACGAAATTCTCATCTCCCAAATTCCCAAATTCTCCGAGCTACAGAATCCGGCCCCTGGTGCACATTCGAACCGGAAATTTTCTAGGAATTTCGGGCGGGCCTGCTGTAATGCATGGCGTGATGCTTTACAGCTAGGCGAATTTACCGTTGCGGAATGTCTGTTTCGAACGAAAAATTGCAATTTGTGCTAGTTTTGCGTGAATTTGAATTTTTCGCTTGGGCAAAAGATATTAATTTTTCTTTCTTTTCAGGTTTTTATAAGTAAGATTCCAATTTGTGCGAGATCTGCACGAATCGGGATTTTTTCGTTGAAGAGTAATTTTTTTTATATTTTTTTTTTAGTATTCTGCACGGTTTCAGGAATTTCATGATATGGAGAAGTAGCATAGGGCTACTTCTCGAAAGTGTTTATATTTTATCTTTTCAGGAATTTATAATGTGGAGAAGTAGCATAGGCTACTTATAGGAGATATTTAAATTTTTTTTTCTTCAGGAAATTGTAATATGGAGAAGTAGCATAGGGCTACTTCTCGAAAGTGTGTTTATAGTTTTTTTTTTCAGGAATTTATATATGGGCAAGTAGCATAGGGGTACTTCTCGAAAATGAACTTTTTCACCCCTTTTCAGGCATCCTGGGAGAATTATCGGGGTTTCTCCTACAAAAGGTAGAGAAGCCAAACAGAAAAAAAGGTAGCGTAAGGGGGGTATAAGCTACAATCTTGGCTACCAGGGGCTACTTAATTATCATTAATCAGGTCCATTTTAAATCGGAGCCGGGTCAAACTATTAATATAACAAATGAATTTCTTTTAATTTTTTTTTTCTCAAAGGCCCAAAAGAAAAAGCAAACAAATTTTGCTTTTGCAAGGTACAGGCAATTATTTGAGTTCAAGCGGAAATTAAGCTCGACACAACCCAATAGAATAAAAATCGCGCGCTAAACGCTTTTTTTAAAGAAAAAACAAGAAATGCAATTCGAGCATTTCCGATCACAAACAAAAGGTGCTGGTCGATTAAGGTCAGTGCACTTGACTTTCCTCGTATCGCTTCTTTTGGGAATCAAGATATGGGATAAGACCTCCACTTTGTGAAATAAGTCGATGGAAGAGAGAACTTCCTCCGGAGCTCATCGAGCCATTGCATTGTGTCTGCCTGTCGTTTTTTATCGATCACTACAGAGTTTAAGTGAAATCGTATTAAAAGTGAATAGATCATTTCTTTGAAATAAATACCGGGCATCAGCCGCGTGCTTACAAGTGCATAAATATATAAATCGACTATACGAGAAGT